>VYXH01000695.1:661-85360 GCA_013397275.1 Burhinus bistriatus | reverse complement strand
ATCCATTCTCTGCCCAGCCTGTATTTGTGCCTGGGATTGCCCCAACCCACATGCAGGACCTTGCACTTGGCCTGGTTGAAGTTCATGAGGTTGGCATGGGCCCACCTCTCAAGCCTGTCCAGGTAATCATGTACATATGGTCAGGTTGGCATCACTTCAGAGATCTTTGTGGCATACTCTTATGCAGCATAGACATGATTATCTAAGTAAGTATTGTCCCGTGATAGGAAAGTGGACAGCTTCTTTGGATCATTTAATGGACAGCAATACTGAGTTTATAGCTACCTCTCTGCTCTTTCTCAGCAGCTTATGTAAAACTTGCTTGACTTTTCTTAGGGGTTACTGACCCCTGGTCAATCCAGTTGTGTCATCTAGGTGAACAACAGGGTAAGCAACAGCCTTAGAGAGAAGTGCTTGGATTTGTTCTGTTCAGAAGTACTTACACGACCTGTACATAAGTTCTTAATTAAGGTAGCTATCTTATATGTCTAGGTGTAGAAAATTCAAAGAGGTAGACTAATCCTCCCTCTCTTTCAGGCAAAGATCCTTATTCTCACCTTCTGGAATATGTTATGAAGAGGTACCTCATTTTGTCTCAATTAAATATATAAGAATCAGCCCCCCGACTGCTACCAAAAGTTAGGTGCTGAAAACTAAACAATATAAACAGTGCTCTCAGCAACTTTTCAATGAAAACTGCGTAACAATCTCTTCCACGCAGGAACATTACAGATGATCCCCTAATCCTTTTTCTTTAGCAACAAAAAAAGTTGAGAACTCACCACATGTTAGCTAGGTAGTTAACATCAAGCACAATCCGGGAGAAGAGTTTATTGTATTTCTATCACATATTAGCAAGTTGAGATAAGCCTACTGGAAACTTCCCTATATCAACTTCCTATTTCATCTGTGAGTAGGTTGTGTCATTTTTCTTTATCTGACTTTTTGTTAGCTAGACATTTATTTTTTTTAGACACAAAATTTCTTAGTTCTAAAACTGTGTGAGGAAATACCTGTGCATCGTAATGCAGACTGAGTCATGCCACTGGCAGACTAAAACAAAGTTTTAGTGACATTTGTCACAAACATGTAAATCATGATGTGAACAATCAAGAGTGTGAATAAGAGATCTGTTTTCTGCAAATAATTTGCAACTTGTGCTGAATTTATGCTGTTTCTAGTGAAACCTGTTCACTAGAATATTCATGGGAAAGGAATGAAAAAAGGGACATAACCACAGTAAAAATGTGGATTTTGTTTTGCTTAACCAGTAGTAATTGAGTTACCCCCCACAGGCTTTCCATGTTAGTAAAGTTGGCAGAATTTATCTCTAAATCAGTGGTCATCAATGAGAACTAGAACTTACTCCTGTGTCATTAAAGGGCAATTTTGCCTTTATGTATAGTGGACCCAGGACCATGTTCATCATATTTTGCTTTCACATTCACAGTAGTTTACAAGTATTAGACACAATCTCCCAGCATACTCTGGTCTGTGTAGGACCAATTTTATGTTTGTCTTCTCTGGCAAAATACCCAGCTCAGTAGGGAATTTGGATCATTAATTGAATAGTGGGTAAATATGTGAGAAGAGGTTTCCTAAGAGTATTACATAGAAAGGAATTGGAAATGAAAAAAGGTGGGTATTTTCCAAAATAAGAAATTAGCATAGGAGTAGGGATGCAAAGAATTCTGGAAACAAGATGCCTGACATTCTGACAGTGGGCAATAACACCTTTTCATCTCCCCATTCAGAAGCTCTGCTCACTGCCCTTTCAGAGAGGTCAAGGTAGTTTTCTGACCCCTTTATTTCTACTTATGTCTATTAGTGTTTACCAAAATAAGGAATGAAAAAAACACAGCTGGGCAATCCTAAGGATTTAGCACTTGCAGAGGTTCCCTGAGCATAACTGGAGTATTTTAACATTTAGAGTTTTAAAATTTTGGACATAATTCTCCATCTTTTTGTGTGTGTGTGTGTGTGTGAAGAAAAAAAATAACAATCTGGGCTTGTCTCAGGCTGACTTTATTAATACTTCTCACTACGGACATTAGAGAAGAGAATAATCCGATGTGTACGTTGTAGGAACTCAACTGCTCTGACTGTCATGTGCTTCATTATGATATACTAGCATCGATGTCCCTTATGTATTTCCCTCTCTATCAAACCAGCACTGTAGCTTGTTTCAGCAGATGCAGTCGGCTTCATACTGTGCACTGTATATATTTTCCCTCTGGTAAGTGCACAGTAGCCATAGTGCTGAGGATGATGCAGATAGAAATAACTCTCAGTCATACAAGCTTGTCCAAGAATCCATGGAGGCTGATTGCTGTCATGTTTAGAGTGCATTGCTACGGTTGATTCATTCTGGAGTATGTGTGAATCTTCACCTTCTGACTTGTACTTTCAGTTCAGCCTTCACTTTAGAAATCAGATTTCTTTTACTCTTCATGAACTCGTTTTCTATACAAATCTCTCTTCCCACATATGCTTTCAACAATTACATGCCTTATTTTTTTGTCCTTCTGAACATAAGGACATATGATTATTATTTAGGTTTGTATCCTAGCGTGGCACAAGGCTAACTAATAAGAAGATGCAAAATTAGTACATGTAGTAAAATCTTCTAGAAGTTTGTGAAAGCTTTCCCAATTTTTCCCTGCCTGTTTATCAAACTAGAGCCTTTACTTGTACCTGACAGCACTGTTTTATACTTATCTGAGAGAATCTTTTGCACCTTATGTCTACAGTCTGTTTTCATGCTTTGAGATGGCTGACCTGAGGTGAGAGAGGAGTATCAGAAATTCACTTTCACCTACCTCTGAAAAAGGAACTTGTTTGGAAAGAGGAAAAAGCTTTAAAAGAGGTCACCTCTCTATTCCTTTCCTTACTTGTGTTGAGACTGCCCTAATTCTTTGCAATGTCTTCTTACCTTAGATGTGAAAGGAATTGCAAATCCATCTCAACAGCAAATGTAAAAGTTACGAAGACATGTGGGAGAACTGAAGGAAACTTACATCTTTAGCTGCAGCTGAGGGGGTAGAGCAAAAGAAAAAGGCAGATCTGCCAAACATAAAATTACTGGGTTGCATTGAAAATAATTTGAAATTAATTTCCAGGACTGGGATTCCTGAAAATTGTAAAGATGACAACACAGGAGCACTATGCAAAGAAAAACAAACAAACAAACAAACCAACAAAGTTCTGTCACCAGAGAGTTTCCAGTCTGTGAAACAATGAAAAGACAAGGTGTGAATATTTTCAGGAGACTGCAACGAAACAGACATTAGTCCTTAACATCATAGGCATTGATATTTCGCCAGCAGAAGGTGATCTTTGTGAAGTTTGTTTAAGAGAGGATGACAAGGTTGTTCATAGTTATAAACCAGGAGAACCATCACAACAGATGAGAAAAGAAAGGAAGAAATCATCATTGTCTTTAAACTTTTTTCTAGGAGATGGGAGGAAATAATTAAAACTGCTAAAAAGGAATTATCTCCAGTCCCTCTCCTGAGAGGATTATGCTAGGGAACTGATCCTGAATATAAATAACAATAGTAAATATACTCAAATCTTGGAGCAGGTCATGTAAATAATGAAAGATGGCCCAGTACTGATAGGCAGCAATTTTTACTACCTCATTTTAGAGTGATGTTGGGAAATGGAAGGCAGCTGTAATGTTCTTTGGGGATGCTGGGTGACAATAACGCAAAGACTTTTAACAGAGGTATTGAAAAGCAAGGGGCAAGGGGAGAAATAGTTACCATATTTTCACATGAATAATCTACCTTCAGATAACTTGCACTCTTCTAAAAGAACTCTTCCTTGAAAATAAGTCCATAGATAACCCACAGCTACTGATAAGGCACATAAAAATAGAAACAGAACAGATCAAAGGGAGGGGCACATGTTGGTAGAAACAAATCTGCCAGCAGTGTATCAAATAGAGCACGTGTTAAGAAAGAGATGGGCATTATACGGGTTTAGGGGCAGGGAAGCAAACAGTGAAGAGTGTTGCGAGATCTTGTACACACATGGAATTCACTTTGGTGCTAAGCCTCAGGGTTGTGTTTTGTCTATTAGTTTTTTAAACAGAACTATGTCACACGCATGAATATGTGACCAGTAATACTGTTAATATATTTCTGTAATACCTGAAAATATGTTTAGAAATATTAATAATTTTCATATCAACATGCTATGTAGTGCGTATATAGTATCATCTACCTTTTAGAGAATGTAAAAGTGAGACATGGAGAGATCTACTGACATATTGAAATCGTAGTGCATCTTGGTTGTTTAGAAGCAAGTGTAAACCCAGATGTCCTATATCTAGTGGGTCAATCAAGGTATTTTTTCATTCTATGCCTTTTCTCATGAAAATGTTTTGTGTTTATGATGTAAGACAGACTTGAAACAAGTAGTTTGCTGAAGTACATAAAAGAAAGTAAATGCAAATAGAAAAGCTGAAATAGTTTAGAAAATACTATCCTAATAAAAAATTTCCAGAATATTTCTCTTTTACTTTTGATGCATATATATGTAGTTATACATGTATACGCTGTTATTCATTTCATTATGTAAGAATATTTGTCATGAAATACTTTTTTTCTATTAAGGATGGAGACCATAGTTCAAAACACTAGACATTGTATAAACAGGTGCATAGCAAGAAATTTAAGAAGGGGAAAAAACTGCTTAACAAACAGTAAGATGTAGGACTTGAAGTAATAATGGCTATTTTATGATCTGTCACAAATCAGGTGAGTGATGATAAAAAAAATAATCTCCACTGGAAACATGAAGTCAAGGGAGCATGTCAGACATATCAGACAGCAAGACTGAAAGCAGAGCGGAGAATCTTTTCAATGCTTATCTGAGTTGGAATGTAAACCAGGCTGGTAATGGTCTCCTACACCAAATGATGTCTAGTTAAAGCGAAATGAGTTGATGACTTACATGCCGATTTTTATGGCTATGGGCCTGCATCACAAACTCTGACTTTGTAATTGGTGTTGTTTGCTAGTAAGTCCAAGTTGTAAAGGTGTGTGGTCTATGTACATATTTATACACAGTCCTCTTTGAACAAATTATAGACAAATTTGCATACAACATAGTGACAATTTGCACAGATTTGTCACTTGTTCTGCTTTGTGTCAAAGCATAGTTCAGATGCTCAACTTTTCTTTCATACAGCTACTGCATCCAGCATTAATCAAATCTAGAAAACAAAAAAGAGAAGAAACTTGACAAGAAAGTTGTCAAAAGGTGGAAAAAATCTCAAAATAAATGTTGCATCTTTTTCACAGGACTAAACATTTTGACCTTACTGGTGAAACAGAAAATATTGACAGTGATCCATAATCCAGGTATGTTCTATATTAATTGTTCTCCCCACATGTTTCATTTACACACATGTACACATATTCTCAGAACAGAATGAGGCTGCAAGCTGTCACCTTTCCTATCAAATTCTGGATAATGGCCATGCCTCATCCCCAGAGTGAATTTGTCCCAAAGAGGAACTCCTAGCCAAGGCCATAGCAGAAAAAAAGCCACCCTGCTACCCAGAATGATATGGGTGATTAAAACTATCAAAGCAGTATTGTAAAAGGTGACACATTAGGTTGGAGAGCTTCCCCCCTCTTTATCTATTACAGGAACGACTGGCCAACTCCTGATTGCTTCAGTTGTCAGCTCAATGTAAGAGCTCCTCCTGCTGACCCCAACCATCACAATATCATCCTAGTGATGAGGAGTCTTAAGTGTCAAAGTGCTTCACCAAATAGCAGTGAGTCAGGCTAAAGAGTTCAAAGACAACAGAATGACATATGAAGATTGCTTGAAAAGGGCATAAATATGTAAGCAGAGTATAGAAGAAATATTCCTAGCACACTTTTGAAGAAATATTCTTAACACTGATGTCTGTGTATTAAATTTCCTGCATAGGTGTGGAACTCTTGAGGCTTTCCTTATTTAAAAAATAAATGGACACATCACTGAAAAGTATTTGCTGCTTTGAGAAACTTAATAGTTCTTTCTTTGATTGGAAAATTCAGACAAACTGTGAAAAAAACCCAAAACAAACCACTAATAACAAATGAGACTAAGGGAGTACCAAGATGGAAACAACAGAGGAGCATAAATTACATTGCAATAGTCTCCCTATGACTTAGGATAAATACTATTGTCAGCTGTGCTATACTAAAATAGGAATTAGCACTACAGTTCCTTTGTGTTACTAATATGTGATAGCAGCCATAGCAACTTAGACATCCTTCTTTTCTAAGGCTTGCTCTTGTGCCATCCTTTAGAAACAGGTCAGTCCTGTGGACTGAGGTTAGAAATTTCCTCTGGTTTCCTGCTCTGCAGTCTAAATAGCTCTGTACAGTTAGGCGATGACCACTTTGTTAATGCACTTTAGCAGCCACACACCATTACACCACTTTAGCTCTGCTCCGCTTATTAGGCTGAACAATGAAAAATCACATGAACAACCAAAAATTTAGCAGTGCCAAAATAGCACCATTTCACCTTTTGCCTTCTCGACAGTTTTAAAGAGATCTGTCATCAGTGTAGTTTAGCAATCATGTTACGAAGTAAGACACTGTGTTTTTCTTTAAAAGGACAATGCTTGAAACAAAAATTATTGTTGTCATCTCTTTCAGACTGAATTTAAACTTCAAGCAGGTATTTCCTTCCATTTTTCTCTTTCAAGGGGAAAGCTTGTTGGAAACGCAGGGCCGATGACAGGCTCTTGAGAGTAAGCCAGTGAGTTACGCTGACAAGAACCATTCTGAAGTGCTTTAATGGTGGATCATCCAAGGGGAAAAAAGAAAGATTAGGGCCTGACGTCTCTAGTGGGTACTTCAATTCACATCTGACCTACTGGATGCTGGTAAATGTAGGTTATCATTGTTTAGAATGTTGGCCAAGCCCTCTCCAAACAATTGAGGTACTATTAGTGGGATATGATGTTATGAGCTGGAAATGATTCTATGAATACCTGTTCTTTGAAGAGGTGAAAGGTTTACCCCTTTTTGTGTTGCCTTTTTTATCTTTTCTTTTTAAATGGTTTTAAAGCTGGATGACATAATTATTGTCCCAATGATATTGCACTGAAAGAAGTCAGCTGACAAACGTTGCAAAAGGATTGCAAAACTACAGTTTGAAACATAATCTCAAACATTTAAACACTTAAATAAATAAATAAAGTAGCCAGCTGAATGTCAGCAGTTTAAAGCCTTGGCAGAAGAATAATGAAAAGATCCTCTGAGGAGATGTGTGCATAATAGTTATAGAAATCTTTGTATCGTAACTTTCCCTAAGTCTGGCTAAATCAGAATCTTCCTCCATTTTTTTGCTTCTACACTGCTATTTAGCACAGATTTTCGCCCCTGTGCACAAGGCCTGAAGGACCTTTGCTCCAAGAGTGGGATTAAGCAAAAAGAAAGGAGGAAAGATTTCCTGGCTGTCTTTGCTGTATTGCTTAGTATGACTTAACTGTTGCAAGCGGTTTTCTAAACACCTTGAAGAAGGATACAGCAGTGGCATCTCCTGTTATGCGGTCTTCTAGACTTTCGAATGGCATATTGACTATGTAAATTACACTTCTCCAAACATGATACCTCTTCCTAAACATCAGTCCCACCTAATCTAGATGATATTAATATTGTACATTTAGATTACAACGTAGATAGCTCGATAAATTTATCTCCAAACCACGCACAAAACTGAGTTCACCTATGACTGCAGCGCATCTATTGTGTCTGCAATCACACAGTTTCAGAAGTACCCACTGCTACTAACCAAACTGCCAAAGGGCTTTGACTGGTAGTAGTCCATGGTGACGATTCATCATATTTGGTCCAGGAGCAGCCACTACCCACAGCCTAGTCACAGCAGAGTTAAATACAATGGGTGGTTATAAAATAAAATGTCAGTATAACTCAAGGCCTACTAAAGTTATCTGTGTCATGGTGAGGCCTGATCTGTTCAGTAGCTGCAACACAGCTCTCCACAAACAATTAAAGGAAACTCCAGGAAGCCTGTGCACTGATCCCTTAAGCAAAGCAGTTTCAGGAGACAGAACCTAGCACAAAATCTTTCCTATGACTCTTCATCCCTTGAAATGATGCCACCACTGAAGGCATGCCAAGTTGTTAGTGAAACCGGTGTGTAACAGACTTAGTGTACATTGGAAACATGTGAATTATGTCAGCCAGCCTGGTTCTGGTTGGGCTTTTTTCCAGAAAGGATATCTGTTTTGATTCCCTATATCAGAACACAATAGGCTGAAAAATAGTTTACGGGAAGGTGGAGTAAGTGAGTGTCTGGATCTAAAATTCACAGCTGTCCAGCTACTTCTCTTATGCACTGAATGGAAAATCCTAAGAGTGTGGAAAAAGTTTGGATTCAGAGTTGTCCGTTGAGATCAGGAGTATGTTACCTTATAGTTTCTTTAGTGGATGGCAGTACAGATTGTCTCTGGGAGACAGAGGTGGTCTAGGTGGAGCTTTCCACATATGTTTTCCAGTTCAGTTAAAATCTAAACACTTTGGTAAACCCTATTCCCTCCTCTCATCCAAATCAATAAATTTTAGCTGGCATTGCTGTTTTCAGCTTAAAACTGGTGATTTTGCATATTTGACTCTAAATTAGATTCTTGTTAAAAGTTGCTAATATATGGGAACTTTTTTCAAAACAGGTAACAAAGTTGATCATAACCTTGGTTTTATACACTGAGATAGTTCTGGCAGATAGTTTCAAATGCACTGGAAGGACTTTAACCCTTTAATGAAGCTGGATCTGTTCTTGTGGATTGTGCAAGCTGGACTGGGCTGCCCAGAAGGCTGTCGAGATGGGGAGTCATCTTCAAGTCCAGAGCTATGAAGCTGTTGCAGAAGAAAATTGTTACATATTAAAGCTACATGGGTTATGAATTTAAAGAGTGTACACTGTCAGGAAGCAAAAAAGGTGGAGGGTTTTTTTTTATTTCTTCTGGAACAAAGATACTTCCAACATACCCCAATCAACATCTTCTTCACCTTTAAGATGAAGGTGACCTTCAAGATGTAAATTCTTCATATAGCAGCTCTAACACCCATCACTCTTGACAGCTGAGAGACTGAGCTTTAAGTGACTGCATTTAAACTTGTGCTCAGGAAATGTCCCTACATGCTGCTGTTCTGTAGATTAGTGAATCACTTTATTTTTCCATACAGCTCCCTCTTTCTGCTAGTACTGTTTACTCTGCTGGGCTCCAGCTATGTCTACACCTATTTAAATGCCACTCTTGAACTACCAGTACGCACAGCAAGCTCTCCCTGGATAAGGCTTAAAGTGCCGCAGCAATTCCGTCTTTGTCTAGGCTGGCTCGAATCAGGTGGCTATGTGACGGGCAGCACTCTACAGGGACCAGAGGAGTGCTGACCTATCTTAGGAATCAAAGCCTTAAAGTATGTTTCTAAGAAAATGAGAATATTCTTGGCAGCTAGGTCCGTGGAAGTGCAGTCCCACTATTCCAGACAGCCATGGTGTGGGGATTCAGTCCAAGCCACTATATCATAGGTGTGCATTAGAGGTATGTGCTGTGTACCCTGTACAGTAGCTATGAAATGCAGCTCCTGCTTCGAGCTTACTCAGACAAAAGCACCCTGGAGGCCATTAATAATGTGTAGCACATGTTAACTTCTACATCTAACACAGACTTTCTGGACTAGAGTATGGCACTATTAGCCTTCTCCCCTTCATGCCTCTTTCTGAACTCCCCTGTTGCAGCATTCATAGGAAATCAGTTAAAGAGTGGCTATCACTCTAAAAAAAACATTCCTATATGAAATAATGCTCAATCTAAATAACAACTATACCTCTGTAGATGCGCTCCATTCTGAACAAAACAGATCCATTAAATAACGTATCCCAAAGCAAAAACTAGTCTAGGAAGCATATTTTCTATACTGCTCTTTTTGTGTAGTCATTTTTCTTTTTGCATGAACAAATCAGAGAAATATATTTTCTTATGTGCGTGTGTGTATAAACACATATATTTATATATATAGATATCTATCAAAGTTCTCATATGTATTCCTTACTGTGTACTGGATGCTATAGAATCCCACTTCTCCTTGGAGGGAGAGCTGACTGCAGGGCGAGTGTGTAAAGACTGGCAATATTTTATGAAACCTGGCAAACATAAGTGTAATAATGATAGACGTGTTAACATACAAATGTCAACATCCAAAATTTTCTTGCCAGACATTTAATCTTTTATGACCTGGAGATACTTATTAAAAAGATCCCCCAATGACTATTAACAGACACTTTGTTTTTATACATCTTTATTCACCTAGTGCTATAGAAGTGAATCACACTGTTTGTAAATAAACCAACAGTGCAAAGAAGCTATATTAAATATTGAAAAAGAGAGAGAAGAGACAGAGAAAATCTATCCTACATGAAAAGATGCTCCTATGAAATAAAATACTTTTACAGTTGTTTGTATTCACATCATAGCTGCATTCCCTCTTCCATAATAGTCTGTTGCGGGACTGAACCAGTGACATCATTGTCTTATTATGGGTGCGGATTCTGGGCTGAAGTTCATCATCCTGTCAACAGCAAGTGTGACCATTTGCAGGGCAAGGACGTGTCAGGACACCTGGGACACATTTGTATATACAGCCTTTTCCTGCTGTCTGTCTGCCTGCCGCTTATACTCAATCCCACCCACATTCCACTTAAAGTCCACAGTGGGAGAAGGACAAGGGAAAGGAGGGGAAGGACATGGGGGTGGGGAAAAGGGGAAAAGTGTTGATAAGAGAGTACAATGACTGGAATGTATAAATTGGGGGGGGGGAGTATTTATGTTTGTTCTGCAAAGAAGCTTCTTAGAGGAGCAGGAGAAAATAGCAGTCAAACAAAGACAGGAGGAACTTCTTAAGAGGAGTTAAGACATGATTTATAGAGCAGTCCTGATTTTACCTAAGACTCTTAGTTGTTTCATGTTTTAATAATTAAAATATTGTAAATATTTTAACTATTCTTGATCTCTATAATACTATCTCTTTGCATATACATAACACTTATGTAACTATATGTACATAGACCAGAAAACAGTTAAAATTGTGTTTCCAGCATAAGTCACATATCTTCTTTCTCACTACATCTAACTAAATAAATTCAATTCAGTTGCTTGGGGAAAGTAGGGATACTTACTGTCATTCCTTGTTTTGGAATAATTTGTACATATGCATTGCACATTTCATTCCTTGCACGTATGCAAAAGGTGTAACATAGTATTTGACTTTCAGTTTTCATGAACTGCCAGAAGCTTAGATTGATCCCTCTTTAAAAGTGTCTCCAGTGGCACCATCCCTTCAAAACTGTACAGTGCAATACCAGCTTCAGTATTCATAATACCGATTCAGCATTACTGATACCAATTCAGCATCATTAACTCTTTCAGATTCAGGGTCTTCCTTTAAGTTCCTCCATTCAGAACTGACCCTTTAACATATGAATTCTAGTACCTCTAAGGCAGGAAAAAAATGTGTTGTGTGCTAGAGAATGTAATATCCCACATCAGTCTATGTCAATCTACCCTGGTAGTAAAAAGGACAGAAAAGGAAACAAAGACCTTGTGTATAAGTGTGACAAGATTTGGAATAAATAATGTAGTGATGTTTAGGAATGGAGAACATCAGAGCAAAATTTGCGGTAATTCTTTTTATTTATGAATAAGCCACTCATGTAAAATCTACACCCTGTGGAGTAACTGTAGGTGCCTAATTGACTGCCTGTAAGCAAACCATTACAACTCTATTACTCCATCAGCTGCAGGGAGGACACAGTGGGAAAAGACAACTTGTAAGTAAAGTTTTCACACCCCTGCTTCGTGGTGAACTCCTCAGCTGCTTTTCACATTCTAAATCCAGAATGTGTCTCTTCTCACAAACTCCCTATCTGTGTGGTGCTGGCATACACAGCATGCTCTGCTATGGCAATTGTGCCAGATAATTAGAAACAAATTTAGCCCTGGTATAAGCATGCACGCAGTTCCCAACAAAACCACTGCCTTTATTAAGAAAAATGTCACAGCAAGAAAGAAGTTCTGTGACACATATAAGTGTGAATGTGTCATCATACAGCATCAACAGATCTCCAGCTCTTCTTGTTTATCTTCACTTTGGCTGTCTCTAGAAGTAGCCTAAGAGTGATGACTGCAACAGAAGGTGGAAAAAATTGGAAAGCAATGGGGTAGGAGTGATTAAATAGATTATTCTAAAGGTATATTTTTATTGTCAATGAATATTTTGTGGATAGAAAATCATATCTATTTTTTTGAAAAAAATATGAGAACAAGAGCATAGATAAAATCCTATTGGAAGAGACACTGTATTCATTAACATCAAACTTTATATTTCTTCCTTCAGCTTTCCTCAGCTTAGCTACTGATTTCTAGTTTCAGGCTACAGAAATGAATAATACATAACAGAAAAGAAAAACAAAAATTAGTTCACTCCCATCTTCTAATCTACTGGATATCTAAAAAGATCTCTAAACCAGAGTCAATATAAAGACTACTGATAATATGTGCAGAAAGAGCAGTGCACTGTGAGGAACGTCCCCCTGTGACCCAAGCAGTATGCCAGAGACCTAGAGGATCGCAGTGGAGATGCTCAGGAAATGCAGTGACAGCAGACTTTTCTGAAAACTTTTTGAAACTTCCTTCTTCTGTTTGGATAAGATATACCATGAGAAAGGCCAGTTGGAATTCAAAAATGTAAAACTAAAAGCGAATATGAATATGTATTTATACATATGCATATAAATCTCTCTCTATATATAATTTCTTAACAGTTAAACACTGTCTAAAGACTCCAGGAAAAATTGGAACTGCTTCACTGCAAGTTTGAGGAAGTTTAAATAAGTTCTTGTTTTATCAGAAGGAGTCCATCTACCCCACCCGTCTCTGTAGATTAACTAATTATTGCCCGTAATCCACAAATTTGATCAGACATCAACAGAGGTGCAAAGAAGAATCACACCTTAAAAAGGGTCAGGGTTGATCCTTGTGCTTATGATGTGTCATGTCTTACTAAAAACAATGAGCAAGGAGGACAGAGCTGATAGTCGGCAGCCTTTTATAATCTTCATGATTCTGCATACTTAGTATTCAGCTCCCTTGTGATGGAGGCAGAAAATCACAAGTGATTACTGCTTGTGGGAACTCATTAAACTGGGATAACTCAATTGCTTGCAATCATGTATTCTCACCCTTATTTGACTCAGCATCTGCTGTATTCTGTCTGCTGGACACCATCCCTGTGAGCAAAGAGATCAGCTGAGAGGACTGAGGTCTTTGAGATCTGAACACAGGAGAGTTCCACACGGCCAACAATTCAAGGTACTTTAATTGCACTTAATGACATTGCATGTCTTCAGCTTAGTCTTCAAAGTAGACAAAGGAAAAACAGGGGGAAAAAAAAAAAGAAATTAAAAAAATGGATTGAGACTTTATGTGTTGAATGAAGATGTTCAGCTTTATTCAGAAGCAATTACACTGAGGAAACCTGGCAGTGGAGAGAATTAGTCATTTCTTTTCCTGGGAAGGAGGTTTACAGCTATGTCTGCCTCTTTTTTACTACCCACGTATCTATCTTGTTAACCTTTAAGGATTTACCCTTTGTGCTTTTAGCCTTTTTAAAAGTTATAAAGATATTTATAAGAGTCTCTGACATATGTAAGACCATTCTTAAGCCATGGAGAAAGCCAGAAATGTTTCTACATTTTTCCATATACTATTTTCTTTCTTACAGGATTCCTTCTTGTCAATATGTTTTAATGATATATCTCAGAACAATACAATTCTACTGCTTACCTGCTTAGACAGTGACAACCACTAAGACAATGATGTACAGCACCTGAAAGAAAAACAAACAACAAAAGAACAAAAGACACACCAACACTCCCCCCCCCCTAAGTAAGATATAAAGAAACATCACAAAATTAAAGAGGCACAACTGTTAGAGCTCAAGGTCTAGAAAAAGTATGGAGGGGTTGTATATCTTGTTATTTTGGGTAAAATCTAGGCTTATTTAAAATTTATATAACTTTCTCAGATCAGGCTTTTTATTGCTTCTGTTACACTTGAATGCTAGTTAGAAGCTCGAAAAATAAAATTACCAAAACTCTTATGCAGAGGCAATGTTCAAAACAGTCCAAGGTGAGATCCAAAACCAGCACTTAGGCACCTGCCATACAATTATAGTGTAATTTAAACACTTATATCCAGAAGGGTGATCTAAAAAACTCCATATACTCATTTACATGTCTAAGAGTCCATACGCATCTAAGTTTTTGAACTTAGCGTGTCACGGCACATATCCAAATATGTCACCCTCTCACCCTCTCATCTGGATGGAATATTTAAATGCGCATCCTCCACACCCACTCCATCTGGGATGCAAAACAGTGTGCCCTTGTGCTAAGTCCACCCAGTGGTCAGGTTCAGGAGGTGTGCTCTGAGCTCACTTCATGCATAATGACAGCATCAACTTCAGCACATTGCATAGCTCCCACAGTCACTTTCATTTGAAAATAGGTCAGGAGAAGGCGGCAAGTACTTTCATAGCAAGACTGTTACACAAAATGTGTTTAGTAATATCACCTCCTCCTCCTCCCCCTCGCTGGCTATCTTCTGAAAGAGAAGCAGGAGACAGTTGTCTTTGCTGACACTTCATATGACTTACATAGAGAAATGCAGGCAAAGCGTTTTGGTTGCAAATCGTACTTCCACAGAACCGAATTTGGACTACGGATAAGTGCCTAAATTCAGGAGAAAGACAAAATTTTAGATGCTTCCCTCTCTGACATTTTCAAATGTGTAACTTAGACATCCCTCATCCAGACATATTGGCTGATATGAATCATGTTTGAGAGCTGTACTGAAAAGTTTAGATGTCCCACGCTGCACCATGAATTCCATTCCTCAGACTTGCATCTAATTTTGAGGCACTGTGTCAGTGAGAAGTCCTCCAGTTCTTTTTTGTTCTGATTTGGGCCCTTAATCAGATTTTTTGAAAATTCAAGCTAAAGCCTATTGAACCTTGCCCCATGGATCTGTGAGTGTCCAGTGCTTTTCTCTTCTGAATATCTAAATGAAGGAAGTTGGATCCTAGTGTTGTCAAACGGGCACGAAAAAAGTTGAAAAATGGAGAAACTATATTCCTACAGTTATTCCAAAGAAATCTTCGTCAGCGCCAGAAATTAAAGTACATTAGTAGACCCAGAAAAAGTTTTATTTAGCAGATGAAATGTAAAAATAGAGGATCAGTCCTCTTCCACTCTAAACTGCGTGAGCCCTCCTTGCCTCTACCAGCTTCAGCAGGAACAAGAAAGTCAAAGCAGCCCAGATACTTTGTTTTGTTCTTTTGATTCACAAAGATGACAATGAACTTGACATCTCTGAGCAAGATTTCTGTTTCACAAAGCTACCTGCAAATGAAGCAAGGGATGCAGTGACAAGACAAACCAAGAATAGTCATTTTATTTGTACAGACAGTTCGGAGAAGAGCAGTTACATGTAACAAGAAAAACCGAGATCCTTAGTTATTATCATTTTCCTGATATTCAAGTCAGTGTCTGCTTTCTCTCACTTCCTTACAACCCTATAGGCTTGTAATTGTGTTGCAACTGCCCTTACAGTCTGTCGTGATTTGGGCCGGATTGGCCCCTCAGGTGGAACAACAGATGCTCTCTCTCCTGCTTCACTTTGAAGGGAGGCAGGAGAGAAAGACAGAAAAAGAGAGACTTAAGAGTTTAGAAGGAACTAAACTAATGAAATCTTAAAATAATAAAAAGAAAATAATGAAATATATACAAAACCATATCAAGCTCCCAGCATGACAATCACGTCACCAGCAGGCATTGGGGAAGTCCCAGACTGGACTCAGTGACAGATGGGAACTGGATTCCAGATCTGGATTCTGGATCAGGATCAAAGGCAGAAGAATAGACAGAGTCCTCCTTGGATGCTGGCCACTGAAGAAAGAGGGCTGACCCTTTGATCCCTCAGCTTTTCTACTGAGCATGAGGCAGATGGGGTGGAATACCCTGTTGGTCAATTTTGGGTCCCCTGTCCTGTCTGCTCATCCCCGCAGGTGTGACCCCTCTACGCTTTTCCGCTTCCGACCCTCCAACGGGGCAAGTAACAAAGTTAGCTGGCCTTGGTTGTTATAGCAATAAGGATAAGCAAGAGCCTCTCTGCATCCCATTCCTTGGCATCAGCTATAAACATGGGTCTTATCACTCTGAAAGCGAACAGTTTTCTGCACAACATGCTGGTAATTTCAGCAGTTAGAAGAGGCCTAGCTAAAAAGTAAAGTTACTGAACAAAATTGGTCCTGTTTTACCTCAAACCAGGACACAGTCTGACATGGACAACCACAGCTACACAGAGGTCCAAATCTGTGCTCTTTGGAATACTGTTTTTGAAATGCAGGCAGTTGCAGTTTTGGGAAATTTTTGGAAACGGGTGACTGAATTTAATTTCATCCATGAAATTTAGATTCTTCTGTCTTTCTCTCTCAGATCTTCCCTGTGAATTATCTCTCAGGCAATTGCCGCGACCGGAATTACTGGGCTGCAAAGACACAGGTTCTATTCCGCCCCACTCATCCTACAAAGCTCCCTTTCAAATACTGTGTGCTATTTTCTCATTTTAAATCCTCTCCAGAAATGAATCAAAGCCCTAGATAAAAGCCCTAGATAAAAGTTGGTTCACAGCACCTATAGGTCAGGTTTTTTAGCCTCAAGTTAAGGGTGCTGGAAAAGAGAGGTGGGATAAATAGCCTTATGGTCACTGAGTGAGTTAGAAATTAAATCCAACATGAACTTTCCTGCTATGGCTATCAGACTACACTTTCTCCCTCCCAAAGCTGGCCCGCTTTTCCCAGATCTATTGTTGTAACGCTCAAGGGGACATACTTAACTGCTTTATTTTTAATGAAAAGCCTATGTGGTCAGTGCATATTAACTTGTACTAAAATGTTTGTCAAGGTCCATGCTAAAGGTTCATTGGCACTGTCAAAGATACAGCAAGCATGCTGATCTGTGTTTTCATTTTGTTTTTGTTTTTGCATTTCCAGATCTGTTCCTGCCCCTCAAAACATTCAGCAGGGCTCCCTGGGGCTCTTTTTTTAGGTTTCACAGTGTGGGTGCATGCATATCATGTGAGTGCTGATAAACGAGGCCAGGTATATTTTAATAACCTTCGATGTGGAAGGTATTTGTGCACCACTCTTACACACAGTCAGCCACTGTGTATCTTGGCAAAGCAAGATCCATTTCTGAGGAAAGAGAACTATTTCCATCCTTAATAAGTCATTCCAAGTTTCCTGTGATGTTATAAATAATCGGGCAACCAGCCGGCTTTATTCTCCCTAATTTGATATGGCAGACTTGGAGAGCAGGAAAGTTCAGTCTCAACATAAGCTCTAGAGTTGGACTTTGACCAAGATTTCTCCCTTCCCTCTCCTAATGAGATAAAGTTTATCATAAAACATGCTTACCAAGGCAGCTGAGACAGGGCCCAGGCTTCACATCTATTTCCTAGGAGCCCCCTGCTCATAGTCAGTCCTGCGTGCTGTGTGCATGAGGTCACGGCGTGCTGGGTCTGCTTTGGGGAGCTGGCAGCTAGGCTGACAGTCTTAGCTAATACACTTGTCAGTTGGGAAAATAAAAAAGTGCTTGCAAAACACAGCTTAAATTAGTTTGTGAGTAATTGGAAAAGGAAATATAAAGTCACACTGTTCTATGTGAATGTCGGGAAGGCAGTGAGGTGATGCATTGAGTACCTGGGTTACTGGCAAAGGTCAAGCACCCTCATGACAGGCTGAGATCTTTTCAAAACTTTGGGTAGAAACAGCAATCTTCACAACTCTTTCAAGAGCTGCACAATGCAGAGACATGAGGAGGTTGCAGAGCTTATTTTTATGTATGAGAGAAGGTCAATTGAAAGGACACATTCCTTCATAATTGTAAGAGCGACAAGAGGAACTTGTGATTATATTAGAACCTGCAAAAAGATTATTTTAAGTCTGCCTCTGCGAATGATGCTTTGCAACATTTTGGGAAAGTCATTCAGGCTGTTTCTAATTGTCATTCAATTGTAAAAGAAGTTAAATAAATAACTCTCTACCTACGTCTTGGAAATACAGGAAAATTAATTAGATAATGTTATTGAAATCACTTATAGGCGCTGCATATACTACTGGAGGCCAAAGCAGTGCACTGACGTTCATTACTTTCAAACACAAAGGAAAAGGGGTTTTTTGTTGTTCAAATGCCTGAGGTCATATTTTCAGATCGGCTTTATTTCCAGAATGCAACCCAGATGTATTGTTATGGATTTTAAAATAAAATTATTGCTTAAAGGTAAAACATGATAATAGGAACATTAACTTGTTCTGATGAGTCATAACATAAAGTAATTTCCCTTTAAAAACAAAACTAAAACCTCACTTTGCTCCCTTAACCCAGATAGTATTCTTTCAGAAGAGGTAACATATCTATCTGTTATGCTTCCTAAAGCAGTCTGCATTCCTAAAAAAATTATTATATGGGAATTAAGGATATTTTCCTAAAAAGGTCTAATCCCAATTTTAAATTCTGTATTAAGAAAATTTAGAAACTGTTAGCTGAATTATACTTTCCTATAATTTGTATGACATCTTGAGAAAGAGTACCCAAGTACCTCTTCTGGGCCCCTCTCTCTTTTCTATCTCTGTCTTTCTATTCATCAGAATCAAAAGAGCACTCTCAAAGTCTGAAAAGGTCTTCCTGGATAGTGACATAACCTTCTCAGGTAGAATGGAGGTTGGAAAGAGGCAGAGAGACTGAACAGTTTGCTTGGCCAGCGAGGCAGCCCTGTTGCCTGGAGCAGAACGGTTTCTGCTTCTGCAGCAGCAGGTCTGAGCAACACAACCTGGCTGCTTTCTGGAAACTGTAGACCTGAATCTGATTTCCACAAAGGTTGCTTCACACCACTCAGGTGGTGGAAAGGAGTCTTAAAGTGAGTATAAATCATATTTATACCTACTACAAGGCGTCTTTATATGGCTAAGTCAGTGGAAAGTTGCTTTGGTGTAAATGCACTTTAGGCCCTCATACTTTTAATTTGGCACAAAAAGGGAAAGAAAAAAGAGAAAGAAAACCCTTTCAATGTCCCAAGTTAAGGTTGGATAATAGCCATACTGTAACATAAGCTAGGATTTCAAAGGTGTCTCAGGAAACAGGTCTCCAGCTTCCATGCACTTTTCAAGGGGGCTGAGTGACTCACTTCCTTAGACCTGTTTGAAACCCTATCCAGAACGATTACTCTGTCTGCATATGACTAGATTGTTTTCTAATGACTGCTTGCAGTCTGACAGACCCACTATCACAGAGAGTCTACTTTGGATCAAGCAATAGACCTCTTTGTTTTCAGTATTGGAAGTCTTACCTAGCAGTACACATGTTCAAGCTGTAGCTGGCAAAGTTATTGTTTTTGCCTATGGCGTCACTATAGTGCCATCTCAGAGGAGCTAATCGGGATGAGGTTTGGCCTGTGCTTGAATGCTTACATGGCAGGGTCCCAAGCAAAACACCAGGTGTTAGTCATTCTGTAGGTCTCATTGCTCCCTTTGAGTCAACAGTGAACCATTGCCCCAGAATTTCAAAAACAGCCAGGAGCAGAATTACCCTGTGACCAACCGGTGACTGCAAGGTCAAGGATTTTTGATCCACACCTAACAACCTTGTTTGTTTTCCTGAAATGCCAGGGGCGCTTGCAAAAGTGAGATCCCATTCCGTTAGAAGTACACAGATGTATGTGAAGAGACTGCCCATGCTTCCATTCTGAGTAAATAGGCTGAGGACTTAGAAGAAGACAGCTCAAAAAGAAAGTCATGACAAAGAGATTTAGAGTTGGAATAGTTTCTGTGGTAGTTAAGAATCTAGTACAACCTCAGCTAATCTAACTTCAGGTAGTTGTCTAGCTTCCTCCTACTAGGGTCAGCGAGGAGAGACAGGTGCCTGCAGAAGACGGTCCCTCTCTTCCCTGACGTTAGAGAAACAGTAAGGGTTACTCATCCCCTGGAGTTACCTTTTTCTGTCCATTCACAAAAGAGGTATCTTAAAGGACAAATATATGTTAAACCAGTCTCCTTGGCCTAAACTGCGATATCATGAAATTTATATGTACTCTAAACACAGAGTAAACTGAATTGTTTACCATCTGATATTATGGTGTATACTTTTAAGAATCTTATTGATTCATGATATGGTGAATAAATGGTGAGATTCATATAGACAGAGATACAGACACACACACGCATCTTCATACGTATTGTATATTCAATCAATATCTGAAACTGTCACCAATGTAAAACAGCCAAAAGTCCTTTCTGGAAAGCAGAAAGCCAAAAGTACAAGGTGATTAATGATGATGGATTTTATTGATTTTATTAACAAACAAGTCCTCAAACAACTGTTCTTTGTTCTATGGAGGCAAAATTCCCAGCACTCGGAGCATCTAAGTATTTGCTAATTTATGATGTGTGAAGCAAGGTCACTGAATGCATTGGATTTCTTACCCCTCAATATTAGAAAATATCTCAAGTCTTAGCCCCTGCAGGAGTTTTGCAATAATAAATGTCAAACTCGTGGCATGGCCAGATTGATTTGGAACATCTAAACTGCAATTCACCCACTTGATTTTTAATCTTTAGTTTGAAACCAGCCCATGATGGTACTAAACTGCAGCCATTTTTCACACTGACTGTATAATGTTAACTATCTAAATCTTTGTTTAGCTGTCGTAGTACTGTTTTGGATTTAATACAGCCTTTGCAAATTACAGACCTCTAATATGTAAAACACCCAATATAGATATCCAGGAAGGATCTTTTGGACTCTAAGATGCGAATCTTCTTACTTACCTGCAACCACCTGTGCATTAGGCATCTGATCTAAACTACTAGCTCTGGGTGTCTGTATACTGAAAAAGAGAGACAGGCTCCTGAAGAAGGTAATTAATTTCTCTTAGGGTAGTCAGGACATTAAGAAAGAAGAGTCACAGTCTGGAGGTGTCTACCTTTATTCAGTGACTATAAATAGTCTTGGTAAATACCTTATACCTTTAGATGGCTAAATTTAGGAAAGATTAATCCCACTTCTAATGACTACTAATGACTCTTCAGTAAATATCAGCCAAATCAGAAGTAAAGACTTTCTACCTTAAAACAGAACAGGAGGCAAAAGTCTACAGTAGAAGCTGACTTTTCATATATGGAATCACAGAATCATAGAACAGTGGGCTGGAAGGGATCTTTAAAGGTCACTTAGTCCAACCCCTCTGCAATAAACAGAGACATCTTCAACTAGATCAGATTGCTCAGAGCCCCATCCAACCTGACTTTCAATGTTTCCAGGGATGGGGCATCTACTACTTCTCAGGACAACCTGTATATATATATCTGTATCTCTCTATATATATATCTTCTTCTAACTTGGAAAATATATGAAAGACTAAGGAGTTTACACTGGGGGATGTCCCTTCCTCTTATACTTAGGGTATAATAGAAGGGTAGTTTCCACTCCATTTTTTCTGTGCGGATGTCACTGCCTTTTAAATTAAACAAACTTATTTTAGGGCAAGCAATTGTTTTCCGGAGGTTCTTAATCTAAAGAACTTTAATATTTCTAAATGTCTTTTTTTAAATGACTCCAGAAAATATGTTGAGCAAAATAAAGGTTCAAATACATAACCTTGACTTAAATGACAATTCAGTCCTTCAGACAGCATACGTGATTGGAATTTTAAGACTTTTTTGGCAATATATTCCTGTACCAAAATAAATGTCCCAATACAAAACTCAATTACTTTGAGATTAACCGATCATCTCACTCTTTAGACTGTTGAAATGTAAATTACTGGCCTCTACAAGCACGAACCTTGGATCTGTTTCGGTGGTCATAAACTGCCACAGCATTGACGATGCACTGCAAAGGGAATCTGACCAGTAATTCCTACCCTCCACTGCCTTGCCAGTAATATGTGGTAGCAAATTTGACAACTAGAAACAGGACACCATCTGGAAGAGGGACTAGAATGTATCTCAGTGGTTTTTAATCTGCCAGATGAGTAGTCTGAACTCTGGAACTCTCCTGGTTTGTATCAGGAGATACAAATAAAACCTGTAAATAAAACCCACAGATGAGTTGCATGACTACTCTGACAGAGTTCTACTCTGTGACATTCTGTGCTGTTCATGTAATATTTGTGTTTTAAAACTCTCACACCATTAGAAAACATCTAAAAACCAAACAAATAAGCAAACAAACAAAACCTATCCTAAGGAGTGGACCTCATTACAATACTTGGAGCAGGAACCATACCCATAGTGTTTCAAATTTAGAAGCCTTGGCCAGTGATTTGAGATCAAGTTCCACCTCTGTTAAGAACACAAACCAGAAGACACTTTTAAAAGTCCCCAGACATAATGTAGACAGCACAGCACTCCTAACCAACAGCCAGACACGTGGCTCCAGCCGGCAGGTCTAATGAACAAGATTAGTACCTGTTTTATGAATTAAAATTTGAAGTAAAAAAATAGTGTTTCATTTTCTCAGCAACCTCAATCTAATTATTACCAGCAGGTTCAGTTGGCAAATTTCAGTGTTTTTCCTCCTTTCATTTGAAACTGAAAGACTTCAGCCTCTTATTTATTTTCCTTCTCCTCTAATGCTGTTGTAGTTCCATGCCAGCTAGTTCTACTATTTTCTTTTTTCCCCTCTTTTATAAGGTTTAATTTTCCAGTAAAATAAATATATAATGTATGAATTGCTATAAAAGCTCACACTTTCGCATTTGTTTCTCCCCATTGTTAGCAATCCAAAGTAGCCACATGTTCACAGCATGTTCTGTCTGGCAGGAGCACCCGTTGCTTAATTTCCTACCACCACCCTCACAATCCTGGCAGGCTCTGGCCAGTTAGATGCATTTGTTTTCCCTAATTGTTTGATGGCATTTTCAGAAAACCTTTTCATTGAGAAATGAGTGATCACAGGAGACTTCCCCAGACAGCAGAAAGACTGATAGTCAGCAGGCTGAAGGAGGTCAAAGAGTGTTGTTGCAAGACTGTAATGAACTTGAAGATGTCTTATCAGTATTAACTGTTGTTTAAACATCCTATTAACCTGGTATTTTTTCGCCATGAATTCAGTTGCTGTCAAAAGTGAGATCTGCAGCTCGCAAGCATTCAACTGTCAGTAGCCTCAGGGATCACTGACTTAGTGAGGGAATAAAGACCAGAAGAGTAAGTCTGCACGCTCATTATTTGGAAGCTATGATTGTTAAGAGATGAAAAATAGAACACATTTCAGAATTTAATAATTCTAATAATTCAATAAAGCATTACCTACTAAAAACTTATTGAAGAAAATGTCTCCAGGGAAATCCGAAGTATTTCCTCCCATGTCATATCCTCACTCCCCACTTTCAGTGGGAGAAGGGTTTTGATTAATTTTACCGCGGAGACAGCTATCAGTCCTTTTTCTAGGAATACTCTCTCTGTATTGTCACCATACAATCTAACGACTGAATACCATTAAGTGGGATGTTCTGAGTGTTGTTGATTCAGGCAAAGACACCAGATGCCTCTGTTTACTTCACCTTTAATTTTAACAGCTCATACAACTAGGTGGGAGTCTGGTAACCACTTAGTGCTGTAGATTCATTTTTGTTTTGGTACACATTTTGATATTTTGATACAAGGTTTCATTTGTCACAGAATTGTTTCATAAGGGGAGATTTGCATGGTGTAGAGAAATGATTTTTTTTCTTAAGATGGACACAAAAGAAGAGAGGATCAAGCCCATCCCATTCAGCAGTGGTATTGTTAGCTGATTTTATTCTGTTTTGAACAAAGCTATACCCCTCTGGAAAAATGCACTACCCTAGGGATGCCAAAAGGGAATTAATTGATTTTTCAAGAGTTACCATCTTGTTTTGCTTATTGCTCTGTATTTGCCAATGGATACCTGATCTATGCATAAACTTTCTTCTTTTTTTCCTGGCAGCCCTTTGTGCTTTGATGAGCAGGACTGAATCAGAGCTGAACAGATTCTTTTTTCATCCCACGTATTTTTGCCCCACATCTTAATCTTCTCCCATGAATACTAAACATACATTTCTAAGCAAGAAAAGAAGCAAGGAAACGGCTATCCACCCCTACTGTCTCGGCACAGTAATATCCTACAAGCAGCATCTAACCTTTAGTCTGTAGTTCTCTCATGATTTGTGAGTGTTCCTGTTATGCTTTCCTAGTTATGATTCTGTCCGTGGTATGTGAAGCATGCAATGTACCCTCTGTCTTTAACGGAAAAAATTGGGGTAATCATAAATGTCAAGCATCTTAACTGATTTGATATGAATGAGTTTAGCATGAAATGGTGTAACTACAGTCAGAATGCCTGACGACAGAAACAAAGCTTTCTTACAAAATCAGTAGGCGAGAATTTAAATCTTCTTGAAAAGAGAAAAGAAAAAATGAGGAAAACAACAGCAACAAAATGCACACTTAAATGATCCATTATTCATGCCCTAATCCAGTTTATGACATTATCATGAGGAAACAAATCATTATTTCATGAATTTTCTTCATTTCACTTGAAGCCTTGAGCATTTTTTAGCTTTTACTTGTATTTGAGTCCTTTGTGATTTCAAAAGGCGTAGACAGGAAAAACTAGGTTTTACTTTTGTTTTTAGCATCAAAGAAACATAATGTCAGCAAAGGAAAAAGGTCCAAGTGGCATCGATGTGGCGAAACTCCAAGCACAGACGTTCCCCAAGCAATGGTGCAGTCACTGAGACACTTCATTGTGGGGTCAGTGACAAAAGTCTAGTGATTCTTTACAGTGTTTCCCTCAAATTACTTTCCATGGTATACTTCTGTATTGATGACTTTGCTTCAAAAACTTTTTCCTACCTACCTAGAAATAAATATATACATACATAATAATAAATCAAAACAATAAAAAAATGCTAGTACTGGTTCTGCTCCATCTGTAACCAAGTAAATCAGTTTTTACATATTAACATCATTACAGTAATGGTCAAAAGCCTCACAGTTTCAGCTGCTGTTGCACTTCAGCCCTTAGAGATACCTGGAGGGAGGCTATTTTAGCTATGAAAAGTTCATCATGGGAAAGAGAAGACACATATAAAAAGAGAGGAAGAATGATTCTTTCTATCAGCTTCAGTAATTTACATTACTTCTTTTTTCCCTCAGAAAAAGTAAAATAGTGTATTTTGCAAATTGTAGGACAGACAGCTGCTATCAAAATATGCATGTTGCTTATAAATGCTTTCTCATTTCATCAACACATTTGTCTAAACGTCACTGCAAAGTGAATTTGAATTAAAACTCACGCTCAATTGTTGTACGTGGGTACAGGCAAACACTGACCTAGAAGTATGGTGAGACTAAACATACAGAAGTGGATTTTATCTACTTCTACTACAGGTTACTACCTTTTTGTTTATGTCTAGAATCTTAATTCCTTCACTTCGGTATTTACCATTACATGACACTATTATGGCAGCATTTTCCTCTCTGGGCTAATTTACACCATATGATATCCAGCCTTGGGCCTCAAACAGCTTAAACTGTTCTCTCCCACATCTTCATTTTATGTCACCTAATGCAACCTTCGGGACAATTACCCGAATTGGCTACAAAATATTTGTACAGCAACGAATAGAGAGAAAACGGAAAGTCTTATATTTTGGTTTTTATAGCTGAACATGAAATCACTTCAAATTTTGCTCTTCAAAAATATTCACACGCAGCCATCTGGCACAAAGAGAGTCATGGCTTAAGCATAAATAGCGAGTTAGCAGGTGTGGCCTGCCACTGATGACTTATTTTTATGGACAGTTATGCTTTTAAAGAGAGGAGTGCCTAACCTGAGTTACAGCTCTTCCACTACAATACCTATGCCGCTGATAAAATTGTGTCCAGTGGCGGTGTAGCTTTATGGTGTGCCCATTCTCTCTGTTGATCAAAGGTGACACAAGTGGAATAATTCAAGTCTATTAATTCCAACTGCGATAGTGAGGAACATGGAAGACTTCTCTGGGTATGACAGTTCATACTTTACTTCAGTCATCTTTCAGTCATCGGTTATTTGAAATAATATTGGAAAATTATATGCACTTTTGGTTCCAGACAGAGCTCAAGATACAAATCTCTTTAAGTGCTATCTATCAAGTTCCTTGCTCAGACCCACATTAGCATATAAAAATTAATTATTAAAGTGAACAAGAAAATAAATTTAAATAAAACATAATAAAAGGACATGTTTGGATGAAAACTGATTGCATCGTAGGCCAATTCTATGTATTGTTTAGGTCCCAAATACACTTTCCAATACTCTTTCCTATGCATTTAAATTTAATTTCTTGGGTATGTTAATATTTTATAGATATGGTTTGCAACTGGGTGGGATTAGGGTTGTTTTTTAGAAATGCTTGAGTTCTTTATTGAAACTTTATGTTTTCTTATTTCTGCTAAGATGTCAAGAGTCTCTGAGGTTTGGACACCTATAAATTAGAATTTATTATTATGATGATGATTACTAAAAATATTGTGTTAAGCCCTTTGGGTCATAGATGCAATATAAAGTTTTAATAGAAAGGAAGTCAATCTTTTACACTGCTATCACTGCAATGTAACAGATATGACCATACCTTTTCATGCACGGGAACAACAATAATACTTTACACTTAAAAAAGCTTTTCCAATCTGATTATCTCAAAGCACATTACTATCATAGGTTAAATAACTTAGGGAAGTTCTTCAAGTCTCTATCAGGATCAGGGGTAGAACCTACAGTTAATTTTTTGCTTAATATCTTAAAATAAATTCTTAGAATCATTAAAAAAATAAGGTTTTATGATATTTATTTCATGGTTTATTTGCTTTTTACTTTCTCTGCTGTTTTATAGTAAACATATGCCCCTTTTTTCCACCTGGACAAAACCACAGAAAACCTTGGAAATTTAAAAAACTGTAAAGAATATAATTATGAATAATCACAAGAGAGTCTAAAGTGCTTTTTGGAAGGAGATAGTGTAGATTTTGTCAAAAGAATAATAATAAAAAAGAAATTGCCTGAGTTTTCTTATTAAGTTTACCTAACATATGTAATTATTATGATTGGTAACACATGGTATTCACAAATCAATTCAGTCCTGAAAATGTGTTTTTCGAGTGGGTGGCTATTTTTTGTGCATGTGTGAAGGATTTTATTCTTAAATGTATTCAAAAGTCTGTCTATAATACAGCTGGGTTTTCCCTATTGTTCTCAGGAACCATATCCCCAGCTCAAGCAATTTTGTATTGCTCCACTGACTTTACCAGAGCTGTGCCAAATTACTCCAGCTGGGTGCCTGGACCCTTATAGTGAAAGGAAGCCATTGTCATTGCAAATCTGTAGTCTCAAAATTGAGGAAGATTTCATATGAATTTTGTTTCTAGATTAAGAACTACAGACATTGTTGCAAAGACATCTTCACCTGGGAAAGATATTCTGTAATAAGTTTGTCTGATGATTTAACCTCTAACAATCATTCTAGAATGATTAGTGTTGCATACTTTATTATTAAGAAATAAGAATGTTCTACTAGTTTAACTCAGTACATCTACAGGATAGCTGCCAAAAGCTTTGTCCATGTTCAACGTGCTTGAATTACTGCAATTAATTTCTGAATTCACTCAAGACAAATGGAGTTTTCTATTGTTACAGTAGGAACACAAATTTATCACTGGAGAACAAAGTTGTACATTTGACAATTGGAACAGTAGTCATTTAGTCCAAATTATCTAGCTCAAGTCAAATTTATGTTTACTTGTCACAGACACTTTAAATCACAACATGGACAGGAACATTGAATTTTTCAATCTACACCTCAAGGACCGGTGCTCTAACTAGTGGGAGCTGATATAAAAAATAAACATTATTAACAGCATATAATATGTAAGTAAAAGTCACAAATGCATTTGTAGCAAGCCTGATATCATGATTATATGTAGGATATGCATGAACACTCCTAGCAGACTTGGCCCTCTGTATTTAGGCAGGAGAATGAGTCAGGTGTGGTTGCAAAGATGTTGCTATAAGCTGAGCTGGAGTGAGCTACTTCTGTGAAATTGATCTCAGACACAGTTTTATTCCATAGAAGGTGTGAAGATGCTTTCCATACCTTAACTGGGGGTTAGGCTTTCTCATGTTTATTGCAGAGTTAGAGTAAAAATACTAGGCTCTAGGAGGAAAACACAATACTAAGAAAATCCCAAATCCCTAAGCAGGATGCACAAGTCAGTAGATCTCTCACTTTTCAATCTGCAGTCTCTAACAGTCTTAAGTTTCCTTCTTCACCGCTTCATTGCAGATGCCTTGACTTCTAGCCTTTTATCCCTCTCAACTTCTTTACATGTAAAATACAATCGATGTTCATCTCCAGTTCACACTAATGTCTGTCTGTGTTCACTGTGTTAACATGCGTGATGGCATGTCAGGCGGAGATGCATCCTGTAAATCTGTGCATACTCCCACCAGCACAGACAATATAACAACCATGAAACAAATCCATTTAGTTAAAGTATGAATAAAAATGAATGGAGTTTTTTAAGCTTAAGTGTAAAAGTGTAGAGCCTTTCCCTTTTTTCCACTTTTTTGAATTGGGGATTGCTGAGACTAGCAGAAGGAAGGAAGTTTGTAAAAGATATTTTAATAATATATAAAAGTATATAAAAGGACTAGTAGTAAATCAAAAGCATTGTCTGAACGAGTCAGCATATCGTTCAGCCCATATGCATCTTTTTGTTCAGATAATACTTCAGGAAAACGGGGTTTTCACCCTACATGTCAAGCTAACCTGAAACAATTTTAATTCTTCCAGGCCTTCCCCTCAGAATAATAATTGTAGGATCATTACACCTAAATCATAGGATAATTCATGTCAGAAGAGCCTTCAGAACCTCTCTAGTCCAACCTCCTGCTCGGAGCAGGATCAGCTATATGGCCAGACCAAGTTGCCAGGACTTTGTCCAGTCGGGTCTTGAAAACTTCTGAGGAGGGAGATCAGACAACCTCCCTGGGCAACCTGCTCCAGAGCCTGACAGTCCTCATGGCGAAATGGATTTTTCTTTGCTGTGAAGGGAACCGAATCCGTTGGATATTAAGACTCAGGGAATTTCTTCTCTGAAATCTGTTTGCCGTTGTTTCCACTTCTAGGTCTATCCAGTAGCAAGGCTGAGCACACATTTCCAAAATACACACACAACTACAGAGACACAAACAAAGAAAACCACACATGGTATACATATGGCCAGCTGTAAGACCAGCACACATGCACACACAAAACCCTCACCCAGGAAAGTACTTAGGAACAGAGATTAATGAGAAGACAGGACAGATTGTGGTGATCATGCACAGGGCTTGGCCAGACATCAGCAGCCTGTTTACATGTGATCGTCCTTCCCCCCACCTCCCCTTTTCATTTACCCACTCTTCTTCCTTCCTGATCCACCTTGATCCCCCCATTTTCATGCTCTTGGCCCTTCCTGTAAACATTCAATATGTTTTTCACAATCCCACAAGGCACCTCAAATATTCCATCAGAAGTTTGTCATTTCTTATGAGAGCCACAATTATCTTGTTTCCCCTCTTTTTGCAAGTTATAAAGTTCTGTATGAACCTCCTCAAGGCTTTCAGTAGTTCCTTCAGTGGCTTGAGAGCTCTGGGCCTTGCTGTTGTTTCTACTATCTACTGTTCCTTAGGATTTGTGTCTGGATGCTTAATGTATTACTTCCCCTGTCTCTAGTCCCAAACTGAATGTCCTTATATTCCCCATATCCTTACATTTCTATCCAGGCACAAGCTCTCCTGTTTCAATTTATGCTGTGTGGCATCTTCCTGCCTCACACTATTGTGTGTCTCCGTCTTCTTGATATACTCCTCATAGACACTGGGGGTCTGCTTTTAGGTACAACCGAAGCCAGCTTCTCCTCCAGGCTGAGCCCTGGACCATCAGCTTCACGGGGCAAGTCCTCCAGTGTCTGACCATCTTCGTGGCCTGTGCTGCATTTCCTGAAATTTATCAATTACTTTCTTGTATCTGGGGGACCCAAAAATGTACACATTATTCTCAACATGTTCTAACGAGTGCTGAGTAGATGGGGATAACCCCTTCTCACAGTTGGCTGGCTGTGCTGTTGGCCAAGGATGTTGTTGGCCACCTTTACTGCCAGGGTACACTGCTGGTTCACTTTCACTTCACTTTCTACCAAAAGGACCTACTCATATTTTTTGGTCTCTAGCTGCTTCCCCAGCCAGTCAAGCCTCAGCCTGTATCATTGTTCTTCCTTCCCATGGGCAGGATTTTTCCTTTGTCCTTGTTGAATTTCATGAGGTTCGTCTCAGCGCACTTCTTGAGTTTGTATAGGTCCCACGGGTCAGCAGCCTTTCATTCATGTGTTATCGACTGGGCCCCCAGTCATGATCTCCTGATCTTAAAACTGGGATGTACTAGTTGCAGCAGATACAAAAGGACAGCAATTTGTTATTTACAGAAAAACTGCTTTTTGAAATCACTATATCATCCTCTTTCTTTCTAGTTTTCAAGGCGCAAATACATATCATGTTGAGCTAGCTGACAAGATGAAGGTTCCTGGGGTGCAGGACTTTTTCACTGCCCAGGATAAGGACTTCTATGGTGTTTGAAAAAAACCCCAAAACAACAAAACAAAAAATAACAAGTTAATTAGTCTGAAATGCTGTTCCCTAGCCACGTGCACTGTATGCTTCCCCTTCTGTTACTTGAAATATCCTGAAGATTATTATTCTGGAGGGTTTCTTTCTAAGATGTGGCAGAAAACTTGGCAATCAAGGTTACTATTCCACTTTAGCTTTCTAAAAATACCATGGTTGGGAAACCAATGGCTAATTGTATTCCATTATAGCGAGAATATCTATTGTTAATCTATTAAATTTTTTACTGCGAGGTAAAAACAGGAAGTATATAACAGACAGTAAATAAACTTACAGGGTAGCAATCAGTAAATTTTAAGAATTGTTAAGTAACTATACATGTGAACATGCAATTTAGCTATTCTCAAACAATAATTCTGATCTTCTGTTCTTATATGGACCAAACTTACTGTGACTTCAGGAGAAACTTGAAGATAGAATGCTTGGAACATTTTGATTTGATGAAAAAGATCAAACAGAAAACATGCTTAAAAGTACTCTGTGTGTTGGCATGGAAACCAGGGCTATTAATTACAGAAAACTGTGGATCAGACAGCACAAGTGTCAACTTCTCCTAAAATATACAAGCGTAGTATAAGCCCAAAATTATATTTTAAATAAATTATATAAAAATACTGAATATGCAATAAACATGCTTCCAGAGAGATTGCAATATATGATGAAAAGGAAATTAAGTATCATTGACTAATTCTGTCTCTTGGGGTCACAGTAATAGTGACATTGATTCATGTCATCTGTGTTGATGTTTTCAGGAATTTAGCCAACTAAGTCCTTTTGAGGCAATCCTTTAAAGATAATGGTTTCAACTAACTAATAATTTTGGCTAAATGAGAGAATAATCATAAAGTGGATGTCCCTGGAATATCGCTACTAACGCTCTGAGATATAGAAGCCTTAGTGAATGGATATTTAGTAAGGATTCCTCTTGGCTTTCTATTGGCTAACTCAATGTAATCTCAGTAACTTGAAGTTTAAGGAATTTGACAGGTATGTTGAAGGCCGAATTCTTGTCTTCCCATGCAGTTAATCAACTGATAGAGAATATAAAAGCCAAACAGTGCTTGGATTAAGGAGCGCATGGACTACTTCTGTCTACCTCTCAGGAGTAAGAATATGGTTTAGTTCTGCACAGAAGGGTGTGTGCGATATAACACAGCACTGTGCCAGGAGGACTTTCTCAGTATATAAGGCTCTCTACCGGGAGAGTAATTTCTCATAATTTCTTAGTATATGCCAGGGTTAATCATGGTTGAATGGATTAGTTGTCTGGAATCATTTCTACAGACCTCATGGGCTGCCAGTCTAGGCTGAAGAGGGTGTCTCATCCCTTCTTTTGACCTCCTCAACCTCATTCCTATTCCTTCCCTTCTGGTGACTCCAATGTGATTGTGACACACTCCTGTATTGCAGGTTTAATCAGATTCAAAATCCAAGTGTTTCAAGAGAGGAAGTGCAATAACTACAAGGATGGAATCGGGGAGAAAGATGGCATTACTATAGTAGTGCTGGATTATAATAGTGCACTTAAGGCTTTACTCAACTCTGCCTGAATTCAACAAGAATGTTCTACCAAATTTTAGAAGTTTGTCTGACATTTGGCTTATATAAAGGATTCTTTGGGTTTGGTCGTTTTTGTTTGTATTGTTTTTTTTTTTAAATCCTAAATTGATGATGGCTGCAGATTTTACCCCGAGGTTTTTTACAGATATACAGCCTGTAAATAATTTTTTTGGCAGAGTAATGGTGAAGATGAATGGTAAATTCATCAAGTTTAGATAGGAACCATGTGAAATCTCATCTGAATCTTCAGAGATCAGATGAACTTGAGGGCTTTCAGTCACGTCTCCTGTGATCAAGCAGCAGGTCCTATAGGAAACTGGATTAAAAAAAAAAAACAAACGGAAGAAGGCGGCATCCAAAAGAGAAATGTCATTATTTCTTCCATTTTTTTAGTGACTTGGTATGCAGTCAGCAATACAATCCTTCATTTTGTTTCCTAGTTTCCCCATATATAAAGCTGAGTGCAAGTCTCCCTAAATACCTCTTTGTGTGTGTATGTGTAAAGATTTATTGGTTTATAAATAAATAGGCCTTTGAAGCATTTACACTGCATAGATACTATGCATTGCTTTTTTGTTTGTTTGTTTCTGCAAAGAAAATGCTTGCCTTTGCAGTTTTGTGCCACAATTTTCTGTGTCATGCTGAAACAGTATGTGCTTTCCTTTTGACGTCCTGTATCAGCACAGCAGATTGTTTCATTAAGTGCCACTTGTTCAGTAAGTGTAACAAAATTAAAGCCAAAGAAGATGAATCATATATGAGGGCAGAGATCAAGGAGCTGTTTATTTTACAAATGTCACAATTAGGCATATTTTTTCTTTAAATCAAGGAAATATTTGACTCATATCAATGGAAGCATCAGTGTAATAAAAGGGCATCTGTACTTTTCAAGGCTTTGTGTATATAATTGATTTTCAAAAGAAATTTCATCACTTTCATTCATTCCTTCTGCACTACAATATTTCTTAAGTGTCAGTGGTGTGCAACTGTAATTGTCAAGGGTATGATTCATAAATGTGAGTTATTTTAAAGACAAAAAGATAGAAAGGTCAAGGAACTGCTTATCTGTGGTTCAAGAAAACTTGGTAAGACTGTTTTAAATTATCCAGCAAGGTTTATAATCTAAGCAAAAGACTGCAAGTTAAACTTGAAAAGGCATCAAATAAACCACTAAGTGTTATCTCTTTTATATATTTGAATTCACAGAATATTTAATATAATTATTACTATGTGAATTCATATCTACAGTATGTTGAAACTCTGTAAGAACTGCATCCATAATGACTCTAAATGACCATGTTTAGGTATTTATAGTCCATGCCTATCTTGGTTGATATAACAGAGTGAGTCAAGGTAATGGCTGCTGAATCATCGGCTTTGGATGATTCTGGCCACTTCAGCATACCTTCTAGTGTATGGATACGTTACATGTTCGACTTCCATTAGATACATATCATGCCTGAGGAAGGTCAAAGAAAGAGGAATTGGTATTTTTCTTTAAGTTTTACACCTTGTTTAGACTTGCAGCATCAGTGGTCATTTACCTTGCAATTTAAGGATATATTTGGCTTATCTTCCTCTAAGCTTTTTCCATGTTAGCGCAGGTAGGAATTAATTTCTAAATGTATCAAATACTCAAAATTCTTTGAACATTTTAGAGAATGTTTATTATTTTGCTCTTTACTTTATAAAAGGGCATAGTAGGCACCTCTTTAATACCATTCACTGTGTTCATAATAACTGAAAGCTCTCTGAAACGTTCTCCTTGTAGCAAGGTGCTTCTCCTGGGTGCACTTTGTCTAGGTGCACACAATGATTGTGACTCAACTGTAGAGCAGGTGTTTTTCATGCAAACCCCACTCAGCTGGCTGGTCACCCAGTTGTCCATCATGGTGGATCTCCATGGAGTGCATCTTACAGACTCAGACTGATTTAGATAGTCAGGGACCTCTTGCTGTACCTGTGGGCCAACCCCTTTCTCAAAGCAGGAACAACTTGGAAGTAGATTTGCCTTTAGAGCTAGATCATGGTCCATCCACACCTTAGCATCTAGGTTCCCTTCAAAAGGAAGCTATGGTACTTGGATGCACACTCAGGTCTCACGTAATATGCACAAGTGCGTTATGGCTACACAGGCAAACAGGCATTAAGAGTACAGGGGACATGGTTGAACTCATCTGCTTGTAGCATAGATTAATTTTCTGCACTGTCACTGAGCCTCAGATATTACAGAGCAGAATATGATATATAATAAATAAAATGACAGTTGCTCAGCAGAAGTGTGTGCTTGGATATATCAATGTGTAGAAATATAAGGGAGAGCTCATCACTAACTTTAGAGAATTTATTGCACCAAAGCTGAAATTCATATCCAATCCATTCCTAATTTATAACAATACAAACAGATGAGCTGAAAGGAAAAGAAAAAGCAATGCAATGGCAAGAAAAGACTGGATGAGAAAATTCAGGAGGATGACTAGTCCAACCAATTCTAAGACGTGACCTTCCTTCCATTCCACTGCCTCTGTACTACTAGGGGGTTAATATCTATGTGCAGCTCCAGTGAACAAATATTATCGGTAATTAGCCACAAGGGTAGCTGCACTCATAAATAAAAGAAGACACATGAGGTCTGATTTATTAAAAAATCTGACATTGTTAGAGAATGATATATTAAAATAAAACACCAAGAACAATCTTTGAACTTTTACGCTCATCACTTTGAGAAAGAAATGCTGAAATATACATTCTGCAGAAATAATTATGTTAATTTGTGAAGATCTCTATGCCTGAAAAACAGAGCTGATATAGAAAATTCTGTGTATGATGGTTTGGTAGTAACAAAGTCTACCTGTAAACTTAAAACCAGGAAAGAGACCTTTGGGGTATATCTCTACTCAAGTCCTTCTGGCTTAAAGCAGTGTAAAAAATGACTAAGTCAATAAAGTTGCTTATAAGGAGACATAATTTCTTTCCTGACTGCTAATCTTCCCTTTCTGCTACCCCAGGATGAAGCCAGCCTTAAGCACTGTTTTTGCAAGGCAAAATTTCAGAATGTTGCCAACAGAAAAACTGATGTCTGCAAAAGATCTTGTTTCCAAGCAGATGCCAATAATAAAAGAAAAGTAAAATAGAGAAAATCTATGAGGCAGACGCAAGAAGGTGTTACTGAATTCAAAGTTTTTTTCAAGTTTTTCACTACAGCTACATTTCAGAGGGCCATCAGAGCCTACCCTGAAAGTCTGTGAGGTCTGTAGAAGTGATTCATCACAACACTAACCTCTGCTGTTCAGTTTATTGAAATGGAAAGTGAAGACCTCTGTTAAAACAAAAAAAAAAAAAAAAAAAAAGAAAAAAGGAAAAGGAACAGTAATGAGGAAGATCCAGCACCTCAGGAAAACAGAATGAGCAGGAAGGCAAAAGGGAATCTGTTATACTACTCAGGCAGCTGAACAGGCTGCTGAACTTTGGCCCAACGATGGCGCACGTCAGAAATCTGCCATGCACATTTCCTGTTTTGCATTGTTTCATGAATCCCAAAGCAGCTGCTGTGCCACTGGAGTCAGGAAAAGCCTCACCCAGCTTATTGTTTTAGACATTATGACAATAAATATTAATGATGTAAAATTAGAATTCTTCATGCCAGGGCCATCAGTCTGTCCCATGGACTTTACCATGGCCAGGAATTTATGCTGATCTTTGACTTCCCCCTTACAGCTTTAACCTTTAAGGTTCCAGAGAAAATTTTGTATTATATTTATTTATTATGTTATATTATGTTATGTAATGTAATGTATTGTAATGTTAAACACCGTAATGTAATGTAATGTAATAAGACAAAATCAAGGACAGTCTGAATTTGTGTCATCTAAAGGGGTATCATGACAGAAACACAAAAACTAAGCAGAAGGGTAATATAGTTTCTTGGACAGGAAGCTTTCAAAGAAAACTAAGCATTCTCCCTGAAAATCCAGTGTCACTAGAGATTTTTAAGACATTTCAGTTCCATTTTGTCTCAGTATCATTATGTAGAAATTTTATGAATGTTTAAGGATTAAGTTTGTAGACATTTTCCTGACCAAACTTCTGTTGAATTAAGGTAAACGTTCCCACTAATCTTACAAGAAGTTGCATTAAATTGTGCCTTTATTTGAATGAAGTGACTAAAGAGGTTACTGGGATCTTGCACCTGTGCTCATTTTTGAGCAAAACCAAAATTCAGACATAAGATACCTTGTTTTCACAGAATCACAGAATAGTTGAGGTTGGAAGCGACCTCTGGAGATCATCTAAGTCAATCGCCTTGCTTTATGTTGTTTTATCAAAGCAGATTTTAAAGATCAATTACTTATCCCTCAATGTACACAATGATGTCAGTTGAAAAAGTTCTTTTGAGACAAGATATCTAGAAACACACTTTAAAAACTGTTGTCATCTAAGGATTTTATCTGTAGTGTACACTACATGCCTCTTTACTAACGTGATTTTCTCACACATCCCCTAGGACAAAATCACTATTTAAATGTATTTATTTTTATAAATATATACAATCCTCTCTCCTCCAAGAAAACAAATTTATAGTTATCAATTACAACTAATGAGAATGTTTCTGAAACTGTAAGAAACAGAAAATATTAAAATACTTTGTACATAAGTATCAGTTTGTAATGCCTTAGTGACAGAAATTGCAAAAAACTTGTCACACTGTATGAAAATATTTCTTGGCCAGAAAGAAAATCATCCAAAAATTTTCTTTCCTTTGTTCATCAATTTTGAGACTTTTGTCATTACAAGGTTTGTATTATTCTTGTCCTTCTGGCAGACTGTCAGGAAGGAGACAATACTATTAATAGCAAAAGCTACAACAAAAGATCAAAAGGGAACGAGTCGTTTAATAGACTAAGACTGCTATGTTTATAATTAGTTCAAAATCTTTCAGAAGGAGAACTCATACCACCGAAGTACTGGATATTAGACCTTTGAAAGGTATGTGGAAATCACCGAAGGAAGAAGAAAGTGAGGAAAAGGGGTGCTGGAAGCATAATGTTTCTTCTGAAATAGTGAACATCAGGTTATCAAAGTACACAGTATCAGATTTTACAAACATGCACAGAACTGTCAAGAATTCAGGCATCTGTACCCGTTTACTGCTGTAAAGCATAAGAGTTTATGCTTTGTAGGCACTGCAGTATGTAAGGAAAACAACAGTCAGCAAAAGATGTCCAAAAGAGAAAATTGAAAGGAACAACCTTTTCTGATTTTTTGGCAGCTAAAAGAAGGATCAGACCATGAGTAAAAGATATCTGCAGATCTTCTGTAGACTTCCTTCAAATATTAAATGCAGTAAGCAGTGAAGGGTGTATCCTGGGAGTTTGTGTTATTCATCTGGCATATTTTTATCCTTATCAGAAACTACCAAGCCACAAAAGATCAAAATGAACTAGAGACCACATGATAGCCAGCTCTCTTTTAAGACTTTCAGCATTGCCCTATGGACCAGGCGCCACAAATATCTAACTTCTTTCCTGAATTTACTCTGATTTTTTTTTTTTACAAAGTTGTTTTCAAGAAGCAGTGACTTGGATTTGCCTTACAGCTGGAAACTGCAAGACAATCAGGCTGAAATAAGGCACAGTATGCTTAATTATCTAGCAACTACAACCTTATGGATGAGTTAGATATCTTTATGACTTATTTTATGCATGAGGTCAGCCAAAATAATTATTCTGGTCCTTTCATTATTAAGATCTACTGTTCTACTTCGCCTCCTTTGCTCTTTTATTGCTTTAAAATGAACTTGAAGCCTGATCCTAGAATCCCCATTTCCAAATGTTTCATGGTTACTGACCTGGAACTGACTCAGGCTGCCTTCTGAAGGTGAAAGGCTCTACGTGGCATGCTAGTTTTAACAGTGGGACTCACTTGTACGCCAGGGAAGTGCTAGCTTATCAGATCTTTGAACGATACGTAGAAGTAACTGAAAGTGCTACAGAAGTTCATTTTCATGAGCTTCTAATATCATGCTCTTCATTGCACCTGCTCCCTGGAATTGCTGTCCAGTCCGTTAAAACTAGTGGTTTTTAATTGTTATCTCTTAGTTTTATTCTGATCTCTCTTTGTGGTGTGTGAAGCCAGTGAAGCAGTATCCTTCCATTCCTTCTGCACTAGAACTATTCTATTTTGGAGAAAGGGACTAAAATTTTTTCCTCCTCAACTACTGTGGGGAATTTATCTAAATTTGAAATTCCATGTAGTGGTGCACATAATTTAATCCTAGGTCACCCTTTTCAGACCACTTCAGCAGAAATTGTGAACTCTGGAATAGCTGGGATCAGAGAAAGTTCTTTATGCCACACCTTTAGGGTACAGAGATTTTTCAAATGAATGGGAGGCAAGGCCACAATGAACATAACAACTTTACCTAACATTCACAGTGGCAAAAGTAAGAGGAGAAACTTGAATTACGTACAACACAGTTTCAGTTAAAGTCTGAGTTCATGCAAAGTTGAAATTCAGTGCTGTAGTTAGGCTTGTAAATTCCTAATGACTGAAACTGCCAAGACCCATCAGACAATGTTGTTATTTTATTATAGAGGCTTGTGCTTTAGATATATCCAGTTGGATCATGGTCATTTAGAATTCACAGCTTTCTGGTGTAAAACTGGCATAGGACTCCATTGCATAGCCAGGATCATTGTATTTTAATGATTTTTTGTAAATCAGTGTGTGAGTTTGAGGAGCCCTTCCAATGAGAAATGGCTGACTTCACTTTAACAACAATTGTGGATTGTCTCAAGTTGGTCCTTCCCTTTTAACTCTTCTCTCTTTGCCAGTATCACCAGGCCCTCAGTTGCCAAACTGGACCTTGGACCTGTGTTTTGAAAACAAGAATAGGTATTTCCTCTAAGGCAAATGTCAACAGCTCCATGTAAATCAGCCTGCCAGATGCAATGCCATTCAGGGAATACTTGAGCAGGCAGCTTTCCCTCCCAGGCAAATAGACATCCTCTTAGCAATGTGACTCAAGGACAAAAGGACAAGGCAAATGCGATAACTCCAAATGTAATCTACCAGCAGTCTAAAACCTTTTAATAGTTGGAAGCTGCTACTTGTCCCGGGGCAGTTTTGTCTCTTTTTCTCGTTGGCAAAATCTGTTGATAAGGCAGATAGCTTTGCTATCATGATTTCAAACTAACCAAGAAACGTGCAACAAAAGGAAATGTTAAAATATTTTGTTGGGCTTATTCGATTATGTGTGACTGTGGTTAGTGCGTCATGATGAGTGTCCTTTTTTTCCATCCCCCGAAGGGAGAAGAAGCAAGTATTCCATTCAGATAGATCACTGATTAATGTTCACGGCTCTCAGCATTCAGGAGTTGTTTATTGAAAATATGTAGCCGAGTCTCAAAGCCAACAACATTCCCCCAGGGTGCCCATTAGGCAGAAGGGCAGCACAGTTGTAAACAATCTATTTTGTAGAGTCAAAGAATTTGATAGAAAAGACATCTAAGTAATATTTGGTAAATATTTCATATTTTGCAAAGTGTAGCTTGCAGGGAGAGAGAAAAAAAAGGGGAAGACAAAAATTTGAAGAGAGTTACTCAAGGGAGAAAATATCTCTCTAATAATAATCTAATAATGTTTTTTTTTACGAAGTGGATACATCATAAAAGCCCTATCTGTGCCAGCTGATGTGAGTGGGTTCTATAGGTTTGGATGGAGAAATAGCTACCGGGAAACAACAGGCCAAAGAGAGGAAAAGTGCATTCTGGGAGGGCGGTGTGTGAGACCTTCCCCATGAGTGATAAAACCCTGGAGATGATTTCCTGTGCTGAACCCACAAGAACTGATAAAGTCAGGACATGAAGAACGTGACATAGCTGTACAAGGTCACGAGCACAGATGAGCACCCGCTGTGGCTCTTTACGGCCAGTGGCTGCTGTACGCAGAAGACTACAGGACTGATTATGTACCTGGTGAACCAGCAGGCCCCCGAGGGCCTCTCCTAGCACCTCCCTAGAAGTCCCTGGCACATCACAGCCGGCCTCTCTGCTTTCGGGGAGCACCCCACTGGTGATCTCCCCATCGGGGCTGCCCTCCCTGCCGCTTCTTCAGTCTGGTGGCTGTGAACGAGCATGTGAGGGTCTAAGTGAACTATGTGAGTACATAAGCGTGCTGCGTTATCTGCTGTTAAGAGTAACAGCTTGATTCTATTATTAATAACAGTTTAATGAATAAAAGGTCTTCTAAGAAATATTGGCTGTGATCTGTGCCTCCTTTCCCCCCCAATCCCCTGTTAGACAGGGGAATTTACAACCGATACGTGCACAAAAGAAATACAGCAGGGAGGAAAGGCAGCAACATCAGGGCATTTATAAGTGCCAAGGGTGCAATATACAAATTGCGGGTCTTTAAAAATTAGGCAAGCAAAGATGTTTTGAGAAGCAGATATGGATAGATGGCTGTACTTTATCTGTAAGAACAACAGACTTCCTGAAACTGGCATATTTCGTTCATAAAATGTACAGTTGTAACATGATACTCGATCATATCTTTCTCCTTCATACTTTGAAAGTCATTCCCTTTGAAAATTCTGAGAGCAGAGAGATTGTCTTTGTAAGTGCTTGCCCAGAATTTATCTCCACAATGTAAAATCAGGCTTATTATTAAATTAAATAAATAATAACAATATCTGATTGAAATAGATGAAAACTGGAAGTTTTAAACAGGAACGTGTGGGCATCCAGCCTCAATTTTGCATCACATTAAAGGATTAAAATTGAATTTTATAGAATCCATGTTTCTTCTGTTATTTTTATCACTCTTTGTTATATGTACAGCTCATCAAAGTACATTAAATATTCGTTAAGGAGAACAATTTGTGTGAATAATTGTAGCTTTAGAAACATCTCTCTAAGAATAATGATTACATCATAAAAATATAACTTGGTTGTTTCTCTATGTGTTTTTAAATTCCTCAGTAACCAGTTCTGATTTGGTGAAACACTCATTTTATTTGTAGTATGTAGGATTTTTTTTTGGTTGTTGTTGTTATTCCATGTTATGTTGCTTCTAAGCAAAAAAATAATGAATGACATTTGTAAAAACTTAATACGTCTTTAAGTCATAGTAATATATTAGCAAACGTTCAACATTCATAGTAATAATTGTTTTAATGATTAGACCTAAGTAAAATTAATGTGAATCCACCTACTCTAGCTTAGCATTATTTACTAAAATGTGCAGGCAGCTTCCCTTTTACTTTCATGTTTTTTTTTCAAAGCATAGCTAACGAGCTTTATTTTCTCTGTCCTCAAATTAAAACAAAAAAAAAATCACAACAGTAATAAAACTCTTAGATGCCGCTAAAACTCTGAAAATGTTCTGTGAATTAATTGTCTAATTTATTAAACCCTCAGATAATTAGTTTAATTTCAATTTTGGAATGAAATCCAAAATCAGTTTGGTTTCTCATAGTTTCGTTTCCTTGCAAATTCCTGATATCTCAAAATGTAAAGTATTGCATATTAAAAACCAACAATTGTTGTTAGTGTTGTATTACACATTAATGTTGTATCTGAAATTTAGATACAGTTCTTAAACTGTTCATATTTAACCTGACTTTAGATTTTCACTCCAACAATGTGAATTAAAACAACAGCCTGTAGATAATTCTCATGAGGAAAAGAAGTATTAATCTCCAGCCAACCAGTACTGGTGGTGAAGTCACTCAAGAAGTACCACAAATTGGCTGAAGGAGGGACATGAGACTTTTATGTCCCCAAGGTGTGCTAAATGTGATCTGGACTTGGTCTCAGACCAGAACTTTGATCCTGGACCTCAGACTATGTTTTTGCAATCATCCTGTACAGATCTCCGTGTTACTGGATAATTCTAGGCTTTCCCTGCTCTGCTAATCCAAACAAAGGGCCAAGTCACAGGTTCAGACATTGGTACATAAGTCTTGCTGGATTTTCCCATGTTCTTTTGCATGGTTTTAGTTTGGGCCAACTATCACAATCCCAGGAAATGCCTGGACACCAGGAACTGTTCTCATAGAAAGTACAAGGCAAGTGAGTCCAGGAGGCAGCTTTCTGTGACATATACTTCCTAGGAGGGACAAAAAAAAAAAAGCCCTGGAGCATTCTATCTGCTACGTTAGACATAGCTGATGTGATACAAATTTGGTCCAGATCATCAGGGCATTTCTAGCAAATTACTAGGAGCACATTGAACAGAGATTATGCCAAATTTCTGATTCTAGACCAGTTTTGTAACAGCTGGGAGAGGAAATTCGGTACCTAATCCCATAAAAGCTGTAAGAGAGAAATGTCCTTAAAAAAATGTTTGAAATGCAATCAGTAGAGCCAGTTTGCACCAGTTAATACTCTGTCACATAGAAAGATCACTTGTTATCCAGTACCAAATGTCCTAAAACCAGGGGGTTGTTTTGTTTTGTAAACTCATGGCCTGAAAGCTTTTTCTAAGTATTTTGTGTGTATAAATTCTGGGTTTCTTTTGTTGGTCTCTTCCAGTCCTATTTTCCACTTATATCATTACAATCATTTCAGCCAACTGCAAAAATGTACACAACAGCAACCACACTGCTTTCTCCTGCAGTCCAAATAAGAATTTTCCAGCAGGAAAGGTAGATGACCTGTGGTAATTATAATGCACTATACCGAAGGAAAAAAAAAAAAAAATTGTGGCAAAACAGGTCACTAGGAACATTTTTATAAACTGAAATTTTCTAAAAATATAGGTCAATTCTAAGTGCATCAGTATTCAGAACACCACTCCATGTCTTATATAGATGGATTTTGATTATATATTCTCATTCCAATTTACCCTCAAATAAATAACCATGCATGAAGTTTAGAGCCTTGAGGAGATACTCCCCACCACTTCAAGCCAGAGTCACCAACAGCTTTTAGTCTCTAAATATATATTTTATTAGGACATTCAAATAATAACCTAAAAATGAAATAATTCTTTCAGCTGAGAAAAGTCAGCACTCTTAAGCAAGAGAGACTGAACTCAAGATTTAGCAGCAAACTTCCCTCCTGTCCATCTGCAGCTTCAAAATAAGTATCCTTTCAACAAACTTGGAAAGTTATCCAGGGTTAAGGCAGAATGTTTCTTGAGGAAGAAAGTATCGAGTAGGTGGGTTTTCATCTGATGACTTACCCAAGTTTTCAAGCAAATTCCTAAATAGACTGCTTACAATCTACTTTGAAGGTAGCAATATAATAAATAACTATGGGAAGCTTCACATCTTTTGAGTCATTCTTGTTTCATGAATTCATGAATCTCAAGAGTATGACTAATAGCCAAATGTGAAAAGAATTCTTAGGTGACCATGGCTGATAACTTTATGTTTAGAAGTTGGCAACACTTCTCCTCAATCTGATGATAAATAAGTTGAAGTGTCAAAGAGAAAGCATATACCAGATTGATTATCATAATTATTATTTCAAACTATATTAATTCAGTTTTCAATATATCTTCATCCAAGAAAAAATATCTTTTTTGGTTAATATTGTGGTTTGTCCTCAAACCAGGACAGTTAAATTAAAATCCTCACTGCAACAGATATTAATAAGTTAAATATAATATTTCTGACCTGAAATTAACTTAATCAGACATAACTTAAGACACATGGGAATTATTAAAAGCCTATATTAGAAGCTACCACAGAAACTTTATTGAAAGGTGCAGTAAAGATGAGAAGTACTTGCCAATGCATTTGAACCTGTGAATGATAGTTGACAAATTCACGTGTCAATTTCTATAAGAATTTGTTACCTTTTCCTGCTGCTTCTGAATTAGTGCAATGAGCATCTTGGGCTTCATCTCTGGTGCTTGTTGACACAAGTGTCAGTGTTCCATGAAAAGGTACAGTTGATGTGAAATGTTTGTCTTTTCTACTTTGTTTTGACATTTCTACTGATCTGGTTTGTGCTTCATAATGCAATTACAAATCTGAAATAACTATAAGAGATACATGAATGAGTGATAACTACAACAAATTACTCTCCTTGCTTCACGTATTCTGAATATGATTGTTTCCACCAGCTGGTAAAGAAAGCTGTGGTTAATTTACCCACCATTTACATCCTGTCCTCATGCACATTGAGGTCAGGTGAAAGACAAAAAAGAAGATTATTGCTATTCTACCAACACATTTTGGGTAACAGAAGACCCAATGTGTTTACTATTTTTCTTTTTCTTGAAGTACAGGCTCCTAGAATCAAGTGATTATTTGGAAAAGATCAGTTTTAATTAAAACAAACAAACAAACAAACAACTACAAAACCCCCTCCATCTATGTAAAAGTAATAAAGGCTAAAAAATTACATAGATGAGTGAAGGACACCCTAAGGATGTTAATTTTAAGCCAGCCTTTTGGGATTAGAAAATTTTTGAACACTTGAAGTTGTAATTGCAAAATATATATTTAAGAAAACTGAATCTACACTTTTTGTCCCTTCTCAGTTTCAATCAAATTTGTAGAGTTTGAAGTCATTGTTATTTAAAGACTGATTTACTCAGTGACAACTGGCTCAGTATCTCCTTTCCAATAAGCTGACCCAAACAGTTTTCTGTATTTAAGATATTTAGCTTAATATAATTATTAATTCACGAAGTGCAATGTTAAAGTAAATCTCCATTTCTAAATAAACACTAAGTAAGCTAATTTAGCAACAAATGTAAGATTTCCAAAGGATTTTTGGCTCAGTGGAAGCCATTGTTTCAGCATGACAGTTTCAGGACATAGAGTTTGTTTGAATAAAAAAGATGATGTAATGTAATGATCTGTGAAAACCACTCTTGGTAGCCAAGTCCCAACTATAATGGGAACTGGCAGGCATGTTGTTGGTGATTTGGCAAATCCAAGGAAGGATGACCAAGACCCCTCAAATGAAAAATTAAGAGATATCTTATCTGGATACATTGGTAAGCATTAAGGACTTTTTATGCAAGCTTGATTCATTCAAGCGTATAAACGGAGTCACTTACATTATATGACTATCTTAGGACACCCAAGTGTCCTCTGAGAGTAGAGCAGATAGTAACTGGTTGCCAGTAATGTCAGTCTGAGGCCAAATGACCCTGAGAGGAGCTGCTGCCTTCTGCATTCCTGCAGGAGCTTTCCTGAGAGCTCACAGCAGCGAGTCATTCTACTACAGTGCAACGCAATTTTTCTCTGCAGAAGACAGTATCAGGAAATACATGTCTGCATGCATGTCGAGCAAGATTGCACAACCAAGTTCATGTTCTGTTTCTTTTCTTAAAAATGTGTGACATTTGTGTTAATGTCTCTTCACGGAAGCAATCTGAATTATGGTATGGATAAATTTGGTTTAGTAATTGTTCAGTTCCAAGACACCCAGTAGAAGTTCATAATTTAAAACGAATCGTGAACAGTTAAAGGATTGGTGGCTGTATTCAGGAAAAATTAAATTAGAAGTGTCATTAAAATTGTACAAGTCTAGGATACCCGCGTCATATTATCCGGACACTAAACATTACTGTTCTAGTGCAGATTAATTCAGCCAAATGGAATATAAATTTCTTCACTGACTTACATGTACTAATTTCAAACAAGTCACTGTGGGGGAGGGTGGGACAGTTATCATGCTTCAGCTGGAATAAACAATGTTGTATGTAGTATTAAAATAAAAAAAATAATATTTAAAATCCAAAAATACAAGTCACAGACAAAATCAAAGTATAAATCAGTATTTATGGATTAATATAAACATGGTGTTTATGTTTACCTTATTAAAGAATCTTTATCATGAAATACAAAGTGGCATCCAATTACTGTGGACTTCTACCGAAGGTTACCATCAAAAGTTTTGCAGAGGCATTAAATTCTTTGTTAGAAACATTTCTGCTGAACTTTGCTAAGAATTCTTAAGAAGGAAATAGAGTTAAGTAACTCCAATTTTTTTTTATTTTTGTTATCTTTAGATACGTCTAACAAGTCTCTTATCTCTACTATCTAATTGATATCTTTTTAATTAAGAATAACTATCTCCCAGTTAATTGTCCTGGGAAAACTTTACCTTTGACAAAACACACCCTATCTTCATACTGCTATTAAAGCACTTTCATCAAGATTACTAGACAGGGGTTGTTTTATCATCTCTGTTGGAACTTTTGTTTTACTTTATCTACACAAGGTAAAAGAAGATTTTTTTAATTTTATTTTTAATAGGAATTTGAATTGCTGTACTGCTGTAGGGTATGTTTTAATGATGTTGTTCATCATATTAACTTTTTATTTGCAATAGAAGTTTACAAATTTACAGTTACATACACAATGATTTATGAAATTATATTTAAGTGCACCCCTAATTACTCTGTGGTAACAGCTAATGTCAATTATTGGGAGGCTCAGCCTGAAATAACGACCCATACCCCACATTTCTGAAATATATAAACAAAATTAAAATATCTGAGGGGAAATTATATTTAGAAGTAAAAGTCATATCCATTTTGAAATGAACCCAAAGATCTAGATGTTTTATGTAGAAAATTTTGACATGAGACATTTTTAAAGTTTTATTAATAGTTTTTTATTCGAAAACAAAAAGATGATTAATTCAATGCAAATTCACAGTTATGTTTTCCATCTACAAAATAACTTTCAGTGAAAACTATTTTTATTAGAAAAAAAGCCACTTCTGTCTACTAGTGATTGAATTTGTAATTTTCTGCTCTGTATTGATATGTTGTGTTTTGTAAAAGACATTATAAATAGAACAGGACATGAACCTAAATTATGTAGTGTACTTTCCTCTTGGACATACTGGACTGTTACTAGTTCATGTTTCCTGTGAACTGTGAGCTTTCAGAAAAATATTACAATGAGGAGAGGTGCTATTATCTCAGTGGGCAATGGAGGATTCAAACTTACTAACAAAATAGAAATAATACTTTTCCATTTTCATGTATCCAGGCAGTCTGCTGTCTGTGGCCTGGATGGTGATACACGGAAAAGATTTTGAGAGAAGTAGTATAACAGGTCAGAGCAGAGATAAAATGTGCATAATTACTAGTATTGTTGTTCAATGGTAGAGAATCATTTGTGCCGTTACTTAAGTAGGAATATATCCACCATATGTATAAATGGTTGCTGTTCCCATTAATCTCTACACTCTTAATGCAGTTTACGTAGTAGTAGTGAAACACTTGGTAATTTGGATTACTTAGTTTCTTCTGGTTTAACTTCATTTCACTCAATGGTGTCTTGTTGCATATTTTTCCCTCTGGATTTATTCAGTGTGTTAGTCATTAATTCTCTCTCTGAAAAAAATCCTGCAAAACTGTACAGTTGTAAATATGACAAACACGTGTCTTAACTGTGTTTCTGGTTTAATGTTCATAGCATCATAGTAATAAGAAATCATAGGAAACATAACTACATAACACCCCCTTAAATGCACAGAGATGTGTTCTCAATACTTGTTTTAGAAAAAAAAAGAAATTGTTTTAATGGGCTGACAAGCCATTAAAACTTGAGTACGTTTTAACAATTTATTTCCTGTAAACTTTGTGGTCAGAGTTGTTAAAAACTGATAGATTTGAGTAGAGATAGGCAAAACTAACTGCTGTGATAACATAACATAAAGAGCCACTGAAAACTAAAATACAACATAATAAATCTGAAGAGTTACCTAATGGACAGATGTTGCTATTGTTCTGGTTGATGCCTCACAGATATATTTCACATCTGGCATGCAACTGTATTTTCACCTTGCTTGTTTTTGAAATGTAAAAACAGCCATAGAATAGTGATTAGGATAGAGACATGTGTGTGCTTGGCAGAGGTTTCTACAACTGAAATATCTGGCCCATAAAGCACAGATCTGCTTTGTACAGATAAGATAAATTTATTCCAATAAATTTTGATTATTTATAATCAGGAGCAACATGCTTAAAAGTGTATTTGCTTAAAAGATAGCTGAATTTCTGTCCAAGTTCCTTAAACAAAGTTGGAATACTTCCTTACCAAATAATACCATCCCTTCTGCACTAAATGTATTTTCCATAATTATTTTTTGTTGGTAAAGGACAGATTCATATGTACTGAGATTACATGACTTAACTGATTCACCAGACCTGTCATCATTTCCCAGATTAACCAATATATGTATGCCTCTGTTGTATTTTTAAGAAAAAGTAGCTTCATGTGCTATATCTATTAGCTAACACCAACTTTTTAAGACTGCATAACAGATTCATTTTCTGTATTCTTTTCTTTTTATCCACACTTATTTTATATACACTTACTTCGGTAAATTCTAAAGCCACGACATTAATCTATTTTTATGCAATAGCAAGGCAAAAAAGCATGGTTTATTTTGAAAAAGTTAAAAGATTCAGATGATGCTTTCATACTTTGAAGACAGATTGTGCCTTCTTCTAGGTTTAAGGAAAAGACATGCTTGATGGAAGTAAGAACCAACAAGGAAGTTCTGAAATTTCACTATGTCAAGAGATACCACTCCAAATAGAGCATAATGAACCAGGGAAAGAAGCTGAGTAGACAAATGTTTTTTTTTTTAATGGTAGGCTAGTCAACCAAATTCCCTAACATAAGAATTTGTTGATATAGCATCTACTATCAAGTATAAATCACCAGGAATAAAATGAAAGCCAAGTATAACCACAGCCTGATGTCTTGACCACAGCAGCTTCGCTGTGAATCCTACAAAGCTAAGGGGAAAGAAAGAAAAAGAAAATTTTTTGAGACTGAACATTCAAAAGCTGAGAGAAAACAGAAAAGATGATTCTGTTGTCCCTTCTGTGTTCTTACTGATATTTTCTTTAATTTGTATGTAAAGAAAAGAAATATTCTATCCTTGTCATACCTCAAAAATAAGTAACGCAGTGGAAGTAAATATCCTGCCTAGCATGTTTCCAAGTCTCTTCTTCCTTCTTCACCTTTAAAGCATCTAATTACTGTCTTGTTCAATGTGAGTTGCACTGTTTTTGTGATTCCACTGTGTTTTCAAAAATGTGTGAAATCACATGAGAGACAAAAAATGTCTGTCAACACATCATTCCAGTTAATAACCTTTCAATGGGAAGGCTGGGTGCGGGAGAAGTATTTTTTCCATTTTTCCTCTGGATGCTTGCACTAATAATTGACAGAACCTCACTGAGTTAATTTTGCTTATAAAAACCTGTAAACTGTGTCAGAATCCTGCTCTTTTGGCTAATCTTATTTACTCCCTGCCCCACCCCCTGCTTAAAACACTGGTAATGCATCTGTCAGCCATAAGCAGACCTTTGTGCAGTTTATGTGTATGATTTTGAAATTTAAACAGAAGATGAGATCTCACATCACTGAGGCTATGGTAGTGAGAAGAACTTAGTCTGTTTTTCCAAGGCATTCAGGACACAAAAAATAAATCTGTTTCATAATCAGTATTCTTGCTTGAAGATTGACTACAGCTTTGGCCTTCTGTCATGCCCTGCCCCTTTACTTGATCTCATAGAAGCCCATCCCGTCACAGCAAGACTAATGTGAAGAAGCACCAAAGACCACACTGTGATGACTACCTGTACTGCAGCAGCAGGCTAAATGGAGTGCGTCTCTTTCAAACCACAGTAAAAGGAGTGGACAGAAGAGACACGTCAGAACAAGTGCGGAGGAGGTAACTAGGTCCAAGCATCTAATGAACTCTCATTCCCTCAAACTATCTGAAGTACTTTGTTTCTGGAGGAACAAATCTGCCACTGCTGCTGTGTCAGACAAAAATTCCATCAGTACCTGGAAGGGATTCCAGAAAAAGCCCTTTTTATCTCTGAGGTAGAGATTTACTTGTCCCATAACTTTACCACCCTATGTTACTGTCTGTTTTGTCTGTGCTAATACTGATCTTGACTCTAAGCTTACACATCTTGAGGCAGTGCGCAAGACTCAGACCTATTCTTCTATTGCAGATATACTAACATGTAGCTTCCCTCAAGATTTCTGGTGACTTGCCATTTGTAGGTGCAACCAAGGATTGCATTAATGGCAGCAGCATGAAGGACACTGATGGAGGGGTGGGGAGAGTTACAAAGATGTTTTTCAACTAGGTATATTAATTTCAGTGTAATTTTAAAGTTCGTTCATAACTTATAACTTAAGCACATTTATCAATCCCTAGTTCTGAGATAAAAACAGACCTCAATTACAAGCTCATTCATGAAGTACTTAACATTTAGCTTTAATAGTAATTAGAACAGTAATTTTAAGACTTCCTGTTTTCTTTTCATTTAATATGCATTCATTATTTTTTTTTCATCACTTTCTGTGGAAGAAGTTTAACTACTATTTGTGCTAATCAAACTGGAGCAAAGACTAGGGACCAAAGGAGAAGAACCAGGTGAAAAACAGAAACCAAAAACCTTCCTTCATTTCTTATAGTAAATTTAAAGAAACATAGGAAGATAGATATTCTAGTAAATAGTCTATGGAAAATAACAAAATTCTATTACAAACCTGTATGATACCAAGATTCTGAGATCTTAATTTCTAGAAGAAAAACTGTGGAATTAGGTTTCTAGTTCATTAAACAATATCTACAGTTTGAAAAGGTAGATGTGTCTGTCAATAAGTGTATGTCTGTCAGTGCTCTTAGAACTCTTAAATGTTTCTGGCCAATAATTCTTTAGGAAAAGTTCAAAATTAATAAAAAAAGATTGTGCCAGTTTAGTGAGGTGTGGCAGCTGTCCCTTGGAAAGAATAGCACGGAGCTTTAAAAAACAGAAAACCAGTTAATACATTGAAAGCCACTTACCTGATTATTCAGAGGTTTCAAATAGAAAATACATATGAAAAAGCTGTGTCTGCACCTAACCTATAACTGGAATGATAAGAGAACAACCCTACAGTCATCTAGAGACTTTGGCAATATCGTGAAGCATGTCTGCATAGCACCAGAAGACTTTCTTGTCAACTCTCTATCAAGTCTTTCATTGCCAAAAGAAATAATGAAAGAGAGGTAGAACTATGCTTCCATAATTAATAGAATTTATTTCCATATAAAGACATCCTTGAAATATTTTGATATTTTCCATGTGATCAATATTATGGTCTATAATATCGAATTTGGCACATGAGGAAAAGTTGGTATCAAATTAAGAAATGTATGTAAGGCAAAATAGAAAACAAAACATACGAACACAGATACTCAACCCCTTCCTCAGAAGATAAACAACAAAACCCAAAGAGACCATAGCAGCATTCGAGAGTAAGATAGCGGAACACTTTCCAGGTGCTGCACCATGTGAAAGTCACTATCAATACTAAATGCTAACATCTCCTGGCAAGAATAACTTTCCAGTTTCTAAGCATACAAACATGAAATTTGGATAAATGAAAATATGTAGAACTGTGCTAAGAAAGCCAAAGTAAACATCAGTTCCTCAAAAACAGAAAAAGGAGCAATAAATCTGCTTAAAGCAAAGGACAAAAAAGTAAAAAGCTGCATGACAAGAGACAAGAGGGAATATGTGAGTAATAGCACCAAAGACACAGAAACAGCTGCTGTGAGAAGTGATAGTAAAACACTTTATCAACTCAACAAGATTCTAAGTGGCAAATTTACATTAGCTAAAGGATGTAGTATTAAAAAAACAGAAAGTCCACAAAGACTGTTTACTATGTCATCCATGTATTTGATTTTCTAAGGTTCCTTTTCTTTTTTATATTAAGTCCAAGTTTCTTGTCTTCACTTTCAAAGCTGTGTTCACAGCCTAACCTCCTCTTGATTCTGACTTTTCATCTATAGGGTAAATGACTCTCTTTGATATTTCTACAGTCCCTCTTTTGCCTACATATGAGACAATTGAGAAAAAACACCTTTGTGCTCAGTCGCATCCTTTGCTCAAATATGGAGGAGCTCCGTTTAAGTGCTGTGAAAAACATATTGTTTTCCTTCCTTATTGCCCAGGATGGGATAAAACTGTACCAACAATATTCTTGACAGACATTATACTATTTTTTCTAAAAGACCTTTGATGATGTGGTATTAACGACAGTTCAATGCTTCATTTCATTTAGTAGTTTGTGGCACAGGTAGAGAATGTACTATTCATTTTTGTTTACAGTTTTATGTCCTTGAAGATTTTTATTATTAACTGTTCTTGAAACAAGTGAAAATATTTTTTCAATCTTTCAACAACTGCTGTGTTCGCTAAGCTTCTTAATTTCTGTTGTTTGTGTCTATACTAACTCAGGTTGGTGCATATCTTTCTTGCAATGCAATGCCCAGAAGTGGACACGATAATAATGTCGAACAATGTGTTTTTTACCGCTACTTTTCTTGTTATGCAGGGTTTTGCCTCTGATCTCCTTTTTGGTATAACTCAGTGCGAAGTTTACCTGTTTCACAACAGCATGGACTTTGCTAATTCTTCTTCAGTTCATAATCTAGAATCACAGAATGGCAACATAGAATGGTTTAGGTTGGAAGGGACCTTAGAGATCATCTAGTTCCAACCCCCCTGCCACGGGCAAGGACATTAGATCAGGTTGTTCAAAGCCTCATCCAACCTGGCCTTGAACACTCCAAGGATGGGGCCTCCACAGCTTCTCTAGGCAACCTGTTCCAGTGCCTCACCACCCTCAGAGTAGAAAATTTCTTCCTGAGATCTAATCTAAATCTACCCTCTTCCGGTTTGAAGCCATTACCCCTCGTCCTATCACTACATGCCCTTTTAAAAGTCCCTCTCCAGCTTTCTTGTAGGCCCCTTTCAGATGCTGGAAGGCTGCTATAAGGTCTCCTCGGAGCCTTCTCTTCTCCAGCCTGAACAACCCCAACTCTGTCAGCCTGTCCCCGCAGCAGAGGTGCTCTAACCCTCTGATCATCTTCATGGCCCTCCTCTGGACCCTCTCCAACAGGTTCACGTCCTTCTTATCTAGTTCATAATCTAACAAATGGAAGAAGTTCATCCTTCATTTTCAAACAATTTCAATATATATAGATTGAATTCTAATTCCACTCTGTTGCTCTTACATTCCCTCACAATTTCTTATCTGCAAAGGCCTCTATTTCATCATCTAATTCCTCACTGAAAATAATGAATACAACTGGACCCAGAACTGACCTTGTAGCACCCCTATACATAACCACACTGGAATGAAACAGCTTTTTACCCCTTCTGTTTCTTTCTTGTTGATTTGGTTAGAGAACTACAATATAAGCACCATATGGCTTATCAACAATAAACTAATGTATTTAGATAGATCTTTCTGACGATAGAGCTCAAAATAAGAGCTCAGGAAAACAAAGACAAAGACTACCCAATAGTCTACTTAACAAGATAGAAGACTGATAATAAAGGAGAAATCTAACAAAATTTCACAATTCTGAATTCAAACACTAAATTAGAAAGAAACCCAAATATATAAAGCAAGTGAATGCTCACATTTTGACAATAACATGTATGCCAATAGGAATGTACAGAAAGAAGTAAAATGTGAAAGTTGGAAAGTTAATATTAACCAGTGTAAGTAAAATCTATGTGTCAAAATAAGAACTTCAAACCCTTTACCTTTCTTCCTCAAATATTAATTCCACCTTATTGTATAGTTCTGAAAGCTACATGTTTACCAAAGATATGTAGAGAGATGTCTAAAGGGCTGTGAAAATTGATACCCTGTAGAAAAGAGGTAGTAAAAGAAATGAATTAATAACAGCTGCTGAGATATGTCAGAGGTTTGCAGTACTTCTCTTTACTGTTATCCAGAATAAGAGATGGAAATATTTAGTATGTGTTAAGAATAAATTTATAGAATCTGTTATAACAGGTGTAACTTTGGCCAGCTGGAGGAAGAAGTAAAACTGCCATTTTAAAGTCCTCTTTATTGTAGTTCGGTTGTGTGTGTCTTAATAGCATATATATATGTTATCTATACACAGATGCAAACACACAGAGGAATTTTGTTGGGAGCAGATGAAACTCTGAAAGGGACAAAGGAAGAAACAAGCCTGAATCCTTCCCTTCCCAGCAGGGTCTTGCCAAGGGGCTGCCTTTGTTCTTCCCATCAGCTTACAGCTGAAGAGAACAACGCTCCTTGTGTCTCATGAGGAAAGATGTGAAATTCCTCGCTGTGCCATCAGAGAAAAGCAGGACCTGACACTAATAGTGCTAAACTGTTTGACCTCCTCTTTCCAATAAATTTATAGCATTTTTTAGTTCTGATTCATACTGGGTGTGTTCAGCTCCTTGAAATGCACCCTTCATACTGTGTTAGAAGGTTGAACTGAACTAACTGTGACTGGTCTTCCCATTCTGCCTTGGCACTGTGCTGAAATGAAGTCCATATTTTTGCTGAACGTCTGCTGCTGTGGTTCACCTCTGCTCTGCCTCATAAGATCTCTTAATCATACTATTTTGTTTTTTCATGGTTTGTTATCAACAATAGGTTTTTCACTCACTGACCTCAGAATAGTTTTGTCATACATCCCTAGCACCTGGTCAGATTTCTCCAGGCTAGCTTTGCTCTTTGTAACTATGTCTGGATTGCATTGCAACTAGCTTCACCATCCAGCTGGAGTTATATTAGCCGTTGATGTAATAGTTGCAAACATGGCATTGAATGACAGACAGCTCACTTCTACAGCACAGCATTTTGAAGAGATTCAGCTTTACTAAAAAAGCTTTCCTCGTCATAAGAGTTTTCAGCATTATTCCACATATCCCATTTCTTAGAATTCTGTGGGTCCTGTGTATTGATGCTTGTTTTCATTTGCCGCCTTCAAAGTAGGATTTGGTTATATTCTCCATATACCTTATAAACCTGCCTGTGAACTAGATGTACCTCATTTTTCCTTTCCCGTGGTTTCCTGATGGTGCATACTATGTACAGACCTGGTAAGTGTTCTTTTTTTTTCCTAAATCTGCTATGTCTTGTGGTCTGGACTTTCTTGATTTAATCATGTGTACTTTCTCTGAACACTGCTTTGAGCATTTCAGCCGTATTTGCTGTTTGAAGACATTTCTGTGGAGCTAGTTCTGTCTCTCAGCAATCTCTCTTGAAGGCCTTAATCACACGTCCCACAAATGAGCCTGGCTCTAGTTAGCAAGTCTTTTATGATTCCAGTGCTGCGTGTGGATGCCAGAGTTCACAGCTGTGTAATGTTAGTATTGGTTTTGGATGTAAAAACATGTTATCATATTCCATTTTCATTCATTTGTAGGTCATAATCCTCAGGCACCTTTATCTGCTATTGCAGTGTTTCAGGCAGTATAGTTAGTTACAATATCTCACTCAGCTACTCATTCTTTTTGCTGCCCAATGAGCTGTTTAAAGAATTTCTTTTCATTTTGCTTTATCTTTATTTTGTAATGGTCACCTTTCCACACAGGATCAGTTTTTGCTTTGCACTGCCGGGTTTTTATTTGGAAACATAGTAGTCAGGGTTTGTGTTTGTGCTGACTGTTTTGTTTTCAGTCATGCTTTGCATGTGACTTTGGCTCTCACAGCCATAAAACAAACATCCACGTTTCCCCAGACCTCTCCTGTTTTTTCAGGTGGGTTATGGTTTCTCTATGTCCATTTGCTCTAGCAGGTTGGGAACCTCCGACTTAGATATTGGACCTTCAGGAATCCTGTGCTTATGGCTGTCTGGTAAAAGCCACAGTCTATGTACACTGCACTGCACGTCTACACACAGTAAATTCAACATTATTCAGGAATAAGGAGAAGTACCATGCTGTGTGTATTCTCTGGGTGCTTTCTGACACCTCCTGGAAGTAGGAGATACGCTTCTCCTGCCCACGTCCTTTCAAGAGCTGTGAAAATTATTTCACATATTCTCTGCAATTATTCTGTGCGTATAGAGCAAATCCTGTGTAAAATGGAAGTGTTGGTACTGGATAACTCTGTGGTGAATGCACACTTACTTATGTCTTGTAAAAAAAAGTATCCTTTATTAAGACAAGTATTTACAAAGTATTACACTGAAACTATATTCAGAACACTTTTTGTTTTGCAGCCTTCTCCAAAGTCCTTTCTTGTGCAAACTGGGTTTTTTCAAAGGTTCAATATATGTTATTACTTGAAAGCCAGGAGGACCTCCAAGTTTTACTAGTGCATGTTTAAACCAGTTGTATGTCAAGCAGCTGTGCTGTATAAGCATTGATTTATTAAAATTCTTTTTAATCAGCAAACTGCATTTGGATATATGTGTGCTAATGGTTCAGAAAGCTTGCCGGTAATCTTAAATCTGAGCAAAATAAGACCAAGGGAAGCAAAAAAGTAAAAACTTGCAGTTGGCTGAGATCTATAAAACAAATTACTTTCAAGGAAGTGTCAATCAAGTATTTAAAACTCCCTGGCTCCTTAGGCACATCATCTCATTAAGTTTATTTGTAAGATGATGTTAGCTTTGAAGCAGCCCCTGTTATTCAAGGTGTTCCTGGTGCCTCTGGCTGTTTTCTACCAGGTCTGTCATTTGACAGCCTGCCTCGGAACTCTAATAGGAGTTAATCAATGAAACTAAAGATCTCCTAGGAACAAATGCCCAGACAAGAAAACAATCTCTTGTTTTGGCTTGCTGTTACAAACTGTCGTACCCTACAACCCAGCAAATCAGTCCCCCACTGTGTGTTAGAAGCTTTGTTAAAATAAATTGCTCTAAGATGTGAATGTTATTCCAAGCAGAACACACAGACATACATGAAATTACTGACTGGAAGATAAGAAGCTCACTGGAAGGAAATACATGTCTCAGCTTAACCTGATTTCAAGACAGCAGCTTGGACATGCAGGATTAGATCTGAAGAGAAATTGTGCTCCAAATCTGGGCCCTACTTAAATGATTAGGTGGGAGGTAGGTATAAAACAGTTTTCTTCAAGGTTGCTAGACTCAGTAGTTTTATTTTTTTCTTAAAATATCTGCAATGAACACTCAGGTTCACTTTAATAGAAAGCGTAAGTTTTCTCCATGCAGAATAATACGGAAGAACAAAAAAGAAACAAAAAAAGAAAATAAATACTTTCTTTGGAACAGATGTTGTAAATTTTTGTTTGTTTGTCTTATATGGAGGAATTCATACAAATACAAGCAAAATTATTAGCACTGAAGTCATCCCAGGCATTTGTTTTGACATACACTTATTTGCTGCATATGTTATGAAAGGATCTCATTACTTGATTTCAGATAAGAATTTGGACTCAGTCTATGGGTTGCTTATCTTTAAGTACAGTTGTGCCAGCAATGTGAACTCTGAGAAAAATATCAAGAAGAAAGAGAAAGATAGATTTGTTTTCTTCTTGGTAGAGTTACATTTCATTGCAATGAGAGATTACAGTCATATAAAACCTTTCGTTTCTAAGAAACTTTTTGTGCTTGACAAACTGTATGCACGTATGAATCATTTCACAGAAGTAGAACTATTTTCACCCAACACTGAAATGAAATCAACATGGCAGGTGCTTCAACAGTATGGCACAATAACTTTGGAAAGGAAGAGGAAAGAGTGCTAAAATAAAGCTTTACAAGGAAAGAGTGCGATCAGCCATTCAAATTAGAACATAGAGATGCTTGACCTGTTTTTAGTGAAAGCTTTCCTTGCGAAAAAAGTCACATGAAAAGAAACCAAATAATTTTGCTGAAAAACATTCAATCTATTTATTTTAAATCTTCCATCTTATCAATCAAGCCGGTTCTTTTGGCACCTAAGACTAAAAGTGGTAAAACGTATAAAAAGATAAAATTTATAAGCAGATAAAACCAAATGATTGTGAAGCACCCTGTCAGCTATTTGAAATGAGAAAGTTGCCAACAGCGTTTTGAGAAGAGATAAATCTCAGGATTTCTGCATATAGTTTTCGTGGTCAAATACTATGGCATAAATTCTTGACAGTTTGATCAAAATAGATTGTACTTGGCATTTTCCATATCTGAAGCAAAAGAAATACCATAAACAAGCCTTTCAGTTTATACTGCTTTTCATCATGGTATTTAGTAAGGATGCAGAATATTTTACTTTGAGCTGTCACAGGGACTCTCCTGCCCCCAGGGTCTGTTCTGCTGCACACGTGGTCACCAGTGGCAAGGCTCCTGCTCTACCTGGCCCCAGGACAGAATCCCCTCAGGAGCTCAGCAGTGCTCCACTTTCATTAGCCATGTGTTTGCTACAGAGTGGATAAACATATGGCGATCAGCCAATAGAGAAAATCTCTTTTGCAAACATTAATTCTCATGATACACTTGAGAGTTAAGCAAGTTTTTATTATACTGATTTCACACACAGGCAACACCTGAGACATGAAGGTGAAATTAGGCTGCAAACAGAGCACTTGCCACTGAGAATGAAATCAGAATCACACAGGATCACAGAATCACAGGGGCTGGAAAAGACCTCTGGAGATCATCTAGTACTGTTGACTTATAATTCCCTGTTGTAGCTAGCAGGCAAATTTCTTTCTTAAAACTACCTAAGTAGTTGCAACACTAAAGTAACTTGATTTAAAAGTTTTCAGGACAATTCTGTACCAATGGAAGCTACTGAAATGCTGCCTTGTTAAATTCCATTAAGCCTTTACTGCAGTACACATATCTAGCTTAGGTCAGTTTAAAGAATCATTATTTCTTTTAAAGAATGTGAAGTATTATAATTGTGCACACCACAGCTCAATTAATAATAAATATCCCTTATGCTTAAAAGTCATACTAATAATTTATAGAAGTAGTTGGAAGTACAAATTCTGCAAAGTAGGGAGTGAAGTGCTGCTCAGGAAACTATGCTGAAAATGAGATCTTGATATTATTTTGATAGAAGAAAAGCATTTGCAGTATTTTTTTTCCTCTTCTGTAGATTCTTAGTCTTTTTTTAGTGGCAGGATATAACAACAAAAGGTACTTTTACAAGAAATTTCAGTCTTACTATTAAAAACTACCTGCCTGAAAATAGACCAGAAAGAGAATACAACATTGGTCCAGTAAACTGAAGGTGTCAATTGTTAATGTGTGTGATCAAGAGAGATGATACAATAATAGTTTCTGCTTTGCAATTAGATTAAGGGTATTTGTATTTCAAACCCAGATTCAGTTTTCTTTACTGAAGTGGGAATGAGAATTCCAGCAGCAGTTTGAACTGCATCTAGAGAAAAACATCCACAGTTGACTACACATCCAGCCAGAGGTACAAGATAGGCTTCTTAGCTGTGTAGGAAAAAGTGAGTTTTGGATCCACGCGGAACAAAGATGAGAGTCTGAGGTTATGTTGGGACCAAGGTGCTTCTGCTACTGGACAGACAGGGTCAACTTCTTGGAACTTTGTAGCTGGATTTGCTAGCACTCAAGGATCAAGACGAAAGCATTCATACTCTTTCTCAGACAGTAGGGACTGATTTCCAATCTGAAATCTTTGTTGACAATGAAGAGACTAATGTAATTTGCAGCAAAACTTTTGAAAAACTGTTAGAAATGCATTTCTAACTTTGAGGAGAAAGAAGCCCTACAAAGGGCTAGCTAGAAAAAGAGAAAAAGAGTCATTATACATCAGTATTTTTTGGTAAAGACTCAAGTAATCATTTTCCAAAGATGATTAAAGAATTTTGAATTCTTTTTTCTGGAAACAGTTGGACAAAAGTCTGTCTTAAGGTTTTTTTATTCCATTCTCTTATGGTTTAGTGGTAACTGTCTTGCTGTCATAACAGTATTTAGAGAAAATGCTCTTCCCTGATAATTTATTCAGGTGAATCAATTCAGTCTATGACTCATGTTTTGACTTCATCTAACTGACAAAAAGTGTGCTTAAAAATATATGTCTTGGTACTAGTCTGAGGCATAGATACAGTGGAGTAGAAACAGAAGGAAATCGTCCTCTCCCAGATTCTGGGACTGCTCTCCACTGGAGTACTGCATGTTTTCCAAGACCTTTTAGAACTTCATCCCTATGATAAGAATGCAGTGCAATTGAAGACAATCCAGCTGACCTATATCCTACATCAGATATATGCCTTTTCTCAAAAATGGAGAGTAAATGGAGATTTTCCCATAGCTGATGTTAGAGTAATCTCTTTTGTGACATTACTGTGCAATAGTTTTGGTTTATCTAGAGACCATGTTCTTGAAATACCAGCAAACATGGTCTCCTGGGATGTGATGTGAATCAGCCACACATAGTATTTTCCAGTGACTGAGTTCAAGTCACGCTTTCTGTATTGGGTCTGGCTGAGGTGGAGTTAATTTTCCCCACAGCAGCCATCCTAGTGCTGTGCTTTGTATTGGTAGCTAGAAAGGTGTTGATAACACACCGGTGTTTTGGCTACTGCTGAGCAGTGGTCTCACAGCATCAAGGCTGTCTCTCCAGCATTCCCCCCCTCACCAGTAGGCTGGGGCTGGGCAAGGTCTTGGGAGGGGACATAGCCAGGACAGCTGACCCAAACTGACCAAAGGGATATTCCATACCACGTGATGTCTGCTCAGCAATAAAAGCTAAGAGAAATGAGGAGGAAGGGGGGACACTTGCTATTTACGATGTTTGTCTTCTGGAGCAACTGTTACGCATACTGAGACCCTGCTTCCCAGGAAGTGTCTGGACATCACCTGCTGATGGGAAGTAGAGACTAAACCTTTAGTTTTCCTTTGGTTCCACAGGTGGCCTTTGCTTTTGCTTTATTAAACTGCCTTTATGTTGACTCACAATTTTTTTTTCCATCTTATTTTCTCCCCCACCCCATCCTGCTGAGGAGAGGAGTGATAAAGTGGCTTGGTGGGCACCTGACATCCAGCCAAGGTCAACCCACCACACTTTCTGGAAAAGTCACCAAGAACCACGATTTATAAAAACAAACATGTTCTGTGTTACACTTTCTTCTCACATTCAAGCAGCATAAGTAGAACTCTGGCGTTTATAGGAGCCCATTAATTTTAAATGGTTGATCCACACTTTTGATTCTCTTTTAAACTTTGCAAGGAACCAGAATGGCTATGACAGTGACAGAAAAACACTGATTTGTTAGGCATAATGTAGATAGGTCCAATGTAGGTTACTTCATGGTGTGATGCCAGTGCACTTCAGTTCTGACCTTTGTTGTTTGAGGTACGTATTACTGAAGGCCTCCTAAAATGTCATGAAACAAGCTGCGATCGGACAATTGCACATAACTCTGCAAACAAAATGGACAGGATAAAATCATGCTTAAGAAGATACTGCATGATGATAAGCAGTATCTAATTTTGTACCTCTTTTTTTTTCTTTTTAAACTGTATGCAAAAATATAACTCAGAATTTCGTGTTTTTCTAAAGATTCAAGTGTATATTAAAATCAAACATAACAAAGAGTTCTCCTGCTAGGACTTGCCAAATCTCCCTGGAAGCAAACCCACTGATATCCAGCCAGCCAGCGCACAGTACTCTGGGCTGAGACATGACCCCAGACTATTATCCAAGCCCAGAAAAAGAAATGTTACATGAACAGTACCAGCACCTCCCAGGGATATGGGAAGAGCAAGGCCTTGCTTGACACTTCAAGAAAGCTTATGAGTGGATTGGATATTTCCACAGATATTGTAAAATTTGGACAGATATCATCCTGTGTGAAAACAAAGATCCTTCTTCCTTTGCAAGTGCCCTCATACCCAGATACTTCATTGTATAGTGTTGTCCTGGGTTCAGCTAGGAAAGAGTTAATTTTCTTTCTAGTGATTGCTGTGAAAGGAATGTCAATAATGCATATTATTTTAGTTGTTGCCAGGTGATGTTTATACTTTTCAAGGACTCTTTTCAGCTTCCCATAGAAGTTGAGAAGAAGCGTAGACAGAACAACAGAACGGCCAGTGTAATATTCCATACCATAGATGTCATGGTCAGTATATAAATGGCGGTTGGCCAGGGTGGGGAATCCACGGTCACTGCTCAGGAAGGTGCCAATTCACCAGGTGGTGAGAGTGATTGGTGTTATTATTATTATTATTGTTATTTTCTGTTATTGTTCTAGTAAACTATCTCACNAACAGGCTGCTCAGGGAAATGGTGGAATTACCATCTCTGGAGGTATTTAAAAGACGGGTAGACGTGGTGCTGAGGGACATGGTTTAGTGGTGGTTTTGGCAGTGTTAGGTTTATGGTTGGACTTGATGATCTTAAAGGTCTCTTTCAACTTAGGTGATTCTGTGATTCTATGATTCCTTTTCTCCCTCTTCTCCCTGCCCTTCTGAGAGGATGGGGGAGAACTGCAGAAGTGGCTGCGTGGTCCTAGCTGCTGGCTGGGGTTAAACCATGACAAGGATGATAAGAGAAACTTGACAAACTCCCTGAAATCAGGACTGTCCCGGTCACACGCTGAAGAAGATTATTCTTATTTCACAGTTACAGCCACTTCTGAAGCAAAATGAAACAGTCAGACATCCAGTTTAAGAAGGTCTTAAGCAAAAAATCTTAACCAACTGAAACTTCAAGCCATTGTAGGCAATTAATCAATCTGCGGGCTAAGAAAAATTCTGTTAAGTATTTGTCCAATTCTTCACAGTCGGTCTGTCTTCACGACCTGTGCACATTCATGGATTTGAGTTTTCACTCATCAAGATGCTCACAGAAACAGTGATCCACTGCCACAGGAGTCAAAGGAAAAAGGGTCTCGCTGATTTCCATTGGATAAGGCCCAAAACACACACTTTAAGTTTTGCATTGTACTCTCACACATCAAGCATTAAATACATACACATGGGAGCAGTTGCACCCAGACTGACTATATTAAGTCAGTATGGGACATTGCTCAAAACACAGGACTACAGATCTCTCAGAGCTCTGTTAGAAAAGCTAGGAAACATATGGAATATGATGCAATTTGTAAGACACAATCATAACTTCACAATACAGAAATATCAGAATGCCAAATACAGTTTTTGCATTCCCTGAAAACTTGTAATCACCTTGTACAGTAAAAAATAAAATAATAAAAAATTATTACTTTTTCAAAACAAAAAAATATGCCTCTGTTTTGGTTCACCATGAGAAGGGGAAGAAAATGAACTTGTCAAATAAATTATATGCTGTGAATCACTTGCTCGGGTCTGTTCATTAAACCAAGCCTTTTATAAAACACATTGTTCTATATGAAAAATGCCTTTTCTGTTTCTTCCCAGCTGCATGAAGGTCTTCTATTCAAAGTTTCACTTTATTCTGCTAATTAATTACACATGCCTTTGTAGCTCTAACTTTAAAATGTTATTTGAAAGAGAACATACTTTTGAATCAATATCAATCACATTGTTTTATTTTCTCAAGGGAAAAGAAGATGCTCAAAGAAATTAATCTTATGTCTACGCTAACTTGTTTCCATATAGAATGTGTTTCTGGCCTTTGGAAAATCTGCAGCATTGTTCACATTTATTTAAAAGTTGCTCCATAATGAATTTTCAAAATAAATTCTGGGGTTTTATTTGGCTGTTTTGTTTTAGAAAAGGTGGAGTGCAGAGTGATGTCCTTATAATCACAGGACTGATATTGTGAGTTTGCTGTTCTTTGTCCCTGGCACGTGATTCTTGGTTATCCAAATTGCTCTCAGCAGAACAAGGTGGGACATGGTGGAGTTCTCTAGCATGTGATAAAGAGTGGTAAAGACCAACCCTGATGTTTCTGCCTCATACTATCCTCTCTATGTTGCTGCCAACAAGAAAAAAAAAATAATTGTTCTACAGGAAAGTAGTTTACAAAAATGAGGTTTAAGTATACCAAATAAAGAGGTTTCAAAGTTCACCTGTTGAGATTTCCTCCTGTATAGACATCTATATTGCTAATTCCCAAAATGTGATACTTGTTACCATCTTATTTTTTCAACGATCACAAAATCGGTCAATCATGTGAAAACTGTCTTTTTATTTTTCACTTTTCAGAAATGGTTCCTACCCTTGGGACAGGGCAAAAGCAAGAAAAAAATAGGATGAATTTTATCCAGTTTGTCCACATAATGGTAGTATTGATAAGTTGACACCATATTCTATTTTATCTACTATATCCTATTAAAATTATATAGCAAACCCAGTAGACTACTGCATTGCAGCTCTTATAATAAAGGGGGTTTTTAAATACTACAACAAGTACATTTCAAAGTAAATATTGTTAGCCTCATAAAGAAGTCTTCAGGCTTGGAAAAGCGAAACAATTTACCTCATATACACAGTAAATCTTTGAGCAGTAAGATGACAGATTTCAAGCCCAATCCCAAAGTTCTGCCTCTCAGCCTAGGATTCTGCAGGTAAACATGTTGCTTCCAATTTTACTTTTTTTTTTCTTTCTTATTTCCACTAATAAATGCTATTTTCTATAGACTGAACAATATTTGATGGCAAGAAAAACAGTGAATTTCAAAGTAAAGCTTATTACATGTTGTAAAAATCCTGTAAAACGTAGTATAGGAGTATTCTTTTGAACTTTTGAACTCCAGATTCTTCAAAGCATGGCTCCCCTGAATCTATCAAAGCAACACATACCACTGCTCTGGAGAGGATCTTATTCTTGATGCAGTTTATTTGGTATCTTTTTGAGAGAAGAAAGTCAGTCTTGTCTCACAGAAATCTTTGAAGCTCATTCTAATTAGAAGGACCTCTTCCACTCTTTTACTGGTTTGATTTACTCCACTCTTTTTTTATGGCTAAATCTATTCCAAGGAAATGGTCTTCGCAGTTGGCTGCTTACCACTTCAGCTGTTCCTGCTGCTTATTCTTCCCTTGCAGTCACACTCCTGTGTTAAAGGCACTGAACTTGTCCCTGTGACCATCAGTCCCTATGCAATAAAGCCATGCACCACAGATATCAGATGCAATTGAACTGTCAACCATACAATCAGGGAGAATGCCGGAAGTGGAACCACCATCTCTTCAGGCTCAGCAACACAAATCTAAATAGGTTAAGTCAAAAACTAGTACGAACAGTAAGTTTTTCAGTTAATTCCATGATCTTACAACTACATCTATATTAATATTAATACCAATGCTAATACTGATATTAATAGTAACAACAGCATCATACAAATTCAGCTAAACTGTCAGTGTACCTTGGAGATTCCTTATTCATTGCTGACAACAGATGTCAGCAATCTTCTATTTTCCCTGTTTCTTTAGGAGATTCTTGTGTTCTTCAGAAACCACCCATGCCCAGCAACGTAGCAGCAGTCTGATTGACCCAGAGCCTAAGCCTTAGTATTGCCTGCTCAACACTACAGCGTTACAGGCTGTTACAGACAGCTTGTGGGAGAATACACGAAAAGTGGAGCTCCACACATTTCCTTCTCTGTCAAAAACACCAGCAGCAAAAAGTACATTTTTGCAAATTTATACAATTGCCTTGGTTTCAGCTGGGACAGAGTTAATTTTCTTTCTAGAGGTTGTTGTGTTTCAGATTTGGTATGAAAGGAATGTCAATAGCACATATTGTTTTAGTTGTTGCCAGGTGATGTTTATATTTTTCAAGGACTCTTTTCAGCTTCCCATAGAAGTTGAGAAGGAGCCTAGAAAGAATGATGAAATGGCCAATGTAATATTCCATACCATAGATGTCATGCTCAATATATAAATGGGGTTATCTGGGGGAGGCAGGAGCTTGCAATCACTGGTTGGGACAGTGCCAATTCACCAGGTGGTGAGAGTGACTTATGTAATTGTTATTATTATTGTTATTATTATTTTTATTTTCCTTTTCTGTTATTGTTTCTATCTGTCTTTATCTCAACCCCTGAGGTTTTTTTTCCTTTTCCTTTCCCCTCCTTTTCACTCTGCCCTTCTCAGGGAAGGGGGAGAACTGCACGAGTGGCTACGTGGTCCTAGCTGCCAGCTGGGGTTAAACTGTGACAACAATAAATTAGGATTTAAGATTATTATAGCTAACCCATTATGGAAACAAGACAAGAACACTTAGTTTGTCTTAGACATTTTCCGTGCTGTCAGGGGGACTCGCTTACGTCTTTAACACACCAAACTACAGGTGTTTGACTTCAGTAAATCCATTCATTCTGCCCATATTAATACGATCATTGGAAGACTGTGGAAGCTGAGTTTTGTGCTTACTAGATTCTCATGACTGTATTCATCCCATTTGACATCTTCATTTTTTCAGATTCATTATTGAGGTTTAAACCATATCCATGGAACATCTTTTCAAGCGTGTATCTCACATGGATCTCAGTTTTGGTGAAATAAGTTAATTTTATTTTCTCTGAACCATTCTGAACTACAAAAAGTCTTTACATTTGCTTGTAATCAGATGGATTCACCAGTGACTGTCCTAACTTGATTGCAACTTAACTATCCATCTCACTATACAAACACTTTTCTCAGATGTGTTAATTTTGTTAGATGAAATTTATTTCTTTAGATTATTATTCCGTTTGTGGTTGTTCCCATTCTTCAAGCTCCACTCTTGCTACTTCGTTGTTTTGCCTTCACCTCTGATCAAAATACAAATATGAATCCTAGAGTTTCCTGTGCTGACATAACTTGCTTGTATTTTCCTGTGAGATATCTGGAAGTCTAGAATAAACAAATCTGGGGTGAAGAAAGAGTATTTTTGAAAAGGATTTTGAATATGAATGCATGTTGCATGTCAGTCACCAGAATCCCCATTAATATTTGAAGCACCGCCTTTGGTTCAGGAAATGCATCACCTGCCGAAAGAATATTCAGAGCAAATACCACTACATGTGTCTTTCAGGATTTTTCCAGATATCCATCAACCGCTGACAAAAAAAAAGGAATACTAATCTAGAAGGACATTTGTTCTAAAACTGTATCCATGCCGCAGTTAAGCGAGAACGTTGACAATCTTGAGCAAAACATCTCTCCTTAAAGATTGTTCAAAATGTTCTGTCTTTCCATATTTAACTCTTTCTTGTGGTCACTACAAAAGGTAAAGGTTTTATTTCTTTTCTATTCTATTGGTAGCTGTCCTTATCATCATTGTAGGTCAGGGAACATTTCTCTAAGCCCATTCAGCTCCCCGTCTGCCTTCAGCCTAAAATAGATACTAACTCTTTTTGGAGCGTGAACTGTGAGAGCACTCCTTTCAGCTCTATTCTGTGTTCTCTTGACAGCCTTTCATCTGCTGAAGAGCTTCCTCAAAGCCATGTCTGTGGTGTCTTGTGGATACAAAGGGGGCATAACATGGATAAAGCCAAGTACTTGAGTTAAATTACAGAAAAAAAATCTTTTGTATTTTCTTATGTGCTTGCATAGTTAGTTACCATGCTTGCTTTTGAACTAGATGTGGAGAACAAGATTGTCATGATCTGGTCTACTATCACAGATTCAGTTCCCCAAGATCTCAAGGAGAGTTCTTCAATTTTAGATACATCTGTTTATTTCTGCTTTTCATGCACCTTTTCATAACAGATTATTTATATTGTGTCTTTATGTTCAAAGCAGTACTTTTCAAACTTTTGTAATAAAAGCTTTTAATCAACTTGTGATTGATTTAACGGGAACATTTACTCATAGTACTACACATGGTTCAAAAATCAGACATATCTTACAGACATCTGCTCTGTTCTGAGATATATTCAATCTATGGTTCACAGAATAAGGCCTTATACAGCACATAGGTAGTGCCTCATAGCCAGCTTAAAAATTATATAGTTGATCACAGCTCTGTCTCATTTACACATACAATAATAAGACTCATTTTGCTTAAGTCTTTTGCTGAACTGCAATATTAAAATATCCCTACATCTCAACTTTATTAATTTCAAAACTTCAAGAATTACAGAATTCTCTACGTTGTCTGAGCAATGCATGCATCTCAGCAGTGCATAATATAAAGAAGCCGTCTGTTTATATGAACACTCTTTCCATGCTCCATACAGGTTTCTTACAAGAAATTCAAACTGCTTCTGGCCTGAATGCAGAATATTTAAAATACTGCCTGCATTTGTGGGAAGAAGACTGAGGCCAACAGTTCTGCTGTTTTGTCACAAAGAAACTCTTCACCAGAAAGACGTATTTCATCTGAACAGAAAAAAATTTTTTTCTCCTGGATACACTGAAGACTACGCATTGAATCTTCATTATTGTGCATAAACCGGGAACTAAGATATTTCATGGAATGCAGGGCATTCCAGATAAATGCAAGGCTGAATTTTGACTGTATAAAGACAACATGACTGAACACCCCAATCCTCTAGTGCCCTGCCTCATACGCTGTCAGAAACAAAATGGTTCAGAAATAATTTTTGCCTGAGGGATTAGATTCTAGCATTAATTTAGCCACTAGCATAAATTCTGTCAGATTCACAGGTATGTTCACTCTTATTTCCAATATATTCAGAATACCTATAGCTTTCAACAAGATACAGAAGCTAAATGAACTAGAAAGAATGGGTAGAAATTCTTTGGCTCCACACTGAGAAAGCGTCACTGTTATAAAGACGGAAAATGTATGGTGGAGACAAAAGGGGCAGTGAAGCCAAACCACCAGCTTTATCCAATAAGAGAAAAAAAAGAAATATGTGATTTATACATTTTCATCATGCTAACCATGATGTGAGTTTAGGGAAAGCTTCCACTGTGCATCTTGACAGCAAAAATCAATTGGAAATAGCATGATATGTTAGAATGCCAGGTCAGTGATGACATTCACACATTTATAAGCAGCCAAAATGAACATCCATACTTTGTGTTGCAATGAATAGTGTTTCTGTATGTCCAGTATTATCAAGTCTCCTTATGAGAATGTGTTGGAGTTTATAGTCTTCTTCTGTGATTTTGTCTTCATGTTTAGCTCACTTTAACTTTCTTTTTAGATTAAACAACACTGTGATAGAATGTGATCAAATTATAAGGTCAGAAATAAAGATTGTCTGAGGACTGAGCAATAAATCATTTGAAGAAATTAGAACAAAGGCTGGTAGCAGACTTTTTTCACTATCTTATGAGATCAAGAATGAAGCTTGGTTATGAATAATTAATACAAAGTAAAAGTTGAGACCTGTCATACAAGGAAGGTGCTACCTTAAATATATCTTTGGCCTTGTCAGATAAAAGATTCAAACAATTTAGGAAGCATATACTTGATTTGAGTGTATAATTACAATGATTATATATGCTGATAGGGTAATTGAATTTGCTAATGACAATTAGCCATTTGCACATACAATTATCTAATTAATGTGCACAATTTCAAATGAAAAATGCTGTCCTTCACAGGTTTTAAAAATCATTTTCTGTATTCTGGAAATTTGGATTAGAGGTAGCAGTTTACTTTGCTACCCCACACTGATCAGCGTTTTTGTAATCTACAGTCTTTAATCAGATAAGCATACTCTTCCACAACTGCATAGCACATGGACCTACCTATAAAGAACATTGGTGTATGCCATGTCCTTACCTCATGAGCTAAACAGAGTGAAAAGGAAATTTTTCTACAATTTTGTTGGTTAACTACTCCTAAGTGGAATGTTAATCACACTCAAATAATGGAATAGAGGAGGCAACTGCTAACTACTGCCATGCTTACACTTACGGTGATCCCTTTAAAATCTTCTGAATGTCTGCTTCATTTTGATCAGTTTAAGCTCTGCAAATTCCCTGGTACAATGCAGTTCAGGAGGCATTCTGCATTCAACAACATCACAGTGCCTTGCAAGAAAGATAACAGTAAAGATGCACACCAGCCATCCCCCAAAATAGCTCATTAGTCCCTTCTGCCTCTTATTTTTGATTCCATCTAGCTGATCATAAGATATTAGTCAAAAATCTGGAAAATTCATTATTGCAAACAGTTCCAAGGAACACAGAAGTTAACAGAAATGTGAATATGTCAGATAATGACATTAGGCGAGATCACTGAATTTCAGTATCCCATTTTCTATTAAAAAAATATTAATCACTTAGTTAAATACAGAGATCCCAAAGCACTTTTCCAAAGTACTAAAAATCATAAAATAATATAATATAAGCCAGAAACTTTCACTATGATCATGTCTAGCCTCCCACATAATATATTCCAGGAGATTTCACCAACCATTATTATCAATTCCTAGTGAATTAGTAGAGGCAAAACTGACTTATTTCCAATTACTCAGTAAGTCAGTGGCACACTTGCAGATGCAGCTCAGACTCTGGACTTCCAGCACTGTTCCTAGTCCAAGAATAAATTTTTATGTGATAGGATAAATGAGAAAGATAAAGTATTGCACAAAAGATTTTGAGCCCAAGTTTTATCTTCAGGGATCTATAGCTCTACATTAATTTCAGTGATGAAAGTTACTCTGGGGGTGTGTGCGCAGAATTAAAAGAACCCCTGCATGTAAACAAAACCAAAAGGAAAGAGCAAGAGAAAAGGCAGCTAGGAAGAGTGATGGGATCTCCAAACTTCCTCCTCTGGGTGGAAAGACGATTGAACACCAGAACAAGTTGCCCAAAGAAGTTGTGAAGTCTCCATGTTTGGAGGTACTCAAAACCCAACAGGACACGATCCTGAGCAGTCTGCTGTAGCTGATCCTGCTTTAAGCAGAGGGTTGGACTAGACGATCTCCAGAGTCTCTTTCTCATCTCAGCTGCTCTGTGATTTTGTTATAGATGTTAGGGCACTGATTTGGTGTGTTTCAAAGTTATCAGAAAAAATCACTGTGAATACAGGGCAAATTAATCATTTAAAGACATCTCATAAAATGAGTTCATCTTTTCTCCCAAACCTCCTATTCATGCTGCAAAGAGGTATAAAAGATCACCAAATTGTATGGAATACTCTACTTTAGTAATAGAGATTCCTACTCTTCAGTCTATGAAAACCCAACATTTTTACTTCATTTTTAGATGTCTTGCCACTGCTTCTCTGCCACTACATCCTGATATGCAGCATGTTCGTGTTCATCAGTGTTGAACAAAGCTCTGTTGCCATTACTTAGTGAAAATAGCAGCTTAACCGACAACTAACGCTCATCACTAATCATAAAAAGGCATCACATACAAGCACTCACGATATAATCTATGACTAGATTCTTAGCTCGGTAGCCAGACAGCTCGAAATGTATTTAATTTCTGCGCGTGTCAAGGGCAGGAAAAATGGCGAGATAGACACAAGACAGGAACTTTAGTTTCAATTCTTGTATCTGCCATAACATTTCTGCAAGTTAATGTAAACAAATCTATGTTACATAAATATATCAGTAGTAACCCGAGAATATTAACATTGTCCCATTTCAGAAAGGTGTTGGAAAACTTAAGTTTGTAATGTATCTGAGAGTCTTAAAGGTAATAGGAACGCATTGTATTGGTTTTGAGTCACAGTAGAAAAACACATAGGGAAGTTTTATTATTAGGGTTGTTATTCCACACTACTTGCAAATTTAGGTTGAATTCTGCCAACAGTTGTCCTTCCCTCTGTTTTCAGAAAAGAAGCCAGGGAGGACTCAGTTCAGAAAACTGATGGATATTCTGCTACCATGCACTATGCTAAGGGTGACAGCCTGCCCTCAGGTTTTGATACTATACTGGTTTATTCCCCTGCTGGAGTAAATTCACGCTCACTTCTCACATCTCTGGAGTATGTGCTGTTATCACATTGTGATAAAGCATTAGGCATCAAAAATACAAGGTCTTATTCTATGCTGATGAGAATGTTTCACTTTAAATACACAGTTAACTTTAACTGGATTCATTAGAAAGTGATTAAAAAAGGACAAAAGAAGGATTTTATACAAAAAGCTCTGCCTGTAGAGGTTGAAAGTGATCTAAGTGTATTGCATCACCCCAGTAATTAGATGTATGCATAATTCAGAAGCTTTTCTTCAAACCCCTTACCTGAATCATGCAGAGAATGGATGTGAACACAGATATCCCATCTTGCAGGTGAACATCCTGTTCACTACAAGGTATTCTGCAGGCCTTTAACCCCAGAGCATTCCTTTGTAACTCTTCCACCTTCAGTAGGCACCTGAGAGATGAATGAGAGTATGCTACAGTTTTCCTAGTTTTCATGAGGTTCTGCTGTTTGTCTTGCAGACAACATACGTTCTCAGTTCATATCATACAGATGGTTAGGCCTACCATGGTGCTTCTCTTTGACAGGCTGATTTGAGGCTTTGGGCTCCTTTCAGTTCTTGCTTTCTGGGAATGTAATCTTAAAGGGTAATTTTCTTGAAGTTACAGCTCCCAAAGACCAGAAACAATCTAATTGCACTGACAAAACAACTTCAGGATTTTTTTCTTTCCAGTTACAAACTATGGTTTATGTTAAAAGATAATCAAGAATCATAGTCTGGTTTTGTTACTAATCTGAAGTTATGAAACACATACTATGTATAACAGGCCAAGCTGAGATACATTGATTTCTAATAGGTTCTATTTTTCTTGGAAAAAACCTCAAAATCAAAAAATTCAATGCTAGGGGACTAAAAATACTATCTATACAGACAAGGCATCAGTTTGTTTTGTCAACAGCTACCTGCAGCATTCCAATTCTCAGATATAGCAAATGCCCCAAACCTTAGAAGACATCACGGCAGCCCCAGGTGCAGTATCCTTTGCCAAATTACTCTGTTCAAATTGACAAACTACTTTAGGAAAGGATAGCAATTATCTTCAGATACACTGCAACATGGGAGAAGCTTGATTTAATTTAATCAGTAGCACTGTAATTTAAGTTATGATGCATACTTTAATTATTCAAAGCACAAATGTTCTTCTTAGAAAACTTTCATTAGGGATCCAGACATTGGGAAAACCTAGTCATATATGAATTTTCTTGCCACAGTCACTGTGAATATTAGGTGGGTTTTTTGCCCTGACAATTTTAACTAATTCTGTTTTGCTAATGATTATGTCCAGCTACGCTGGAATTGTATGACTGATAGAACAATCATATACTTTACTTAAAGTTAATTATGTATTAAATTTACAAATTCATACAATTATACCATTACAGTTTTTTCAACTACTTTTGGCCCAGTTTCTGATATTTACTCTATTTTCTTTCCTATCCCAATTACAGAATTTCATATTAATATGACTCATATTTGCGACACTGATTAAACCAGTTAACCACTTATCCTTACGACCTGAAAAAAGACACATTGCATAAATGGTTCATGTAAAGCAATAAGAACAAAACTACACCCAAAAGAATATTGCTAAAAGCATGATTTTTTGAAGTCATTCCTAAAACCAGTCAAGATAAGTAGGCTAACAACAGCACTAGATTACTGATCATTACAGTGCTTCACATTTCCATAACAGTTCTAAATATTTCATAATATATACACGACTATATTAAACCTCAAATGCTTCCAAGAGACAAAGGAATAAATTACACTCACCTTGGAACTGCATGTTCTAAGACAGAGAAACGTTAAATCACTGAGTGAGGCCAATATTTAAAATGGGGCCGGGGGTGGGGGGTGGGGGCATAATCCCAGAAGTCATGCTTTTGGGCCTTGATCAAACTAGTAGTACTGTTAGAACAACACTAAAAAGATACAGATTAACAGCCAGAGTTTCTGTTTGATTTTGTGTAACATCTATTAGTGGAGCTGTCTTTAATTTTAAGGAACCCTACTCCTGGTAAAAAATCTCTCCTGTCCCCCCACCCCAAGGTAATATATTACAAAAAATAAACGGGCCTAAAGAAGAGTCCTTGCTTCAAATCCAGTCAGATGTGAATCTTATAGAATCACTTTTTTGCTTTGGAGTTTCATTGCTGTCGACTTTTAGTGAGTAACTAGAGTGGTTTTCGTATTATAAAATATATTGTCATCATTGTTAACAAAGACCCTAAGCTGTGCTGTGTTATATGAAAACAGTCTGGAGTTCTGATAAAATATATCAACTCAGAACATGATCTACACTTTTGATCTATGCATACATCTGCAACTTACAATATGTGTACGTATGTTTCTTACACTAACAGGCCATAGTTTCATACATCTTAAGAGGTGAGTCCTCTTCCCATGCTGTTCCTCTTTTGTGTAGAGAAACTACCTTAGTTACAACTAAATTTTGCTCCATCCCCACCCCTCCCTGCCCCAAAAGCATGGCGAAATTTGGGATAGAGTATTTTAGCACCAGTAGCTTTTTAATGTGTAAGTAATTTTAGGCACTTTTGGGTAAGGGATTTTAGTCACAAATTTCTCATTAAAACAGGAGTCTCAGCTGTCCAGTATGTCTGGGTTTTAACAAGATCTAATATAGCTTTAACAATTAAAGATATCCTGAAAAGTTTAACATAACAATCAATGCATGAAGAGTGTCTTTGCTGCTCACTACTTGATATGCTCTCTGAAGTCATTGAACATGACATTTCTTCCTCAAGGCAATCAGTAAGACAATATTTAAAAGTCATTTCAAGATGCTGTCCATTTGACTTGTTTCCCTTTGGACTGCACAAACAAAACCAGACCCTATTCATATTCCATATGTCCTGATTATACCCAGGGAAATCATACCTATTCTAAGAAGCAGTCATGGTAAATACACTTAATCTGAATCACGGGCAAATTAATGTCCTTGCATGATGTTAAAGAAGCCTCAGCGTGGGAATGACACTGCCTCTTGATGAGACATAAGGACTAACCTTCTAGCTACTGGCCTTATCAAAAAAGATTCAACATCTCCACCTGTAAGACTATAATAGTGAGGGGCTGGAGGGGTTAACTCAAGTGTCCTGGGTCACTGTCATAGTCAGTACTACCTTCCATCCTTCAAAGCCTCCTGTGGATCACATGCAAAGCATCTTGGTACACAGTGTTGCTATCAAAAAGGTTTTCCATTCACAGCCCAGTAAGTTAAATGATCCCTGTTTCCTTAAAATGTGTCAGCCTCTTTGGCTGAAAGACAGTTTCTAAGTATTGTTACGGTTTCAGTTGGAATAGAGTTAACTTTCTTACTACTAGCTGGTACGGTGCTCTGTTTTGGATTTCAGATGGGAAGTAGTGTCAATGGCGCACTGGTGCTTTTGGTTGTTGCTAAACAGTCGAGGCCTTTTCTGCTCCTCACACCGCCCCACCAGCAAGTAGGTTGGGAGTGCACAAGAAGTTGAGAGGGGACGCAGATGGGACAGCTGACCTCAACTGACCAAAGTGGTATTCCATGCCATGTGACATCATGCTCAGTATATAAAGCTGGGGAAGAAGGAAGGGGGTGGGGTGATGTTCAGAGTTATGGCATTTGTCTTCCCAAGTAACCATCATGCGTGATGGAGCCCTGTTTTCCTGGAGATGGCTGAACACCCACCTGCCAATGGGAAGCAGTGAATGAATTCCTCAATTTGCTTTACTTGTGTGCGTGGCTTTTGCTCTAGCTATTAAACTGTCTTTATCTCAACGCACAAGTTTTTCATCAGTTTTACTATTCCGATTCTCTCCCCCATCCCAATTGGGGGAGTGAGCAAGTGGCTGTGTGCTCCTAGCTGCCAGCTGGAGTTGAACCACGACAGTATCCTCTTCAACTCTATTTCTGCATGCTGCATAAAGAGGGGACATTTTTATATTACTCCTAGCACTTTTGTGCAATCAAACCCTCCTGCACTGCGTGTTCTGTCATCACCTTCTAATGCTTGGAGATGTATAATCAAACCTCATAAATGAGGCATGCTGATGCATCATCTATAATGAAATGCATGCTTTCTTATAGCAAAGCAGGGTGCATCTGGCTTCTGTGCTTATAGCAATAGCATCAATCCATTCAGTCCTTGCCCTGTTAAGCAAAATTTCTTTTAATTCTAGAGCAAATGATGACTAAAATGAACTCAATACATCTACAAATCGTTTCAATGGGTGGCTGAAAAAGGACATAGAATATTATGTTGGCTAGAGGAAGTGTCATCTACAATGGGAGGCTGCTTTGTAAAGTTTATTTAGTGAGTACATGATGATCACATCAGCCAGGATATTACAATGTTGGAAGCAACTACTAATTATGATACACGAGATTCAAAAGTTAAAGCAATTTGAACTGCACAGAGGAGGATAAAACAAGCTCATAAACAAGCAGCTTTCCTAAAAATAATCTGATGTGAATTATGGTGTGGCTTTTGTTGTCCTCACCTCCAAATATATCATTTTTGTGTTCATGAAGAATATTAAAAGCCACAAAATAATGATTGGGTATTAAAAATAGAGTAGAGAGACCAGGATAAAAAGAATGCATTTAAATTCCTGAAGACATTTAACCAATTGGGTTTTTTTTTCTTTTTTTTTAAAGCTGTCATCTAGAAATATGAATCATTGCTACAAGCCTGGTTCCTTTTTTTTTTCACCCTCTCCAAATATGCAGTAGAAGTTACATATTATCAGATTCCTAAATGGTATACTTCTGTTGTGTCACAAACAGAATATTACCTCTTAACATTTTATAAAAACATTTCTCACTTTGGTTCACGTCACATTAGCAGAAGATGGTATCGTAGACTGGTTATTGCAGTCTAACAATTCGTGACACACTGGATCTGCAAGCATTTTGGGGACAGGCTTATAAAAACATCCACAGTCACCTCAGGTGAACCCATCCTTAAGTCCAAACTCATCTCATAATGTTGATGACGTGAGCACCTACTTGTTACAGGTTTCAGTCACCTCCAAGGAATGTCAGAAGGAAACAACTCAGGTCTGCACTACCTGCAGTGCAAGTGATCACCAAATGACACACAATGCAAATGAAATTAGAACTCAATGCCTTGCCAGGGTATATGACTGCAAAATATATCACAGCAAAGCCCTACCACATTTAAGGTAAAGTTGGACAGAATCTGTGGGCCAGCTGAACTCCAGAACCCAGCTGACGTCTCCAATCAAACCAAAGCACCACACATGCTAGATTACTTTACTAGGTGATCTTCAAGGTCTCTTCCAACCTAAACCATTCTGTGATTCTGTGTCTTCATGAAGCATTATGAGAGCCATCTCACCAAAAGCTGAAATAAGACCCAACAGATGCAGATTTACACTGTGTTATCTCTTAGCTTTTCTGCTCCTTACCTTAGAAGCGTGTGGCTCAAATGCATATACTTTTGATAGAAGAACTATAATGTATCAGAAGATTATGATAAGCGCCTGTAATTTTACCATCTTCTCCCCTAAAAATGCTTGTGTTCTTCACTCCTGTGTTGTTGTCTCTAAAGTACTAAGTATTTATAAATTATATTTATGATTTACTTCTTTGTGGTTTTCTTCTTTCTTACCTCTATAGTGCAGTGTCTTATTCTTACTGTTTCTGTCTGGTCAGAATATTTCTGATCAATTCTTTAACATTGCATCTATTGTATTCATCCCCTCTCCCAGTTTCTTCTTGTGTTTATTAAATGAGTTTTCTGTGCATATATGACAAGGTTCTTCAGATTTATAACCCAAAGTACAGTGAAGTAATACAGGAGAAGTTAAAAGACTCTGAAATGATAGATAAATGAATATGTAAGTTAACAATTTTAGCGTTTGTAATGACCTGCCAGTCGTATACTTTCTATGCAAGCAACATGTGTAAAGAATATAGAGCTAAAAAGCTTTGCACATAAGCCTAAAAGAATTCTACATTTATTTTATGCCTAGGTACTATAATTTTAAACTCAACTTCTAGAAGAAAAAACAAGTCAAAACACACCCAGCAAAATTCAAATTGTTGACCTATTTACCCCTGGTGTATAATAAAACCTTTGACTTTGTGTAGAAATAGAATGGTAATTAATGTCTGTAATTTGTAGTCAATGGAGAGACTATAAAGGCCATGCAAGGTCATAGCAAACTTAAGCTCCTTGGAAGGGTAACAGATATTAATTTAAAATAAATAAATAATGTTGTTTATTTTCCCTGTGAATTTTATTTTTAATGTGATGACATCTGGTTGGTTTCAAGCTATTTGGACTTAATATCCAAGTCCTGACTACTGTATACAGTTCTAAGATATGACACAAAGTGAAAGTTAAAATAAGGAACTCTGTAAAGTGTCTTTCTCAAGGAAGGTGCTACTCTGTCAGGAGCTGTCATGGTTTGGGCCAGATTGGCCCAATCAGGCGTAACGACAGATGCTCTCTCTGTCCTACTCCACTCCAAAGGAAGACAGGAGAGAAAGACAGAAAAAGAGAGACTTAAGAGTTTAGAAGGAACTAAACTACTTTAATGAAATCTTAATAATAAAATAATAAAAAGAAAATAATGAAATATATACAAAACCATATCAAGCTCCCAGGATGACAATCATATCACCAGCAGGCACTAGGGAAGTCCCAGACTGGACTCAGTGACGGATGGGAACTGGATTCTCGATCGGAATTCAGGATTGGGATCAAAGGCAGAAGAACAGACAGAGTCCTCCTCGGACACTGGCCATTGAAGAAAGAGGGCTGACCCTTTGATCCCTCAGCTTTTATACTGAGCATGATGCAGATGGGATGGAATACCCTGTGGGTCAGTTTTGGGTCCCCTGTCCTGTCTGCTCATCCCCACAGGTGCGACCCCTCTACGCTTTTCCGCTTCTGACCCTCCAACAGGGCAGGTAACAATCTTGGCTGGCCTTGCTTGTTATAGCAATCAGTATAAGCAGGAGCCTCTCTGCATACCGTTCCTTGGCATCAACTGTAAACCTGGGTCTTATCACTCTGAGAGCGAACAGTTTTCTGCACAACATGCCGTTAATTTCAGCAGTTAGAAGAGGCCTAGCTAAAAAGTAAAGTTACTGAACAGAACTGGTCCTCCAGGACAGGAGCTTATTATTGCATTATGTTTTCCAATAATTTTTAATTAAAAAGAAAAATTGCAAATATTTTAAACTCAAATTATCTACATTTTTAATTTATCCCTACATGGGTTGTTTTCAGCTTATAAAACTACCTGAAATCCTTTAATCTGAAAATATTGGATCATTTAAAAATGGTTTAATTTTGCAACAAATTAAGTGGAAGTGACATTTCAACATCTTACCCGTTTTTTCCTCATGTTTGACCCCACTTTTACAAATCTCTTTTAAATGTATAAGATTGAATATACAGCAACCCTTTTAACTCACGTATAGGCTTACATTTAAATGACAGTTGGAAAAAAATATGTTACATGAAATAAACTATTATTACCAGTCTTTCTATTGCCCAAAGAAAATATAAACATTACATTATGCTGAAAATATTCAGTCTGATGTCAGTGGCACCAGGCTGGCAATATCACCTGACAATCCGACAACGATTTAAAAATTGTTGGTAAGTAAGTTTCAAATCCTTGTGGAAAATCCTCACCAAGTGCACATCATTTCAGTGAGTTGTCGTGGGATTTACATTCTAAAAGCTCCCTTTCATCAGAGATTTTTTATCAGTATTCTGAGAAGGTGCAGGGTCCATCCAAAACCAGGGATATTACTTCAACCTTCAGGTTGAGGGAATATTTTTACCGGGCTTGGACGTGCCTCTGGCATCTCACTTTATCCAGATGATCTGAAAGCATCTGACTTAAAATTTACGCCTCATCCCCTTCTACTTCACTATTACCTCATAAACAAAAATAAACAGAGGGGAAATGCCCATTTTTCATCTTTCTGCTTCATCTTTAGGGTAACCAAAACAGACAAATGTTGCATATTTCTGTTTCATTATTGGAGAAAATAATATGCAGGGGTCTTTAATTTTCAATAATGCTCAAGGTTAAGTTCCAGTGCTGCCCAAATCAAGTATCCTTTAATTTCACCCCCTGACAGGGATTATTGCAGAAGAAGTAACAACTATAAGGGCAAATGTTACAATAACAGAGAACATATAAACTACAGACAGAGAGGAACTATATAGGGAATAAATTAATACAGGTTATTTTTCACTCAGAATTGATACAGCCCCTAGAAATAATTAAATACTAAATACACATTTTTCTGAGAGCAATAACAGCAGAAAAGCATCCTTTCCTGCCCTGTAGATCATATATTAAGAACATGCTGGTGACTATTTTTTCAAGAACCTCTGACCACATTTCTAAATACACTTAAGTAAGATGATTTCTCATTTGCACTCCCATTCACAGTCCATGGTATATGCATTTGCTCCAGACTGTTGTCTTCAGTAGTTGAGCTTCATTCACTTTGATATCTAAATGAAATAAACATATCAAGAACATATTTTAATAGAATCTGGATTAATATTAATAAAATAGCACAATTACACCAATGTATGTAACTTTACAATTTTTGTCCTTTTGTGCTTCTAGTCATGCTTCTTTTCTTCAATAATTTAAATAAGGAGAGATACAAATGTGCTCTGGCAGCCTCACCTGGGGCCTGTGTTTTGACAGCTAGTGGACTAGAATTCAAGTCCTAATTCACTTTTTTCTGTTTCCCCAAGTGCTGTTTTTACACAATTTCGTATTCTGATAGCAGATTGCAGTACTATAGGTTATCAAATAAGACAATTTCTGCATGGTGGCAGTTAGGCCTTCTAGTCAGACAAACAAAGAGGCATGGAGATCTAATGAAGTATCTTGTCCTCTAATGAAGTGCCCTTTTGTCCACGTAAAATGGCATATCTTTCCAGGTTTACCTTTCCAGTATTTCTCCCTCCTATTAAATGTCTTAAAGCATATGTCTTTTCAAAATTAATTCAACCAGTATTACTGAATTGTGTCTATGAATGGATTATAAAAATGCCAATTGGATTGTATGCAAAAAACATAAATTTAAAAAAATAATAATAAATAGAAAAATGGGCACCTACCTGCTGTCATGCCATGCTTGCCTTTCAGTAGGCAAATATACAGCTGAATGTCATTAGAATCACGGAGTTATATGGCCACAAAATGTATGCAATTATTTGGCAATCCATTAGCACAAACTAATGCAAATGAGATTAATTCAACAAGCATAATCATTTCATACAGGTGCAGGCTTTGAAAATTCGACCTGCAGTCAGTGACACATCAGACGTGATGAGTTATATGTCTAGGGGAAAGGAGACTACTCTTGCAAATAGCCCAAGGGCATATGCCACTCCATGAAACTAAAAATGTTGCCACAAAATAATCAAATTTATCAACAAAACCTCCTAAATTTCTGTGAGGCAAACACCCATTGATGGAATATTCCTGGTTTTGCTTTTAAGTAAATGATGAATGTAAATACAGTTGTGTATTAGCTAGATTTAAAGGAGCCCAATGAAAAGGCAAGGCAAAGCAGAAATTTGACCCACTGACCTAAAACATGTTCATGGAATCATGGAATTTTCCGAGTTGGAAGGGACCTCTAGAGATCATCTAGTCCAACTCCTCTGCTGACACAGGAATGCCTAGAGCACATTACTCAGGACTGCATCCAGGTGGGTCTTGAAAATCTCCAGAGAAGGGGACTCCACAACCTCCCTGGGCAGCCTGTTCCAGTGCTCTGTCACTCTCACCGTAAAGAAATTTTTCCTTATGTTTGAATGGAACTTCCTATGTTCCAACTTGTGTCCGTTGCCCTTCATCCTGTCANCTACACTTGTTCTTGTTGAACCTCATTAGGTTCTTCTCTGCCCAGCACTCCAGCCTGTCCAGGTCACGCTGGGTAGCAACGCAGCCCTCTGGAGTGTCAGCCACCCCTCCCAGTTTGGTGTCATCAGTGAACTTGCTGAGGATACACTCTATCCCTTCATCCAGGTCATTGATGAATATGTTGAACAAGATTGGGCCAAGTATTGACCCCTGGGGAACACCACTGGTTACAGGCCTCCAACTTGACATGGCGCCATTAATCACAACCCTCTGTGTTCTATCACACAGCCAGCTCTCGATCCACCTCACTGTCTCCTCATCTAGCCCACACTTCCTCAGCTTCCTGATGAGGATGTTATGGGAGACAGTGTCAAAAGCCTTGCTGAAGTCAAGGTAGATGATGTCTACTGCTCTCCCCTCATCCAGCCAACCAGTTATAACATCATAGAAGGCTATCAGACTGGTCAAGCATGATTCACCCTTGATAAATCCGCGTTGACCACTTCCAGTAACTTCCTGTTCATCAGCGTGTTTGGAGATGACATCCAGAACAACTTGCTCCATTACCTTCCCAGGGACAGAGGTGAAACTAACCAGCCTGTTCCATTGTGTCATTGTTTGCCACTTGTAAATCTGAGCTGTGTGTCCAGATCAGTTTACCTACAGGGTGAAGGCAATAAAAGTTAAGGTGGTGTTTAACAAAATTGTGTATCTATAAAGAATTTTGATAGAAATGTCAGAAAAGTCAAACAAGAAATAGTAGGAATAACAGAGACAATAGGAGAAAATATTAGGAATCTGTTCTGAAAGGAAAGGCTAAGAAGCAATCCTTCTGGGTATAAAACACTGACTGAGATAGGACCAGAAACAAATACATTTAAAAAGCCATGTGCTATTTGATTTCTATTGCACTGAAATTTGACCCATTGTCCCCAAACATCTCCCATTGTGAACTACTTCAGTCATAAATTTGAGCTGTTTCCAAATAGGCTAAAGTCAATTGTGAACACAGATGAAAACATTTGTATCTGTCTCTTCCCAGAACTCTGTAATGAGCACGATATGCTTAGGCAGACTTTGTGTACAAAATATTTCAGGATTCTTCAGCTTCCTGAAATAGGTAATGAGTGATTTTCTGTTCTGTGCGAAGGAGACTACTTTGTGGTTTCTCATCAATGCTTCAGAACAGGAAAGAACAAAACCAATTCAAATCTAAAATTTAGACAATTTGGATTGCAAACAACTACTAGCAATTTTTAAGGGAAACTACAAAACACACTCACTCTTTATGTCCCCAAAAAAGTTTTGAAAGAGTGTTAAAAACTATGGAGGAAATTATTTGTAGATACAAACTTCTTTTCATAAAATGAGTTGAAAAATAAAGAACCAATCATCCTCTTACAATTCAGTAATAAGATATTTATTTTATTCTTTTTTTTAAATGTTTTTATGACATGGGAGATTTAATTCAGCATGTTTCATTGCATAAAAGATCAGAAAGCAATTCTGAAAACAAATATACGAGCTTTCTAAATCACACAATTTGACTAATTTGTATCTGGGGATACTAATTTTTTGCAAAAATAACTTGAAAATATATTTTTGTCTCATTCCTGTCACTCTTTGAAGTGTTTTGTAATCTGAGTGGTTATTAAAGTCTCTTGTTAATCTTGGATGAATTAGGGAACCAGGATCTTTGAGGCTGAAGTCAATTATGTATAAAGAGAGCCAATTATTTACAGCACCATTATGTCCCCAGTTCATCTATTACACAAGTCTATTCCTATCATCTGGAAATTACCCATCCTTATTAACTAACATTTCTGAGTAAGTTAAAAAATTGTGACTGAGGTAAATCACATCTCACTCAGCAGAACTAGATAGTCTAGTTTATTCCATTTCTCATGTTTTTGAGTCTCTTTGAGAAGGCGTGATTTTCAATAGTAGTAGAGGCAAAAATTCTGCATATGCATGGCAAAAGTAAATTCAAACATTTGTTTTTATCTTACAAAAGAAGATGCTGTGTGAGAGCCTTATGAGCCTATTCTGTGCTGTTGTTATGACTCTTAATAGCAAAATTCTAAAGCAGAAGAACCAAGCTAAAATTATTTTGTATAGTTTGGATAGTTATTGTGTTTATTTTTTGCCCCTGCTTGAGACATGAAATCACAGAATCACAGGATCACCAGGGTTGGAAGGGACCTCTGGAGATCATCTAGCCCAACCGCCCTGCCAGAGCACGGTCACCTAGAGCAGGTTGCACAGGATGGCATCCAGGAGGGTTTTGAAGGTCTCCAGAGTCGGAGATTCCACCACCTCTCTGGGCAGCCTGTTCCAGTGCTCTGCCACTCTCAAAGGAAAGAAGTTCCTCCTCATGTTTAGATGGGACTTCCGATGTTCAAGTTTGTGCCCATTACCTCTTGTCCTGTCACTGGGCACCACTGAAAAAAGACTGGTGCCAGCCTCCCTTGAAGTATTTATAAACATTGATGAGATCCCCCCTCAGCCTTCTCTTCTCCATACTAAAAAGACCCAAGTCCCTCAGCCTTTCCTCATAAGAAAGATGTTCCAGTCCCCTAAGCATCTTTGGAGCCCTCTGTTGTACCCTCTTCAGCAGTTCCCTGTCCTTCTTGAACTGGGGAGCCCAGAACTGGACACAGGACTCCAGGCGCAGCCTCACCAGGGCAGAGTAGAGGGGGAGGAGAACCTCCTGCGACCTGCTTGCTACACTCCTCTTGACGCACCCCAGGATGCCATTGGCCTTCTTGGCCACAAGGGCACATTGCTGCCTCATGGCCATCCTGTTGTCCACCAGGACTCCCAGGTCCCTTTCCCCAGAGCTGCTTTCCAGCAGGTCAACCCCTAACCTGTGCTGGTGCATG
>VYXH01000692.1:422864-443956 GCA_013397275.1 Burhinus bistriatus | reverse complement strand
ACCAGTTGTGTCAGGAAGTTTTCCTAGGAATAGGGCCATGACCACTTACATTTCAGTGCAGAGGTTATTTTTTAAACAGCTGCTGAGGTTCTAAAGGCCAAGAGGACTCCTTTCTCACAAGCACACCACTTCTCTTGCATAGTCATATGTTCACGCTTATTTTATACATCTCCACTCATGACTTAGGTACATAAGGAGAGCTACCACATTGGTGTGTCTGTTTTCCCTTTGAGGGTCACAAAGCTGCCACAATTTTCCAGACAAAACAGTCCAATAATAACTCTCAGCAAGAAGAAACCTACAACTCTTTCAGTATTTCAGAGTATTTCTTTGAAACTGAATCTAGTGTTGACCAGATGAAGCACTGTAGAGAGAATGTTCACTGTCTGATAGGGCACACAATTATTAATCACGCTAGTCATTTTGTATCTATATTTAAATTAGGCAGCTTAAAAGAAACACAAGCAATAAGTTATTTTGGCAAAAGATTCAGTGTACTATCAGTATTTATGGTGTCTTTCCATTCTTAAACATATTGATTTATAATAAAAAAGACCTTTGGGTTCACTCATGTCATTTGAATAGGATTTTCATGGCAATGATGCAGGTTCCAGAAGCTCAGCTGAAGCTTACCAAGCAGTTTTTAGAGCACTAGGGTGGGAAAGGCTGTCAAAACAATTTCTCAGGTAGCGTATGAAAACTTTCCCTTCATCCTCCTCAGAGCCATGCTCCATTCCTCCTAAGAATCACATGGAGATATACTGGAGACGTATAACACATGAAGAATATTTAACACCTCCTTCATATACATTGGTTCTCTTTCACACTTGCCCTTTCCAAATACCCACAGAGAAGTCATACAGAGACTAGCCTTTAATTATCAAATCCAAACATCTTCAACTGGATCAAGCAAAAAAAGATGCAAGAGAAATATTTCTTTAGACTTCCCCATTAAAAAGGAGAAACTTTTATATAGGATTTTAGCACCCGAGTGATACCCACTACACACGGAAGTTTCATGTGTAAAGTGCAAATATTTAACCCAGGAGAAGCAGCTACTTAATATAAGAAAACTAACTGGAATTTTGTATTTACTTAGCCTTTCCTCTCCCCACTGGGCATGCCAGCAAGACTGCCAGCTATGGGGTTAGGTTTTGACAAGTAATACCCAGCTACAAAGAATTTAACTAGTTTAGGTTAGCCTGAAAAGAATTCTCTTACATAAGCACTGACATAGCCATTTCATCACTGCCATAAACCAAATTTGTACAAGCAACCTCAGGGCTCTTAATCCAGATTTATGACTTACTGTCACCAATTCCATAAAACATCCACAATCATTTTGAGTGGCTGGATTAAAGTCAATTGTGTGGGAATGAATGCAAGTCTGTCAACTTCAATGAATGCGTGTCCACCTTGCAGTAATCCTGAATTTGACTCAAAATAAATAATTAGAACTTGAGTCAGAATGCATAGCATATAGTACAGTTTCAGCTGTATTTTGGAAAACTGAATGACTCAGTTATATTCTCTTCTGATATCTTTCAGCTCTTGAAAGTCTTCCTGGTTTTCCTCAGGAAAATATCCTTTCCACAGAACACACAGGCTTATGGCCATCTTGACTTTCACTGTGTTTTTGTTTAGAAGGCACAGTGCACTAGCTAGTAACTCCCCAACAAGCCTGCTCTTAACAATCCAGACATGTGGCATCTGCTGCCCAAGTTGTATCACAGAGCTTTTCATCTGTGTACACCTATCTCTATTCTATTGCAACAGCTGCTCATGCTGAGATTTGTCTTCTCAAAATGGTTTTACTCTCCACAATAATCTAAATCCCTGGACCAACTAGAAAATGCAAGTGGCACACAATAAAATACGCTGGGTTTTTAAGCTGAGGACATACAAAACAGAAAATTCCTTGCAAAGAGCAGTGATTGAAAGGATGCAATTTAAGACGCTAACTTTCACCTTCAGTGCTGTAAGGAGCCGAGGTGACAGCTGTGGGACCATTGATCTTGCCAAACAACATTGCCATGTCCACGATCAGAGGCAACTAGTGGGGAAGTTTCTCAATCACAAACTTTTTCACAGTGTACCCTCTACCCCTTGCATCAGGCATATCTAATTCTGCATCTTCCGGTGAGCCAATCTGCTAACATTCCCAGTAAACTGAATAGCCCAGGCACTTACAGGAAGGATAGATGGAAGACTAAAGGATTGATCTTAAACCATTTTGTCACTAACTGGCTGGTGTGAAGATTGAAGGGTGTTCTGTACTAAAGCTGATTATACTTAACACTGATCATGGCAACTACATGAGAGCTTGTATATCTTGTAAAAGTGAGTTCCGTGAACAATTAAATCAATTTTTAGAGTTCTAAGGATCACTGAGAAATATAAAAAGAAATTAAAGACATCAAAATTACATCATTAGAAGCATCATGTTTCCTGACATAAAGATCAGATGACATGAGACCAAAACATACAAGTGGTCCTGCATTTAATAGTGCCTCTGTGAAGCTTCAAATAAACACACAATGTGGAGGGAAAATCCACACATATTGGGGAAAAAGGAACATAACATCTTCAAAAAAATATTAGCAGCTGCCTGAACAGTTTATTATTAATTTTGCATGCATACTGATCCAAAGTGCATGACAAATTTAATTCATTACCTTATATGACCTGCCACAAAAGTATTGCTACCTATTCAGTATACACAAAAATCACAAATACTATTAATGATGTGTAACTTTAGGTAGAAGTTTATTCACAGTATTTTTGTGAAACATCCAAATGTCTGCCTTGTGTAAGCATTAACAAAAAGGTTAATACGTTAACACAATACAGTAAATGGGGCAGGTGGGCCATTTACCAAGACTCAAGCATGAAAATCAAGGAATATTTACTAGAAAAAGAAATTACAAAGATATGTGAAGAATAGCTCTTCTGGCGAGATTGCTGAGGTGAGATAACAACCAATCTTCAAGAAAAGGTAAGAAGGGAAGAACTTTATTTCTGAAGATGACAACAGTATCCCGTGCAACCAGACAAAAGCACACATATGAAACCAGCTCAAAGTCAGTCCTTTCTGAACACTACACTGAACTGGCAACCAGACAGAACTGCTTACTGACTAACAGACTGGGTTGGTTTTTTCTTTAAAAAATCACACTTCAAGTAACTTTACACATACAAACTGGGCTTTAGCTTTCATAACAGACCCTTCAGTTGAACTGCTGAAATGGTTTGTTGAATCTAGGTGTCAATTCACATACCAAAGCCATCATCTCACAGACAAAGTGCAGAACTAAACACACAGTGTCTCACGCATAGGTGAAAAAGGACTATCTGAACAGATTATGGCTTATAAAACTGACACGTAGCACTCATGCATACCAAGGCTCTAAACATAGTCTGGTCAGTAAACCACATGAGCCTGATGCACAGTAATTTAGTACTGGCTAGAGAAAGAACCCCCACCCAAAGCTGTGGAAATGAGGTCTGCAATCGTCTGGCTCAGACTTTATAATCTCACTGAGATAAACCCCTGGTTAGTAAGAGTCATACACTCACGCAGCTGGAATTCTGGTGCATGCTATTATGTCACCCTTATATTGCATCTTATATTGCACTGACAAATTCAAACCATTCTGAACAAAACTGAGAGGCGAACGTTAAAGTCTGCAGACATTTCTGTTTCAGATTTCAAAGTGCTCGACCTTAAGAGCTTCCACTGATTGTATATGGGAGAGCTGGAACAAAGAACGATAGCCTCTAAGAAAAGGCTTTAGGAGACAAAAGCATTAATTTTCATTTAGAAACCAGTAGGGATTAAGTCTTCCATTCACTTTGCCAATACGCTCCCAACTCCTCATTATCTGAGCAAGGAAGGGTGGTAACACAGCCTGCCTTACCGTGGCCCAGGTGAGAAAGCCATGATCGTAACAGGAAGGACAAGCCTCATCTCTGGTACAATCTCTGATGTGCATCCAAAAGTCGTATCAGTCACAGACCATCAGATACAAAATCTTTTGTGAACTTTACAACTATGTATGAAGATTTTACAGCTGTCTAAATTGTCAGTAGCTACTGACTTAATTTTAAGACCTTCAAGGCAGTCAACAGTCCAATCTCCTCAAAGGCACTGGCAATTTCTACCAACAAAGCACTCAGTTCCTTCCTGCACTACAAACTACAGTTCTCTAAAGTGACCAGAAAGGAAAGAGCTTTCATTTGTTCTACATACTGCCCAGCTTCTTAGTCACACAGTTTGTCTGAAACCAATGTACTATTTGCAGAATAATCATTAGGACATGAACTCATCACAAGAACTGAGCAGGGCAGGTAGGACTTCTAACCGGCACACCTACTTCTAATGATCCAAATATCACTGACACAAGAGTGGGAGAAGCAGAGGATTAATAATTGCAACTAAATCCTGTTCTCTGTGGTAGGGAGAAAATAGGGTATATGGCAGCCAAAAATTGTAGGCTGGGTCTTTCTCCCAGGAAGCACAAAATGCCACAGGAATATCCACCTCAAAAATTAAGTTGCTGTGTCTTTTTGTCCGGTTTTCATGTAACAAAGTCATAGTGGTAATATCAAGTTTGACCATGAGATACTGAGAAAAGGGGGTTTACCATTTACTTGAACTGTGTGCAATATGCAAGACAATTATAAACAAGCTGCTGTGGTACCTTCAGTATAAATGCCAAATAAAAAAAGTAACAAACACCACAAAACTTTAGCAGCTGGGAGTGGAAGAGTTAGTCTGCAATGCCCAAAATATCACGAGGCACCGAAGGGCCCATGAGGTCATATTCCTTATACTAGAATGTGCACTGGAGGGGGATCTGAAAAGCAGCTAGATAAAATCTCAGAACGCCTGAACCCATTAGAAATGCTCTTGTGTGGCTGAACAAACACTTAGACAAAAGGTGTCCCAGTAGAGATGCTCCACAGAAACTTTAGCACTGCCTCCTCTCTCAGCCTTGTGACATTAGGAGATTACACGGCCACAAGAACAATTTGAGAACTTCAGTGTTGCCTCAGCACTACCTTTTGGGTTTTTTGAGTGTTACTCCCTCCACGAAGAACAGTTTCAAACTGGCTGGCATCTCCCTCTAGTTTGACAGAATTCAAGTATCTGCAAAAGAACTTTCTGTAATCCTAGACCCAATGTCTTTATGTCATGCAAGCTGTCAGAGGGAAACAGAATACTGCAGGAAAACATAATACAGCTACATATCAAAATGAATAAAGCTCCTGATGGAGTTCTCTGAAGGAGAACAATTCTGTATTTGGCCTGTGTGGAGCCATAATGACTTTACTTGTCATCTCAAGGGTAAACTGTCTGCCATGCTCCACTAAGAGGTAATCTGAAAAATGATGAAAGGGTATCAGAAGAAATTTTTACTTTCTATAACAGCATCAAGTGTATCTCATTTGGTTTAAGCCTTCAAATTGTTTCCGAAGCCTGACATTGATTTTTCTGAAATCTTTGCACTCCACAATAGTAGTTGTCAGTATCTGCACAACTGTGGTTTTTACTCTGTGACTTCCTCAGGTTGCTGAACTCTGGTGCTCAATAGTTCATTAAGATTTTCACACACTTGCCATATTAAGCCATTGTGACAATGAAAAGGATCAATACTCTGATTTTTCATTAAGATTGAATGAAAAAGTTTCAAATCAACTTTGAGGAGCTGGTAAAAATCAGTTCAGGTTAATAAAGGCCAGAAGATCTCATTATTTGGGGCTTACTTGTTATTATTTACTCTCCTGTCAACATGGATTATATTTAATCCTTGGAGACAATTTGGAACTCTTGCATTTTTAAACACATCCTACCCCCGGCATGAATTCATGAGTGCTCGTTTGTGTCCCTGCAGATACTGGAGCCAACACATATGCTGCAATAAAGGTGACTGAGAATGTACCACAGAAGACAGAAGCACTTTGTTTTCTTCAGGAGATCTTTGTCTCAGTGCTGTGGATGCCTGACAGTTTTTTATTTTCTGTGTGGCTTGAAGCCTGTTATCAGAGCAAACACAGTCCTGCTCATTTATAAAGTGGGTCTGGAATTCTTTGATGGGTGCCAATACTGGCTATCATGCTTTGAATTTGTTTTCTGTGTGCACTGTAAAGCATTTGTATTTTCCTTAACTTCTGTATAATTCAGTATTTCTTTCTTTCCCTCACCGTGTCCTAAACACTTTTTATTCCCAATCACTAACTGTCATTCTGGGGAAAAATGTGTATGGAAAATTTTTATGTTGGGAAGATGTATTTAAGTGGTTGACAAAAGTGCACAATTTTAAAATAGTAAAAGTAAAGTACTGTGGTTTTTGGACAGAAGAAATTTTCACTCCAAAAATCTCATTGCATATACACAATAATTTCCCCAAAGAAATAATGCTGTTCTTGTTTATGGGATGGGATCGATCTCTTCTGAACACTGGCACGAAAATTAAGATTAACTGACACGAAGCATAATTTATCTTGAGTTCTCTTGATTAGGCATCCATTGGCAGCTTCTCCTGAACTATGAGGAATAACAATTAGCTTCAGATGGAAATATGAAATCTAAATTACAGTTGCTAAACCTAAGAACAGTGAAGAGAAGATTCTATTATAATAAGATATATTCAAATTACATATACAGCACCTTTAATTTAGGAAAGTGGGTTCATTAGGAATGGCAGAGATGTGGATAGATTATGAAGTTAAGTATTTCTTTATATTCCTCAAACTTGATCATGAGCAACACAAGATTCTACCTTGTTTTTTCTCAAACTTTATCTACAGAAAATCTTAAAACAGCATCTCTCCTATAGATACAACTAACCTCACATCCCACTGGGTTTATTTTCCATCCTAAATCTTCCGAAAATTATTCACTCATCTCCTGGAGAGGAGACCAGGAACTGTGTTTCACACTTCAACAGAATAACACTCTGAGAATACAGGCAGCTTGGCAAGTGAGCCTATAGCTATGAGAAAATGACTGGCTTTTAATTTGCAATCTGGATAGTACAACTCACTTACAGAGTATGGATCAGTGAGAGACAGATGCTAATACATCAATACCTGATAGAAAATTCTTGAGACAAAGCAGCCAGTCTGTTAAGTGAAACTACTTGCAAAACATCTTTTCATTGGGAAACTCTTACTCATTCTTAACCTGAATGTAATTACTACCTGACGTATTGTTTCCCTAACGTTGTTTACTTCCACACCCATCTGCCCTAATGTGGTGAAGCTAAACTGAAAGCACTGAAAAAACCATGCTGAAACGGAGCCTTACTACATTTTCCTGGTGTAAAGGTCTTACTCAACTGACAGAGCCTAAAGGAAAGTTTCCTAGGCATATTCCTCACATGTAGTTTCTGTAAACTCCCCCAAAAACTCAGATGAAAGCAAATCACATTTAACTGGGCAGATGTTATCTTCCAGCCTACCCTGATCTAGCTCATCAAACAACCCAACTCTCCCCCTTGTGAGCACACCATCTTTCTCTCTTTTATAAAGACTGAAGTTTAACTACGTTCTGATGTACCTGTTTCATCTCAGGAGGCAGAGCTGACATTCTCAACTCTCCCAAACCTCCTGCGGCTGTGCTGCACAGCAGGATTACCTTCTACAGTCATCACTAGGACAGCACAGCTGAGAAAACTTCCCTTACTATAATGAACTGGCCTATCACCCCATCACATTTCTTCTTTGTAGGAGACATTAAGCAGTGAATTACCTTGAAAACTTATCAGTGCAGCTACATCAGGACATCATTATTCTACATTTGCTGCTTTCTCTGCACGGCAATGTCCAGCTGCAGCCTGCATTTCTACAAAAGCAGTTCCTGAAGTATGCTGTTTTCTTTCTAAGTACATCAAAAGTACCAAATGGTTAAGTGACTAATGCAGAGAAGGAGATTTGAAGTTATTTTATCTATTAAAATTTCAATTTATCAATACTGCTAAAGTGGTACATATTATACACGTAGCAAAAAGTGAAGACAAATTGTTACTTATCGCCTATGTGAGATAGTACTGAAACACTGGATGGTATTCAAACATATGTAAGTATAACCTTAGAAGGAGAAAGAATGGAAACACTCAAGTTAGATTTCCAAATCAGCCATTGTTTTGCTTTCTTTAGTTTCTTCACGTTCCAACTCTATGATTAGCAACTTCACTCTATTTAGTAACAACAACACAGGGTTTTGAAAAGTATTCTCTTCATCTGCTGGAAGCTGCAATACAGAAATCATGGTTTACATATTTATTTTAAAATATGTGAAAGAGCAGTTCCCAGATTCCCTTCATCTTACTGAGGAAGGCTGTAACCTGCCAGACTAGAGTCATGCTTTCTCACCCTTTTTCCCCATGTAAACCTTGCTTTTTTGTTTTTTTAAACAATGGTGCAGCTTGTTTCCTGAACAAAATGAAATGTGCATAAATGACCATCAAGTAAGAACTGATTAAGCAGATCCAAAGCCCAGAATCAAGAGACAGGTGGGAGCCACTCTGTGCATGTGGGATCTCTGATGAATGACCAAGCATGACCATGGGACAGAGAAAGCCACTCTGGTTTTCAGAAATGGAAGGACCCTGCCTTCTGACCACCTCTGTGAGAGCTGCAGACACCAGCATCTCTTTAATATTGAGCAGAACAATACTGCAGAGCACTGGAGAGAGGGAAACTGTTACATTTGTGTGCTGGTCCCACTGTGTGAGGGTTCTCAAACTGTCTGCTTTTTTGCAGGTAACAAAACAAATCTACTTCACCATCACACTGCAAGAAAACACTCAAGACAGTAAGTACTTTAACAGTCATGTCTAGAGCATGCAGAAAAATCACAACAACTCCATTTCATTAATTCATCGATGGAATTCATATAAATAAGAGCTAATTCCTCAGTTTGTATTAACTGACTTAAGACTCAGTTTTTAAGTCTTGGGCTTCTTGCGGTTGGGGAGCTGCATGACAAACGTCTTGTCCCAAACCACTCTTCCTGCTTAAAAATTTATTAGAATTTTATTCTGAGATCAAGTTCTCACATTTTGAATCCAACTATGCCAGACGTGCTCTGAAGATACACCATTAATGGGCTTGGGGCTGCTTCCCAGTCTTCATTCTTCTAATATTAAGTGACTTAGAATTTTACCACACACGGATGTCCTTTAACAGACAGCCATATTATTGTGGCAGTGCTCCATGTTTCAGAGCATCCGTTTAAACACAGGCATTGCTCTTGGACAGTTTCTAGTATCTTCCATTTATATTCAGACAATGACATTTCACTATTCCCTCATATATGGTCAACTCACATTCAGTTATACTGTGTCATTTCAGCAGGTCACAGGGGAAATGGAGTAAACTAAATAAAAACCCCTAGTAAGAATGGCAGTTGATTGATAAAGAACCCGTATGTTCATAGGGCCCTAATTAAAACCATTTTCTGGTGCATTAAGGGGGAGGAAAGAATTTATAAGATAGACTAGATTTTTTCCAAAAGCATGTAAATAATCTATGAATTCAAGTTCTAATGGAAAGCAGGTGGGACTTGTACTATAATTGGCTCCAGCTCTAGAAAACAGAAATGTTAATTGAACATGCCCTGTCAGGTAACCACAGAAAATTCTTCTTTAAAAAATACAAAATCCAGAAATGTTAAATTTTTTGGCAGAGAGTAAATCTAGCATGTTAAACCGCATGGTCTTAAATAGCACCCAGAAACAAATGGTAAAGTATATGCTATGTTAGACACTTCTATATCATTTCAAACATTCTTGCACTGCTTCTTTTTACTGTAAAAAAGCAAACAGATCAAGTAAGAATAACTTGGAAAAACGCAGGAGTACTGCAGAAATGCTCACATGCAGAGACAGAATCAAAGACAGGTTTTCAGACGTATGTCATGCTGAATATAAAGGAAATACACTGAAACCCACTGTGAACAGTATTTTCAAACTTAGAAATTTTGTTTTCAGTATTCCTGGGCACTCAGCTCCCAGCAACTTCAAGGATACTTCTGCTCACCTACCACTTATTTAGATGTTTGGCAACTTAGCTTGTCTTTCTGTGTCCTGTATTTATTATACAGTGCCCTTGCACAATTTCACAAGAGCTAGAATGGAGAAAGGCTCCTTCTGGAAAGAGTAAAATATTGGCATTTCAAAACAAAGGATAACAATGACTGTATCTCCAAAAATGCACAAGCTTCCATTTGCTTCCATCTTGCATCTTATTTTGGCTATCGTTCAGGAAGGCTATTACTATTTAAAAGGGAAATGTGCCAGGAGCTCCTTTTAACACAGTATTTTTAAATTATTCCTGAGAGATCATCTGATTAACCCAAGGGAAGTCATGATTTCACAGCAGGCTATTAATGCAGTTTTCCATTAAGGCAGATACATACAAACAAAGCAGGTCACTGCTTAACAAAATGAATAGTACAATTACAGTTGTAACTAAAGCATATATTATGACTGACATTTTCTACGTGAATTGTGCAATAAACATATTCATTAATTTTCTTTTAGCAAAACCTATTAATGAAAAGCCAGTGGTGTCATCTCCTCAGATGTTTCTTTATTTAATCAAGCTGTTCTTACACCAGCAACTGAATTCTCTAAATTTAGCAAACGGTCCGGCAAGGTAAACTTTTAGGACTTCTGAATCTTTTAAGTCTCAGCTGCAATTGTGTGTGGGACAAACACAGCTCAAAGAAGAGGAGTAACAACAGCAAACTACACCTGTTCCTGAGCCTTAAGAACATTAGAGAAATATTACTTATCCATGTACCTATATCCCCCTCTTTTCATTGCTTTTACAGCTTTCTGTGTATCTCAGCTCAAACAAATGAACTTTGGGTGCATCCTTACTTTACTAGAACCCTGATACAGAAGACTAATCATTGTTATTATTATCAGTAGTATTATTATTCCTCATCTAGTGGAAGGTATCCCTGCCCCTGGCTGATCTTTAAGGCCCCTTCAAAGCCAAACCCCTCTACGATTGTATGATTATGCTGGAAAACTTGACCCTGCTTCTCCACCACAGCATGAGAAGAAAATTAAAACCAAGATATCACTTGTCAGTACCTTTAAAATAACTAAAGCTAAAAACACAGAACTCAAAAAAGCTATGAAAATCTTAACTGGATATCAGCCAAATTTCTAATCTCCTAAAATGCTGCAAGGAGAAATGGTTGATTTTTAAATCCCAAATAAATTTGGATTATTCCCTCTAATCCCCATTAAATCATATGAAAGATAATGAAAAACTATTTTGTTTTAATCATTATTAGCAAAAACATCTGAGAAATCTTATCCTTTAATTTCCACATAACTGAAATATTAAGATGACTATATCAGTAATGATTTTGCGAAACCTGTCAAAAATCATGAGTCTTCCCAGCTTTAAATATGCTGGCAACAGGGAAGCTGTAGCGAATGTCACCACTATTATAAAACATTTCAACGCTTACCCGAATGCCAGCAAGGTTTTTCCAGTGAGTACAAGCTCATCAGAAAAAAAAACCAACAAAATCAAAACCCAAAACAGATCAAGTTAGCACAAACTTAAGTCTTGTCTTACACATGCTTCAAATTTTAATCTCATCCTACCTCGTTGATCTTATTAAAGATACAGTAGGTTTTCATTTATCATCCCAGCAGAATAAACTATTTTTAACAGTCAGTTTCTTAAGAAACCAGTATCAACATCACACAAAGTCTAAAAAAAACCCCAAAACCCACCCATAAGATAAAAGGTAAAATACTTTATCACTACCACCCCCTATCAACTGATTATCCAAGACAACTAATGTTAAGCTACCCAAGATACAGCAGGGTGTTTCAGTAGTGTTTCAGGGAATATGGTAGACAAAATCTGGGAAAAGGTGGGAATAAGTATTTGCAAACATTCTTGTGAATTTTATTTTGGCTCAGCCATCTTTATCAGAGCAGAATATTACTTACATAATAAAAGCAAATTCCTATCTGTAAACAAAAACTAATAATCAGGGCAATAATGTATGCTGAGGACAGATATTTTTTGTCTCAGGTGGAACTAAATGTAGCTTACAAACATTAGAGCATCTAGTCAGTGAAAAAACATAAATAACGTCATACGGCATATTGCATAGTTTGAACTGATCCTCCCAAACAAAAAGTAACAGCTGTAAGTGATGCATAAGCAAATACAATATTTACTCAAAACTGTCATGAAAAGCTTGAATAAAATATAAGCTAAAAGAAACCTCTCTTTAAAGAAATTATAAACTGTAAATGGGAACAGCTGAAAGCTCACAAAGTAAAAAGTTTATTTATGGTACATTTGAAATTAAAAAATGCATAGGGCAAGGCTAAGTCTGTGTAAATACACACCCGGCAAACACAGTGCACTAGGTTCTTAAGATGGCTATGATCAGATGAACATAGAGACACTGCAAATTCATTTTTGTTCTCTCACTAAGCTAAACACACCTTAGTACAGTACATTGCCTGACAAGTTCAGACAGCAACAGGAGAGTCACAACTCGGAGGTACTGTTCTGTGAAACAAGAAATCTGAACTATCATCTCGTTCAAGTGGAAGATGCATTTTACACTACTGGGTACCAAAAAAGCACCAGACAAGTGTACTGCCTATGTTGAAAGATTAACATGGCTCTTATCCTCCATGGTGTTCCCCCCAGCTTTATCACCACTAGCTATGCTTTAAGTTCCATTGGGAACAAATTCACAAATGAGCTATCCTTCCCTTGCTGTCTGGGAGAGGTTGTATAGGACCTTCCCAAAGAACGTGGATTTCTGCTAGGAGAGCCTTTCAACGTTTGTGCTTGGTTGGGATCACCCACAGAAAGAACAAGCTGCAGGAGAGATACACTATCCCTGAATCAAATAAAAGGAGGGAAGACTAGCTGCAGAATGATTCAGAATGCTGTAAAAGCACATACACAGAATAAGGAGAAACAAAGTGAAAAAAGCCAGCTACGCACTTTGTGAAGACTTCATTATTTTGTAACCATTACTTTGCACCATTCGCTCACATAAATCAAGAACAGCTTTGACACAAATACCTCTTTGAAGTATGAAAATAAGGAAAAGAATTATATTAGTTCTGAGCATTTCTGAATATTTTTCTGAGGAATTCTTGTTGCAGTAAAGGTCAAATCATAATTATAACAATTTTCCAAAACAAAACATGTGGAAATTACATCAACACATTATTGTATTTCATAAGAATTTTCATAAAATAAATACTACAATTTCCAGTCCTCAGAAATGAAGCATGGATGTCACAATTTTCACGTAACAAAATGTAAACAAGCAGGGCGGGTGTGTCTGTCTGTGTGCAAAGCAGGGGCCGTGGCAGCACTGGACTCAAGACTTCCCCCTGAACTCCTTCAGTACAGTTACAAGTCTCACTGGAGTTCCTAGGGCCATGTCACAGCGCAGCACCGAGAGCCATGCTTCCATTATCAACTCACTGGCTTCTCTTGCTCTTGCTATAGGGGGCATCCTTCATCTTCAGATATAGCACTTCATATTTGCTGTTTGTCATTCCTTTTTGGATAGGAAGGAAATATATGTAACCGGTCAACAAACCAGAAGTCTTTTTTCATTTTAACATGGTGTTCCCTGGAGTTATCTCACTGAATGAGAGAGAATACTAACACACTTCTGGAACGGGCTTGGTGCTTCAGCCAGATTCTCCTCACTTCCGCCTGAGTCACTCTCTGATCCCCCAGGCTTCTCCACAGCTGGGTGTCAGATTATTTTGGCTGGGAGTTGTACTTGCACAGTTGGTACCACCTGCTGTAAATTCTTCAGTCCTTGTTATCTCTGCAGCAGCTCTTGGCCTTTCAAAAGCTAATTCAGTCAAGAAAGAGGAAGGGACAGTTTGTGCTTGATGTTTAAACTGTGAATTTGTTTTCCAGAAACTCTTCAGATTGATAGTTTTGATTATATTTTAAAAACTCACAGTGTGACACAATGAACTATCAACTCCCACTGCTGTCATTTAAAGAAGGCCAAATTCTATGCTGTTAAGTTGGATCACCACTGGTATAAATCCAATGTAATGCCAAAGACCACAATGGAATTCCTTTACCCGCAGGTGACAGAGCTACTCTGAGCTTGTGTAAATAAGAGAATAAAAGTTCACTGTACCTCTTCACACAGATAAAAAGCTATTAGGCACAAGGCAGACTCTAGTATTTTTCTGTTTATCCCACTAGTCACAACAGTCAGCATTTTTAGAAACATGTGTTTTCAGTACTTAGGATGCCATCAGTCAAGTAATGGGGGAGGTAACAGAGATAGTAGCTGCAGTGGTTCCAGAAACAGCTGAATTTATATTCTTGTATTTAAACAAGACTTACTTAAACTCACTGCAGCTGCAAGACCTGAACATTCCCTACGAGTGAACCGATTTAACATCAACAAGCGCATTCACGATCGCTGCGGTCAGGAGATATGGGTATGGACACAAACTAATCTAAGGGACGTTGATATACATGATGGTTAAAAGAAAATCTGAATTTGAGCTGAGAGCCAAATTTCACAAGTCAAACCCACTGCTAAGCCAAAAATAGATCTGAACAGGTCAAATTTAAAGAAAGTTCTACACTCACTTTGCTGTACAGGTAAGCTAACTCATTTTTATTGTTGTGTGGTCTTTTTACAGGGTAGTCATTGAACAAAGAGGAGAAAGCTGATTATATTTTGGATATCTTTAACCTGGAAGAAAAAACAGCAGTGTTGTGTTGCTATGAGAAAACTGATCATTTGTCTTCTGCCTTTCCTTTCCCATACCCTTCTCCCTGTCCAAGCTAAAAGCTTAATCCCAAGCAGTGAGACGTGGAGTAGAGGGAGGAAAGTATTTTCAGGTTGTATGTATTTTGCCCTATCTCTCTGGAAAGTAAACAACAGTTCATACTTGTTCTCAGTTATGAGTAAGAATAAAATAGGACTTCATAATAAAATAACCTGGCATTTAACAGACACTGTCTGATCTCCTCAAAAGATACAGAAAGATGTAATGCTGCACAACCTCATAAATGGCAAACAGGTAGGATGGAGGAAAGCAAATACTTCATGATTTTTTTTAAACACAATTACGTATTCAAAGATCAGAAAGTTGCAGTAATCATACATACCTACAGTATGACGCATACATAGTGCCTGGTTAGCATGTATTTTAATAATCATGTCTTATCAAATATGCAAATATAAATTCTCAGAGAAAACATGCATCATATGGTTTAAGCCAGCCATGGGTTACTAAGATAATTCTGAAAAACTATTTCTGCACTTTGAATTATAAAATCTTTGAAACTCTTCCTTATTCTCTGCAAAATAAGCATTTTTCTACTTCTCATCTCTGAGTTTTATGTGCATTTAGAGACGCCCTAGTTCAAAATCTTTCCCGGCCTAAATAGGTGGGGTCTTTAAAACTTCTTAAGGAATTTAATAGGTCTGGAAATTCTTAGTAGGCTACTAAATCCCCTTGTAAATCCTGGCAAATTCCCAGACTGTCCATTCTCACAGGGATACATGGCCTAATTACAAATCCATTAAACACTGCGAGTTCAAGGGTCTGCTTTAACCCTGGTATTATTTGATCCGCCTTACACTAATAGCTTCAGTGAAACAGAGAAGAGCAAAAAAGGACAAAGCCAATAGGAAAATAAATTGGAAATAGGGTCAGAGAGTAGGCAAACTAAAAACATGAGAAAAGTAAATGGCAAAGTGAAAAGGACTAAGCAGTAAGGGAAAGAACACTCCGAGATAAAGGGGAAGACTTTACGCTACAGGAGAGAAAAGAATACTGCTTGCATTGTATAAGCTACCTCTTAGCCAAGTGTAAGTAAACTAAGAAAAGATATTAAGATGTTGATGTCATGCCACCTCTCTAGGTAGCAAAGGCCTGGGACCAGCTCCGGCTGTGCTGTCCAGCTGGGGCCACAGCCAGTCGCTGCAAGTGAGTAGGTATCACGTAGAACTCTACCCGGCAGAGGTGTGATGATGATGCCTTTTAAGCTGAATGTAGAGCAGGTATTTGCTTTTATTATACATGCTTAATTTTATGTATGCTCAGACATCTGCGACTGTGCTTTATGCAAAGAAATGCCACACACAAGCACCTAACTAAATGGCCCAATTTCTCAGGGCAGAAAGATGTCCTAGGTCTTGATCTCAGTGTCAAAATTACTAGAAGCTTTGTCACAGGCTCAAGTGAAGCAGGACAAGTCATCACCAAGACAATCAATAGGGATTTATTTTCCCATTTTCAGATTCATCCATACAGAAGCTTTGGCCTTTCATATTTTAAGCTAGAAAAACTAATGTAAACCATGAGGAAAAACTATTATTTTTCTCTCCCAGATCTACTATTCAATGTGACCCAAGAAGGGTGCTTTGGAACAGGACAACTCTCACTGTGTTGACAGTCCAGAGTCAGGGTTTTTTTTCTCCCCATCTTCTATACAGTACTCATGTTATGCAACTCTTGTACTTTGTCATTTGGGATTAAGAAAAGACCAAAAAGAGATATTTAAGTCATGGACTTGGTTCAAATTGTCTCATTCTCCAGGGACGTGGAGCCAGCTAATCTGTGACACTGAAACAGAACTTACTTTTCTTGCAGAGTATTTGCTTATGTCATTTGGATGGCGAAAAGAAACTCCTATCTAGGGTGCAAGCAGCAAGAAAGAACAGAAAACCGTGACTATTGATTTGTCACTATGCCAGGCAAGGTGGCATCACTTACTGTTTTGTGAAGCTGTGGCTGATTGTTTTCCAGTGACCTAGACATTGCTTACAAGTATTTTTAATCTGTCATCCTGAATTTAGATGTTTCTTTCCTCTCATTTTGAATTCCTTCTAGCCTTAATAATCTTCTTGATTGTAACTGTACTCAACACTCACAGCAAATATGGCCTTTAGTGTTTAGCATATTTATTAGGCTTGCAGTACGTCAATGGCTCGTTGTTTTAACAGAATATGACAATGAAAAGAATCACACCCTTCGGCATGGTATAACCTGATTAGTGGCAGTACCAGTCTTGACATTTTGCCAGCCTACTGAGAAAACACATACTTTAGGATCTGTTCTTCAAAGTGTTTGTCTCTCCTAATAAAGGCCGCCTCATCTATCAACAATCTAATGTGGTCAACACACAATGCAGATGTGCAGTATTTCAGCAGAACGCTATCTTACACATAACTCCCGTGCAGCACTGCTATGCCCTACTATTTATATTTAGCTAAGAAATCATTTGTTTGATATTCTGAACAATAATTCAAAATGTTGTTGGACAGGATGCTTAGATTTGTGCATGTGAGGTATAGATTGAGAAGGCAGGCATATAAATACACAAAAAGTCTAGTCACTTTAATCCACTGAAATAATTAATATTTTTTCTCTTGCTTCTTTGCTGTACTTTTAATTTTCATACTAAGATACCTAGGAGGAGATACTCGCTATATCTTTGGTTATGTATTGATGACATTTTTTATGAGCCTCTACAGACAGCAACAAGGCCCATGTTTTTTCAAAGGTATTGTGGCTCTACGAACTCAGCAACAGCTGTGAAGACTACTGAACTATCTGGTCTCCAAATGCATCCAGATAACTATCACACTAGAAGAAAACTTGAAACTGAAACTTGAAAAGGCAACTCATATGAGAGCTCTTCTGACTGCAAGTTGGTGTGCTCAGTTCTGAAAGAGCATTTACACTGTATGGCACAGCAGTCATCAGCTTCTCAGGCATGCTATATTCAAGCATCCATGTTAGAAGAGCTCACATAAGACTTCACACAGTACCACCCAAAATTCCTAACGCCAAGTGCAAAGCTAATTATTGCCCAGTAACTTCAGACCAGTCTCAGCATCTGTTCTGTTACTATGAAAAAAAATTAGTCCATCTTTCTCAAGCACCACGGGTAAGTTTTCTTCACCCATCAGTGCATTTAGCTACAGCTTTATATCTTGGTTCTGAAACAGAAGTTTTCAGCCAGTGCCAAGATAGTACTTGGGTAAGTTGTTCTGTGACCACAGTTATCACAACAGGGACATTTCTGAAGGCACACACTTTTGTGAAGCAGTATCAGGGCTTGGAGAGAGGACTTTGGATGGACAGCAATACTTGCAGAACTTCCACGCAAGTCATGCCACCTTCCCAGCACCATGGCTGAAGCCTGTCTCACTGTCCAGGTAAAGTGAGGCATATTTTTCCTAGAGCAAGTTGCCTGTGCCATCTGGAGGCTGCTCCAGATCGGGGGCTGGGTGGCAAGGCATTTGACAAACCAGGTGATAGTACATAGCAGCTTGACTTTTGTCATCTCTTACTCCCTTCCATTCCTGCTTCCTCTCTGATAACTAAGTCTCTGGGTGCTCTGTAATGGAATGATCATCTCAGAGACCCTCTTTTTTCCATAGAAGTTCAGCAAAGCATGACTTTTCATGTACGCTTCCACCTTACAAATGAACCTGCATTCAAAGTCTGCATAAGAAAAGGCATGTGTGCATCAACAGCAGAAGTTTCACTACCATACAAATAAAAATATTGGGTGTACATAATTAAAGGAAAAACAACCAACCAAACAGAAAGAATTAGTCCTTCACAGCCATTTATTTGCATGAAATCTATGAAAAACAGCAAATAGATTAGTACAAAACATTCTCTCTTTATTTGTTAATTTCCTTTGAATTTGACTTATCATTTATTTTGTGCTTCAAGATGCCTCCTAGACACTGTGAAAAGGCAGCTTGCAAGCAAACAATGGAGGGTTTCTCATTTTCATTTTTTCTGCTAGATTATTTTTCCACTACGTGAAAAGGTTTCTTCTTTCATTACTTCTAGAAAAGTTCTTATGGATTAATATGCACTTTGTCAATCTTAAAGGAAAAAAAAAAAAAAAAACCAACAAAAAATCTCAGAACTATTATTTCAGCAACCAGAGAAATAAATTACTTTTATTCATCAAGCATTGCTTTTGGTCTATATTTGCTTAATTCCAAATATTGCTACTCTTCAGGAAAAGGTCCTCTACGTTGCTTTCACCATCCTTAGTTTTCTAGATAATTTAGACACTCCACTGAGCTTCTCCACTGAACCATTTAATGCACCTTTACAGCAAACAACAAAAAGAATAAATATTCTGATACCTCATGATGAAAAAAAAAGGCAAGGTTATTCTTAAGTTGAGAAAATGGGTGATGTTAATCTCATTATCTTACAAAGGAAAGAGAAGACAGAGTAAGACTGCAATTCTGTTTTCCTTAGGGCTTACACAGCCAGGAGTAGCTTCAGAATATTTTTTACCCTGTAATGGTCTACCTATCTTTTCAGCTGATAACCAACCCCCTCCACCCCAGCTGCCATATTCCAAATGACATAGTCTGCCATATTCTCTACTTTCTTTAAAATACCAATATTCAAAGTATACCACAAGCATATTTGCCGCAGAACTTGGGCTATTCTGATACTCTCAGAATACGCTGTAATCATAATACCCGGACAAGGGGCAGGCTTTTGATTTACTGCTGCTAGTCCACTCCATATTTTGGCTATTTTTGTTTTCATTGATATCACTACTACATTTTTTTGTGCCATCAATTAAACCACAAATTAATATCCTTACTAGATGCCATTTTCATAAATTGTATTGTGCGCTTCACTAAATAATGGAATGCAGTAAGAATTTTGATTTCTTCAAGTAAAAAGTTGAATGAGGTTTCATATTGTGAACTTAAAGTAGCCAAAGCATGCTGCTACCATGACCTTCAGAAAACATCTACCTTCTATCTTAAATTTCTGAACTATTAATACAGAGAACTGAAATTTGTGATGACTGGTTATTGCGTACCACATGATACCTATCCTACCCTTGCTCACACGATGGAGAAGTCAATAATGTAAAATAAAAGAGAGGCAGGACAAGCCCTCTTGAGGACACAGAGCAGTTTTAGTCCTTGCATTAGTGTTTATACCAACACCGGTGCCTATGCAACACTGTGAGCGTGACTATGCAACACACTCAGTTTGAACCTTGGAGAACTCCAAAATAGCGCTCTCTTTTGTATTTCAGCAGAAGTAATTATTTGCACAAATCTGCTTGGATTCATATACCCTCTGTCAACAACAGGATAGGCCCTTTCATAAGATCACCCCATGGCTTCCAGTCTGAAGTTCTCCCCAGCTCCGAGTAAAGACAGTCAAATAACAATTCCTGGACAGCTGAGTCATCTGTAAACTATCAAACAAATCCAAAAACCTGTGCTCCTTTATTTCTTGGTAACTTTAATTCTCTTGTACAGACACCAGACATTATGATTCAGTTTCAAAGTGTGGCAGTCCAATGTATTGTAAAACTTAATCTCGTTATTTAGTAAAATCTAGCTGCTGTCATTTAGCTAGGAGAAATACAGAGCAAGTACATGCTTTACAAGTTCCTAATTCAAACTATTCTCCACATTTGTGGTTCCTACGTATCTCCCTGCCCACGGTTCACCCTTTGGTCAGTAAATACTGACTCTCTGGCATTTCCTGTAAAAAGCAACCCCAAAACACATCCCACATTATCATCTGTCCGCCACCGCACAGGGCCCTTTCCTGGCATAACACTCCGCTTCCTAACCGCAAGGCTGTTTGGCAATGTCAAGCTCTGCAATGAAGGCAAATAGGAAATCACTAGCCCCAAGAACAATAATGATGACAATTGTAACAGAACACAGGCAAAGTTTAGGCTTTTGAGGCGATATAAGCAGCTAACTTCTCCGAAAGAGAAGTATGTACATTTAAATGTGAACTACGCTGTCAGCAAAAAGCACAAATGCAGAAGTGTGGCTGATGGCTGTGGCTGCCCCATCCCTGGAGGTGTTCAAGGCCAGGTCGGACGGGGCTTGGAGCAACCTGGTCTGGTGGGAGGTGTCCCTGCCCGTGGCAGGGGGGTGGAACTAGATGGTCTTTAAGGTCCCTTTGAACACAAACCATTCCATGATCCCGTGGTCTTGCTAATGGCAGCAATGCCACCATGACCACTCCTGATGCCTACCGTGACCCCACCCGCCA
>VYXH01000692.1:330429-417784 GCA_013397275.1 Burhinus bistriatus | reverse complement strand
GCGGGGAGAGAGGTGCTAGCCCGCGGGTGGGACTGACCGGCGTGATGCCCCCTGCGTGGCACTTGGTCGTCCTTACCGGTTGGGTCTTGCTTTTACCGTGCCTGGGGGTAGCTCGTCTGCACACTACGTGCTACACGAGTTACTAAAAAAAAAAAAAAAAAGTATTCTTGTGATGTGCTACGTTTTCTGTAGAGACTACGCTGAGAACTGCTTAAGACACAAGCCGATTTTTAACATACACATCCCAAAAAGTGAAGCTAATGCATTAACTCCCTATGCCACCCAGACCAGGATCAGTCAAAATAATTTCAGCTGTCTGTTGTATCCAAGCTTTAATAGGCGGAGTAGAGGGAATCACAGAAGCACTAAGAAAAATGTAAGAAAACCGTAATAACCTAGGCTTGTATCTGCTTAAAATATTCTTACACTTTTGCCATGCTTGCAGTTAGCACAAAAAGAAGCTTTTACCTGGTATTCGTTAATGTAGATGGGATAAGTTCTCTAAATAACTAGAAGTAAAAATTAGTCAGTGGGATGCCTTTAAACATGAGGAACACTCCTGCAGGAACAGAAAGATTAGCTCACTTGGAAAAACTTAGCTGACTGTGAGGAACATATTTGCACATGAAAGGTACAGTGTTTCTTGCTGCTCTAATGAACTGTGTTTTCAGTGCTCTAAAGACACCATCAGAGTCAGAAGATAAGCATAATTTCTTAAATTAGGCTCCAAGTATTCGGAGGATTCTGGGGACTGGTCAGTATTTAGTCAATATGAATATCATCTTTTGCTGCATAATATGACTGGAAGTGAGAGGGGTATAATGGTTAATTTGCTTTTTTATTATCTGTGAATTTATAGCTCATAGTTAATGCAGGGCAAATTTCCCTACATAGCTCTTTCTTTTACATGGTTCTGTGGGATTTCAGTCCTGTGTCTCAAAAACCACTTGCTCATTTGACCAAAAAACTACTCTTCAGAGAAAAATAGAGCTCATGAGGAACACGAAAGCAGTTGTAATGGTCCCTATAGGTTTAAAAGGACAGACTCTGGGCAGACCTTGCAGGGTTCCAGCCTCCTGAGCTGTGGAAGACTTGTGATTCTGGAACTGCCAGCCACTTGTTGTCCAGGGAGTAGTGGCAAAAGGGGAGATCGAGACACTGAAATAAAAGGTTCTCTCATTCATTTAGAGAAACAATGTTAGTGTGACAGTATCCAAGGATCCACTGAGACAGGTATTGTGTAAACATGTGGAATGCAAAATCTCTGTTTACTTAGGTCCATAATACCAAGTTATTTAACATCTTTACTTTATTAATGAATGTACACACTTTAATGACATGTTTTTGTAGTGGAGGAGCTAGCATTCTGGTGAGGTGGACATCAAAGAGAGAAAGAGATTATTGGAAACTAAGGAACAGGAATCGGGCAGAAACAGAAGGTCCAAAGGAAGAGCAAAGACTGGATAGCTGAAAGATTGTAGCAGCTTGAGGAGACAAAGATTAATACAAGCCAGCAATACAGTTATAACAGTTTAGGGTAATTAAGTTCAAGTCTTAGACTTGCGTGGATGCAGCAACTGAGAAGGGTTCCCTTACTGCTGTTACACCGACTTAGAGAGAGTGGGGAAAAAAGGGTGTGATGAACAGAAGAGGACTTGAATGCTCTGACCTGCGCCACTGGTTGACCTTCTTGCGAGGGGTCTGGTGAATGTAGGTGTTTCCGTTACTTGTCCCAGCGGAACTCTCATACTCTTTCCCATTGAGTGGAAAGGGTGTGTACTCTATCTGTGGTTGTAAGGATCCCCAGGAAATGCTGTGAATAGAAACTGTTGAATTTTCATTGTGGAATACCGAGAAATACATTGCTGTATGTATTGGAATTTCAGTCTCTGTCAGCAGGGGAAAGTTTGGCATTAAGTGGGAGCAGATGAAGAGAGGGCAAAGAACTGTAGAACAGCAGTACTGCAAAAGGTGGCCAAGTTACTTCTAAAGAGCGACACAAATATAATCTTAAAATCAGTTGCATACACATGCAATGAGTGAACATGAGTCCGTTCACACTCCCACCAGTTTTGCATGTATGTATTGTAGTTACTCCTAATTTACAGTGTTCTAACCTCAAAAGAGAGGATTTGGTCATACTTCTTTAAAAATTACTGTGAAGATTCACTATCTTCAGTGTGAATTTGACAGGCTCCAGCAGAGCCTGAATTTTTTTTCTTTCTATTTTTAGAGACAGCTGTAAAGCTGTAGTCAAGAGTTGCTTACATTATATTTTAAGAAATGACAGTGAAACACAATGGCATATTTTGACCTTTAGCATTAGATAAGTAATTGGCAGATTAAGTTAATTTTTATTCAAGCAGGGAGGCTTGGTATTTGCTTGCGTGTGAACTCCTGTACCATCATACAAGATTAAACCACAGGGGTATATTTTAAAAATAGGGTTTGGTTTATTGGCCTCCCTTTTCTATTTGGTGGCCTCTTCATGTGAAGGAAGACCACTCTTCTGTTCTCCATAAATGACAAGTAGCTCATGGTACGTACTCATGTGTGTGTCTGCGCGTGCGTGAGAAAAGGAGAGAATTTTTAATTTCATGACTGACATTCCAGTGTCACAAATAATTTGAAAACTCACCCAGAAAACATCTTCGTTACTATGCAGTTGAGGAGACACTTTCAAGACCTATGGCTCAGTGTAAATCCTCCAGTGAATTTTCCCTTTTCCTTTTCAGACGCTGGGTTATGGGCAAGTCAGAAAGCCAGATGGATATAACTGAAATGAATACTCCAACACCAAAGAAGAAGCTGCGATGGAGTGGCCTGGAAATAGGGCTCGCTGTTGTAGCAATTCTGCTAGCTATTGTAGCGATCACAATGATAGTTCTGTATGCAACATATGACGGTGAGTGCACTTAACCTGTCTTTGAATGTACAAATACATGAGAATATAAAAGTATTTTCAGAAATTACCCAAACATGCTTTAATAAATAGAATCCAGTTGTTAGTATATAGTAAAAAAAAAGTGAAGTTGCACTGTATTAAAATGTTGTATTAGAAGAGACTGTGTTGCATGGTATATAGAGCTGCACTACATAAAACATTAAGAAAATAAAATAATGAGATCAACTCAGAATTATTTGCCCAATAATAGAAAATAGTACCTTACCCACTGTATAAAATTAGATGATTAATAGCTGCTACATCATAACCATATTTGATATGTATGTCACTAGACAGTATGACACAATTATCTGAAATGTAAAGCTGCATTCACACTTCTCATTGCTGGACACTGACACAAAAATGCTTTTTTTCCAACAGGGACTCTATAAGTCATTTGTTCACGCAAAGTTGTGGTAAACATAAAACATCTGCTTGTTCTGACTTAGCAATACTTCTGTTTGTAATTAATGCTTCAGTAAGCAAAAAACTCTACAAAATACAAGTCTGCTGAAGAAAACCAAACTACAGTGCTTCCTCCATATTCCTGTATATATATGAAAATCCTATTTTTTCCTTTTACAGGCTGTTGCAGCAAGGACTCTTAGTGAGTGTAGTCATACTAAAAGGTTTTGTGATTCAGCAGCCATACCAAAATATTTGAAAATAATTCCATTCAGGGGTAAATACCCTGATAATTTTTGGAAAAGGTAATACAGAGAGGCTAAAATTTCCATTTGGGGTCAAACTAGAATATTTCAAGCATTCAAACTGACTTTGCAACTGCCTTCAGTCCATATGCCCTTTTTCTCTAAATTTCTTTTTTGTTATAAAAATAATGTTTTGCCCACATATAATTGATTGATAGAACATTTTCCTCTGATGACTACAAAAATTCCACATGATGAGTGACTAGCACTGAATAACCCTAAAGGGATGAAGATGATGGTATGTTTTAGAGCCTGATCCTATAAACATTCACTTACTGAGTGTAAGGTGGCCATTCATCTTTATCTTACTGTACACTGCAATTAAATGCAATTCTAAAGTGACCATTAATGAAAATAATATTTATAGGAGGTTTTATTATATTGACATTCAGTAAAGAATTAAGAATATGATTGTATCTTCTTTTAGATGGAGTTTGCAAGACATCAGACTGTATAAAATCAGGTAAGAATGTAAACATATATACCTTTCAAATAATGTATATATATTTAAACAAAATTACCACTAGGCAATGTTCCCATCTGACTGCAGACAAGTATGGCACATTGAGGTACGGGATCTGCTAACCCAAATAATTTTCTTAGCATATTTCTTCTACAAATGTAAAATCTTGTGATGTGATATCGTCAGATCTTACAAAGTCATCAGGGACTGGCTAGTTTAAGACTTAGAAACACTCCAAAGAATGCCTCCAGCTTCAGAAAATGCTCTAAGTCAATCAGAAGATGGCTCTTCGCCACACCCACTTCCAAGTCAGAATTCAAGCAGAGGCTGTATCTCTGAATAAGGTACATAAAAAGAAAGTGTTGATCATTGATAGCCATCAAAGATGTCATTCTGTGGTTGAGATGCAGTATTAACCTTCATGTCCAGAAAAAATTCCAGATTTTATAGTCTGACAAGCTAACTTCATCACAGGAGGTTTAGGATGGCTATCAGGAAAAATTTCTTCACCGAAAGGGTTGTCAATCATTGGAACAGGCTGCCTAGGGAAGTGGTTGAGTTGCCGTCCCTGGAGGTATTTAAAAGATGTGTAGACGTGGTGCTGAGGGACATGGGTTAGTGAGGGACTTGCCAGTGCCACATTAACGGTTGGACTCGATGATCTTAAAGGTCTCTTCCAACCTAAACGATTCTATGAAATATGAGAAAAAAAGGGTAGATAGACTAAAACATCCCAAAAATAGAAATGTGCAATGTGGTTCTAATGTTATAATACCTTTTGATTTTCCATGAAATACAACGTTATTTTTTTCACACATTTATCTCATTTACTTACTATCATCTGACCCCTATTCTACAAATTATCTAGTTCAAACATTGAAAGAATAAGTCTAAAAGAAATGGTGAGAATTCAGTCTCAAAAACATGTAAAATGCCAGGGCAATGCTATAAATGTATTCTATGAAAGTGTTTTCTACTGACATGAAAATGAGCTACTTGACATGATAGAGCTTTTCTGTAACCCGCATTCTGGTGTCCCTACATAGGACATGAAAACTGATCCACTGCAGACAGGTTACTCTTGTGAGTAACTACTACTACGTGTGCAAGAACTGCACGCTCCAGGCTGGAACACATAAAATTGACAACCAGGCAAAAGATAGCTTTTGTATTTTACCAGGTGTTAATACTTGGTATTTACATACCATACTGCAAGAGTCCTGGGCGGCAACCAGTGTATCTGATTAAATTACAAACTTAATAACTAAGTTTGAGCTGTGGGGCTATACCTCAAATAAGATCTAGGCAGATGCAAAAGCAATGATGTCAAACGATTCTGGCCATATTATGATCTGTAGCATTAGTATGTGTTTCTGCCTAGCAAGGGTCTATTACCAGAAGCAGCTAAAAATCTGCATGTTCTGTTAGACCGTTGTAGCAATGAAACCTTACAATGCAGGAAGCAGTTAGGATTAGGGAGCCCCCACTAAAGTTCAGATATGCTAGCCGTTACAGAACTGTCAGTTCCAAATACTGCATCTGTCTGTAAAAGACAGAGAATGGAAAGCTCTAAGCAAAGTTGGGAATGACCACTTTGAATTCAAAATTGTTACTTACTAACTGAGCCAGGATTTCCATGTCCGACCATGGTATAATGCATTTAAGGTAGAAATTGCTATTGAACTGCAGGGCCTTCTCCACGCTTATATGGCCATCAAATGAAACATAGTTAGATTATGAAAAGGGGAGGCAAGTGTTGGTAAGGACATAATAACCTAGAAGACTTGTTTGGTTAGGGGGCCGCTAGAGCGAGTGAGTTCTTGGCTCCGGAAGCAGAACCCTGTGAATCAGGAGCCCAGAATTGTTAGCTGGTATCTGCTCAGACCTTCAGTGCTCAAAGAGCTTCAGAAATAGTTCAAGGAATTTGTCAGAATTATATAATTTAGTAACAAAATAAATTAATATTTTAAAAATGCAATGTAAAGTGCTTAAACCAGAGAATTAACCTGTATTACTGCTGTTTAATAATAGTCTTACTGGGATGAATCTACAAGTTGAATATTACTTCAAATCAGGATTTTGTAACAGTTCATCTTTAATTTGGCTGCTTCTTCCAGGATGACATACAGGAAAAGTTAGACAGATAGATACAGATAGAAAGCAAGAAGTATTAACTTTGGAAAATTGTGGTCTTTGAAGAAATATAATTAGGAATAGACATTAAATGAAATGGTAATGCCTTACACCAGAACTGACCAATACTGTGACAATTTTTTGCAATGAATTTCAAAATTTTGCAATAGGTACAAGCTACTGAAGAAGAACAGAGTGAAGATACTAACAGAATATATCGTACATTTAATAAAGGAGCTTCAAATAAAAGACCAGAAGAAAAAATGTAACAAAAATTCAATTGGTTTTACACAGGGTAAAATATCAGTAACTGCATGATAATGTTATCGAGCTTTGTGAAGTCCTTTGCAGTGTAGCACATGAAGATACCATGTAATTTGTACATTTGAGCATTTTTTGAATAAGCTGACAGACTCTGCTAATTTTCCTGAGCTCAAACAGCACAGACTGATCAGAACAGGGAATTTTGATCTCTCTCAAATCAGTTTCACCTAGGTAAGCATATTGTGTTTCTCCTATATCCTCCCCAGGTCAGTGGTTGTTATGTCAGCTTATATTACTTTATTTGTAAGCTATTAAAGCAACAACTGGCAATCAGGAGTACTACAATAAAATTAATCATTAAAAGCAATTGAGATAAGGCTGTACATTCTTCAGTGACAGTTAGGAAATTGAATAAACAAGTGAGAATAGGAACAAACAAACACTGGTTCATCAAAACAATACTGAGGACTAATGAAAAGTATAGTATGTGTTATCTGTATTTGTATATGTATGACTTGACCTGTATTAGAATTAAAATAACAAAATATTCATCACTCTCACACTTCTTATTTCCAGAGCAAAAATGTCTCAGTGTGTATAGCCATGAACTTACCATAAAGCTTCTCTGGGCACAAGTATCAACTTATAAATAACTTAGAGCATGTTTAGCATTCTGTCCAGCCTAATTGGTCCCACTCACTTTGAAGGGGCAATTCATATGTCATTATGCTTCTGGGCTTGGTTGATAATAAAATCACATTTCATTCATTTTAATATTTCCATGGTATCAGCCAAATAATGAATGGTTATCTTGGGGTTCACACATGCAAATTACACTCTTGAGGAGAGTATTCTTGAGGAGAATACTTAATTTTCTAAAAAGCCGTAAGTGAAAGACTACAGTTCCCGTGACAGCTCTTTCTGTTCATGTTTGCAGTATTTAAACTTCAAGTTTTGATAAAAGTTGATTAGGTAATATTTGCTGTCCTTGACTTTACAGGAGAAACATTATGATAGATGATTATTTTTGTGACACATTAGTAGGTAAGGAAGATTAAATATATGCTGACTACACATAGAGCAACCTGATTCCACAGTTAAAGCAAGGTATGGTATTACATAGACTGTTAATAATTTCTCACATTTACGCAAGATGTGGATTTCTCATTGTTTTGTTTTGTTGTTGATTGGGTTTTTTTGAAAAAGTGACAAGACAGTGGATAAGAGCCATCTTTTCTTGGTGTCAGAAGATTTTTCTGTCCTACTATTACTTTTTGGCAGGCCTGGCACACTGTTCTGAATGAGCCAGCTGTGATGTCTGGTCCTGGCTCTTAAAGTCTTTGTTGCCGGATTAACACATGCCAAGATAATCCAAGGCACAGTGTTGCCCTTCAGATGATGCTCCAGCCTAGCTGAGAGATTCATAAGGATACCCTTAAAACAGGAGATGTTAGTAATAATTAACAATCTTCCTCTTTTACAGCAAATAGATTGAGCTAGGACAGGAATTAAGTGCACTATTCAAAACATCTCCCTTCCCCTGGATGAGGTAGGACAAACTAGACAGAAACAAGTACCAGAGTTTGCACAATCACAGAATAGTTGAGGTTGGAAGCGACCTCTGGAGATCACATAGTCCAACGGCCCTGCTTAAAGTATGGTCAACTAGAGAAAGTTGCTCAGGATCTTCTCCAGTAATGTTTTGGTTATCTCCCAGATGGAGACTTTGCAGCTTCCCTGGCAACCCATTCCAGTGTTTGGCAACCCATTCCAGTGTTTGACCACCCTTATAGGAAGAAGTTTTTTATTAAGTTCAAAAGGATATATTTTTTTTCTTATTTCTGTATGTGTCCATTGCCTCTTGTCCAAGTTTACAGGCAGACGGGAAATTCCTTGCTCTAATAGACTGGATGCTTGGCTTTCTCAAGAACGGGTGAAAAGCAAGTGTCAAACTTAGTAAAAACATGTGTGAATTTCACAATCTCTGGCTGTTGGCATGATCCTGTATCCTTTCAAATTGAAGTCAGCCAGCCATTGTCTTCAGAAGGAAAAGAATCAGGTGCTAGGCATTATACCTATTTCCACAGTGGTTTTTATGCTACTTAAGCAGTCTAAAATTGAAAATGCATGTGTTCATGGCTTTTGCTATCTTCCAAGCACTGGAGCCTTGTAAAATCATCAGATGTTGGCCTAAAATATAACACTTGTAAACCAACTGAAGATCCCAAGAAAAACGAGGGGGGTGGGGGGAAGGCAAGTCAACATAAATACTATAGCCTGTCTATCCACCTCTCATTTCCACAAGCATAACAGACATGGAAAATATTGAAAGTACTGGAGAAATAACTATAAATATTTGACTCACCCATGTGGGGGGAATGAACACTTGAAATCACAAGCCTCACCATTTACTAAAAATAATCTCTGAAAAATGGGAAGGATATTCAGTATCCTGGGAAATTCAGAGGTATCGCTAGCTCTTGCTTCGCTCCTAGCATCTCCTTTCTGTGAGAGACTTTGTGCTAGCACACTAGTGGTGAAAGCAGCCTAGGTGGAAGAGGAATACAAAAAAGGAAAAGCACGGAAGATTTATGAACAGGAGCTTGGAAACTCATCAAGGAATCAGATTTCACTAGAGAATCCCATGTCACAATCAGTCAGTGACCGGTTAGTCTTTGATGAGCCACTTCAAGAGGTCAGTGGGGATAGCAAGAGGCAGTATCAGTTCTAGAATAAAATGTGCAATAGGTCTAAAAAATGAATGTACATTCAGGAAAGCATTAATAGGAAAACTTTTTTTACAAGAGCTCAAACAGTACAACAAAGTCATTATTTTATTGAAATAGATTGGATTCAGCTGAGCCTACATCATACATAATTACTTAAATTACATTACAGTGGATACTTAACCTCTGATATGTCTTGTACTTTTAAACTCTCTCTTCACCATATTTCAATACAAATAAATGTAAGTCAGTAAATGAAACATCTTTTACATTTTATTTGAAATGGAGCAACCACTCAGAGGGAGTAGGAACATTAGAGTAAGTTTATCCATCAGTAAACACAGGCAACAGAAAAGTATATATGTTATGGGCAGTAAAGGAATAATAATTGTTGTTCACTGATGAGTACTTTGTTTGGCCTAGAACATTTAAGTAGGCTTGAGCCTATTCTAAACTAAAGGAAATACATTTATTACTTCCCTCTTCAGAGCAAACAAATGCATATATTGTCTCTAAAGATTCTTTATGCCTTGATTTGTCTCATATTACAGCAGCCCGAATCCTTGAGAACATGGACACCACTGCAGAGCCTTGTAATGATTTTTACCAATATGCCTGTGGAGGATGGCTTAAGAGGAACGTCATTCCAGAAACCAGCTCCCGTTATAGTAACTTTGACATTTTAAGAGACGAACTAGAAGTTGTTTTAAAAGGTCAGTGGGGTTTATGTTTGTGGACTATATAAAGTTTCTTCTTTGGCTTCCGTGTTATTCTAATAAGATGTGGTTGTCTAGCACAGCTTAAAATACTACCAAATACTTCACTTTCTTTGTGTTCAGTTCAGGATAAATCTACCACAAACTGTTTGCTTGGAGAATGCTGTGGAAGTTATGCTGTTGTGTCTGACACTAGAGCGGAGCTGGCCTGACCTGACCTTTCTGGTATCTGGTCTCTGTGCTCATCTGCATATTATAACAACTGAAATCCGTATCATTACCCTCATGCACTAACAATAGCAGCCAAGCTAGGTGAAGAAGACAGAGGTCTGCCTGTGTCGAAGTCAGCTGAAATGCTGGAAGTTGCTCTCTGGCAGCCCTATGTCCTGCATATCTGTATTCCATCAGCTGAATCTCAAAGAGCAGGCAAACAATTTTCTTACTAGTCACATGATAAACTTACAAATATTCCTTTTTCCACAAAATGTAATCGTGTCAAATTGTCCATATTCCCCTTTTTCAGATGAAAATAACAGAGTCAAGGAAGTCAGTTTACACTCATGAAACATTCTCCAAACCACTCTCTCCAGAATGACTGTCCTTTTTTTACTTTGCGTATTTTCTGGTTTTGCGAGGTTTGCAGTTCATGGATGCCATGGTGTTCCTTAGGCTTCAGTTTCTGTGGGAAACTCCTTTGTAAAAGAGTAATTGGAGTAATGGTAAAGGATTGGCAAGAATGGGTTGCCCCACAAGGGAAGGTGAGCCGGGAGCCAACTGTGACTCGAGGCAGGCAGGGACAGAGGCCTCACAGACAAGGGGCTCGGCCCCAAAGAACCCAAACCAGAAGAGCAGAGCAGGTCCGATGACGGTGACCAGGTTCAGCCAAGAGCCCTGTCATCACCAGACAAGTCCATCATCATGCAGCACGTCTGCAGGCAAGTCAGCCAGGCACGGTCAGACTCACCAAAGGTACGGGGCCAGGTCCAGCATACCTACAAGAGAATGGGCAAGGGGCTGACCTGGACGGCTGCTCCTGAGCCAACAGGCATAGGGTGCACAAGTGGAGGCACCAGGTGAGGCTTCTTACGGCTCTTTCTTACAGTTTAGCTGTTTTCACAGAAGTATGAGCTATGGTCACACAACTGCACCATATCAAACCAGACCTTGAACATAAACAACTAAAATCCTGGCTGCAGAGAAGAGACCGCAGATTAGAATTACAGGAAAAGGTGGTTACAGGCTGGTCAGTGAAGTTAGAGACTGCTGGTACAGTTAGGGCCCTGACAGCAATTCTCTGGTTTGAGGTAAAACAGAACCAATTTTCTTTTCAGTAATTTTACTTTTCAGCTAAGCGTCTTCTAACTAACTGAACTGTCTGAAATTAATGGCATATTTTTCAGACAGCATCAGCTTCCAGCAGAGATAAGGCCTGATGTTTATAATTAATACAAGGAATGGTATGCAGCGAGTCTTCGCCTTGTATTTATTGCTGTAACAACCAAGGTCAGCTAACTTTGTTATATGGCCCATTGAAGGGTCGGAAGTGGAAAAGAGTAGAGGGGTCGCACCTGTGGGGAGGAGCGGACAGCCCAAACCACAACAACACAATAGCTTGGTCACCTAAGAACCATCCCTGAAAAGTCAGGGCATTTGTATTTTGTCAAGGGTGATCCACAGAATAGCTACCTGACTCCTTTATGCTCAACATGTTAACACAGACTGATGTAACTGCAAGCCATATAATCTCCAGAGCTTTTTCCCCTCAGCTTTTGAAAGGCAAAGCTTCCCTGGAATTTGAGATGGATGAGGAGCACTTATCATCCACCCTCTGGTCCTCAGGATGGTATCCTCTATGGTTTCTTCAGTATCTTTCCAATGAAAATCACATATTAAGATATATTTGCTCTCTGTGTGTTTCAGATGTCCTTGACATACCAAGCAATAATGATATAATAGCAGTACAGAAGGCAAAAACTCTGTACAGATCATGCATAAATGAAAGTAAGTGTCTCCTGAATTTATTGCATGTAGGATATATAAATATCTAAAGAATCCCATATTCATAGTCAGCTATACCTATATCCTCCTAGTTTCTGTGCATAATTTTTCAGAAATTTTTCATGAAAACTAAAATGTATCCATTCTATAGAGTGAACTAAGAACGTCAATAGTAATATTAGTACTGTTTCTCCTGTTTTACTTGCTTTGATAGTTTAGGCAAGATTATATTACTCTTCAATTACCAGTTTGCTGCAGATACTTAATCTCAAATCATTTCAGTTAAATGTGAGTTAACTTCTTTTGAAGAAATGATCAAGGATGCTGTGGAAAATAATTGGCACACTAGGCTACTAGAAAGACAGGGAGATCATTTATTTCAAGAATTTGAGCTAGATGCTGCCACTATAATGAGGAGCAGTAAAACAATTAGCGGTGCTTCCTAAATTGCATGTTTTTTATAGTTTCTATAATGTTATTCTTAGTTCTCAAAACTATTATTTCAAGCTGTCTGCAGCGTGAAAATACAAGTTCTTCAATGTCATGGTTGCAAGGATTTGCATATGCTGTTTGCAGGCATGACTGAAACATGTTTTTAAAATTACATGTTAAAGCACAGTTGTACATCAGAGCAGATTCCTATTGTGGTGATGGTGAAAACATATTTCTCAGCTTCATTATTCTGAACACATTACAATACTATAACATTTGTGTGTTTTAAAATGTCATGGTAACTCATTTTACTTTTTCCAAAAGCTACCATTGATAGCAGAGGTGGAAGGCCTTTAATCAGTTTATTGCCAAATGTATCCGAGTGGCCTGTAGCAACAACTAACTGGGATTCTACCTATGGTAAGATAATCTGTGTTTATTTCCTTTACAGCTAAAATTTCTACATTTTCGTACTTTTCATTGCTTACCAAAAATAGAGACTGAGTATACCTTTCATTTGCTTAGGTATTGCTTGGACAGCTGAGACAGCTATTGCACAGCTGAACTCCAGATATGGAAAAAAGGTCCTTATTAATTTTTTTGTTGGCACAGATGATAAAAATTCCTCAGCACATATCATTCATGTAAGTCTCCCTGGGTCGCATTGGCTTTTTGATCATAAAAGTGCAGAAAAATAAGTAGAAGCATGCACATAAATGTTAACCAGGAGAAACATTAGTGATTTGAATTTTACCAGAGTAAGTTGTAGATGAATTTGTGAATCGATGTAGTTTTCAAACTTAAATCACCACTGTCCATTCCTGAAGTTAACGTCTTCATTCTGTGCACTCACATGCTGTTATTCTCAGTGAGGTGAGAATAACGGAGACATATATAGACATACAGACACAATTTATGTGTACACTGGACAGAAGACAGACATGATCTACTTATATACGCATGCAAGCAAATAAGTAAACATGATTTCCTTACCATGTACTTCAGGCAGAAAGCTCTGTCACTGAAAACCTGGGCTACAGTCCCAATGGCAGAAAGCCCACAAAGGGAGTTGTGTTTTTACAAGGTATTCAGATGCCAAAGTACTAACGGGACCTGCAGTCAGCTGGCACAGATATGAAAGTGGCTGAGGACCTTTGCATAAGGAGTATGTCAAGGGTGCACAGCCAGTAAATGTAAGATGATCTCTGAAAATGGAAAATCCAGAGGAAGACAGTATTACATGTGGTGAATGTTCACCAGCTACTCCTGAGACGCAACAGTTACAAGAGCAAAAATCTAATCTTTCTTATCAGTGGGTGGATAGATCCTTGACTACTTTGCATGTATGAATTTCAAAGGTGCAGTAACTGCCTTGCTTGTCTGTGGACTGTTCTGTGTTCTGTACATCCACTGTTTTCACACTGGTTATGTGTAGCGTGCATTGTTCAGAACATGAAAGAGAAGACTGAAAAGACAGACAAAAAGTATAAGGAGAGTGAAAAGAATTAAAGGAGGGCAACAGGATGAGAGAGAAACTCCCCTTTGGCCAGCAGATAATTTGGCAAGAGTCACATCGGTGACCTATAATTGACCAAAGAATAGTACATGCTATGCCATTTTGTCCTTAAGCACTTTTTAATTTTTATTTGAATTTATAGATTGATCAGCCTGGGCTTGGCCTGCCTTCTCGTGACTACTACGGATGCACTGGTGCATACAAAGAGGTAAGATGAAGCTGGCAGATCACCAACTATGTTTTAGAAGTTTTAGCCTGTATTTTCAAGGCAGACATAGCCTCAAGAGTGGGGATAGGCAAAGAGCAGGAATAGTCTTTCCCCGAAGAGATTCCAGTACCGCCTCTGGGAAACATCACTGGGAGAATTCGGGAAACTGGAATAAAAAGGTAATAACGATGAGCATTTAAGCAAGGTTGATCTGCAGGTGAGAACAGCATGTATGACAGACTGGAGAAAGAAGTTCTAACGTGGGTAAGTGTGTGAGAAGACAAGAGAGCCAAAAGGGAAAAGAAGAGGGTACAGAGAAAGGAGATTAAGGGCAAGTAGAAATAAGTTAGCTAAGAATGGGAGGGAGTGTACAAGTGTCCTAAAGGTGAGGTGTTACAATATTATGCCATAAATGTTAGTGACCTAGTTTGATCTTCCTGGCTGCACTAGGAGCCAAGGGGTTTTTGTCTAGGCTCCAGTTGCCAGTACGTACCAATTGTCTCTGCACTGGATGAGAAGACTGCACATTCCTCTGGCATCACTACACACTGGACATCTCAACCTGTCCCCCATCCTGTTTCCCCTTCTCTTCCATTCCTCTTGTAATCACTGAACATATATCTGGAAGAAAAGAAAAGTAGTAGCTTTTCCACACAGTTCCTTACGATTATGCAAGTCAGAAGAGGAACAGCTACTTGACTTTTTCATCCCTTTTGGAAGGAAATAAACATGACACAATTTAGCTTTGTTATACAGCTTCTGCCAGGCTTCACAGCTGAATCAAGAGGCACATCATAAAAGTTGTTTTAAGATAGAATGTGAGTGCTTGTGGATCACCCCTGTTCTGTCACTACAAAAAGGATGCCATTTCTGAATAATGATCGACTGGCATCGATTGGCCAGTGCTGCAGGTGTCAGTGGAGTCCAGGTGGATTAACTGTATAACTAATAGGTTTAGAAAGAAAATAAGAACCATTCAGAACCAAAGACGCACATTTCTGCATGAAAGATCTGAAAACATCACAGTCCCCTAAGTCAACTGCTGAATAAAATGCAGCAGCTGAAGTATGTGATATCGTAGAAATTGCTTCAGATACCTAAAATCTCATATGGGCTTCTTTAGTTAATGTTTAGTTATTATTCCTATGCATTTTCATTAACCTGTTAGCACTGACACTGTGTATCCCTCATTGCTAATCTTGGATGTGCTTTAAGTCCTTGAGAGCTGAAGTACATGTATTTGCTGAAGTCATGTGGTAGCCGAAACTAATACCACAGTAACCTCTAATTAGACAGTTCTCTTCTGTGTAATTAAACAAAGAAGCAATAAGAAAGCATACAAAACATTTTGGTTTTGTAGGTATTTTGCTGACATTCTAACAGTTAATACTCTAATACTGATCACATTTAATTATAGATCATATGCTAGTAAAGACAATTATTACCATATTAACTGTTCAGTTACATTATTATCATGTGTTACAGCCTTTAGGAGCTGGCTCATGTATCACCATTTGCTCCCTTCCTTGTATTACATTGACTGCAGCACTAAAAGACAACCCCTGTTCTAATCTCTGACCTACCAGAAAGTACCATACTGCTTACCACTGCTGGAAAGTAGAGGAGGAAGTATTTAAAAAAACCCAGAGATGTATCACTGAAAGATTCATAATTTTCTTACAAGCATGAATACTTCAAGCAAGAGACGTTCCTCCTTTCAGTCCCTGCACTCTGATAGCAGCCTTTTCTTGGCTCTGTTTCCTGCCGTGTCATTCTACTCTTTGAGCTGTACATAGCAAACAAGATAACTGCCTCCTGCACTTTAACCTCTGGCTTTGTCAGGACTTCCCACCACAAAGCTACAAGTGGAATCTGTGAATAAGATATTTTTACAGTCTTTTTCTCTTGTAAGATCTATGACTCCTCTGCTCACAGGAGTTATTCTGACATCGAAGTTCCCACTAAAATATCTGAGAGTATTTATACAGTCCATCTGAAATCAGCTGACTTAGTTCTTTGCTACTTGACCATACAATGATCTGCACTTTAGGCCAGAAAAAAAGTCCACTGATTGGTACCTGAAGATCTCTGTTGATTTACTGGTTTGGGGTAATGTCTGTATTGAATTTTTATAAATTATATTTGGGTATTTTAAAATGGTATTTACAGGCTTGGTATGCACTCTCTTTTGTGACTTGCAGCTGTCTGGTTTCATGGGCTTTTCTCTTTCTTGTAAAATAATTTATCCTGATTAAAAATAACACTGAGAGTTCAGTCTTTCAAGATGCTATGAGCCGCCTGTCTTTTTGAAGTCTGAGCTGCTCAGAGATTTCCAGTGCACACAGCATTGTTGGCAGGTAGGGGAGGCTGACAGGAGGTGGATGGCAAGGAAGGCAGTTATCAGAATGGCTGTATAAAGGTAGCGTTCATTAAAGGGGTGCGTCCTGCTGCCTTAGGAGCTGAACATAGCAAAATATTTCTATTAATAAAGGTGATGATGTGCACACCTTATTAATCCTGGGTTTTATCACTTTTTTAGTAGATTATGCTATTTTGCATGAAATAGTTTTATTATTACATAGCTAACACAATATTATGTATTTTTATTTGCATTTAAAAAGCATATTGAAAACAGTATTTCTGTTGATAGAAAAACGAGTGTGGCTTATAGAGGAATTAGAATAATACTGTTTCCTAAAATGTAATGAGATCTGTAGATATTTGACAGTGTAACTTTTAAGAGGATATACTTCCATACTTCCATTCTTATCCTTGGTGAATTCTGATATGTTAAACTTGATATATACTATATTGTCTATATTATATCTAGGTATACTAAATTTAGATACATGATTTCTAAATGTTCCAAGAAGCAATAGAGGAGGTACACTGCTTCTGGGAGTAGTTTTCCCATAATGCTAATTCAACACAGAACAATTTCTCTTGGTTTTATGTTTCTGGGAACATTGCCTTTGGAAGCAGTATTTTTGGAAATTGTAATTAAAGTGAGCTAGAAAAAACACGGGTGATGGTTTAAATATGGATGTAGAAATGTCTCATTTTAAATAATGAAAACACACTGCAGTAGTTGAGACTGTTTAGCTTTGAATAGTGCTACAAATTATACAGCAATTTTCCATGAGGGTATTATCAAGGTTAAAGTTAATTTCTATTTATGATCTAACAGTATTTCAGAATAAATTACTATTAAACTATTTATGAAAGGCATGAAAAACTGTAGTTTGTAAAAATGAAGATGAAATCTTAAAGATAATCAAGGTATGCTATACTTTGAAGAGTTTTGTCTTTAAAATGTTTCTATTTTTTTCCTGCAGGCATGTTCTGCCTATGTTGATTTCATGATTTCTGTAGCTAAACTAATCCTACAAGAAAGAAATATTTCTTTCAATGAGAGCGAGATTTCTGAACAAATGAAAAGAGTTATGGACCTAGAGAAAGAGATTGCCAATGTAAGAAAAACCTTTTTAAAGTATCCTTTTTTCTTAATCCCTAAGAAAGCTAACTGTAAGCTGAGTTGTTAAGTTACTTGCTGATGTTATTTTATGGCACGAAAAGCTGACCGAAAACGTATGGGGCCTGGAACACCTAAGAGGAACACATAAGAAGAAAGACATGCCTTCTAATGAGCAAGGGAAAATATTTGAGTTAGCTGTTTTCCAAATAGCAAAATGTTTTATCCTAATCTGTTCACAGAAGCCCTTCAAGAGAAGAAAGAGAGCAAGAGAGAGACAGACTTGGTTTCTGTTTAGTCTGTTTTAGAAAGTGAGTTTTGGGAGATGCTTTCAGGCCTCTTCTCCCTTTGTCCTTTTTTCCCCCAGGCTGTTTGGTTATCAGAGCAGTAGATTCCCAACCCTTGGCCTGCCATGCAACACAAAGTAATGTTTGTCCTGCACAAGCTGCTCCACAATGCTGATTGTTCCAAGTGCATTTTTAATCAAACACTGTTCTCCATTAAAGTATGGCTTGGAGAAATAGCTAGAATTTGAACTTGCACAGAGAAAAACAAATGGAAATTCAAGTATTCATGAGCAAAACCATGGTGTACGACTATTAAACATTTCATAAGGACCTGAAGCTGAGGATGATTGTAAAGCAAGCCAAATACAGATTTTCTAGCTTCAGCTATTTTTCAAGTTACACTGGTAGTAAGGGCACATGTTTGGCAGAGGAAGACCTTTCACCCCCATTTGTATAAACTAAAACTATCTGATTTTGATTTACTGCACATTTTCCTGAGAAACACACCTCTGGGCTTAGATCAGAGATGGAAAATTACTACAAGAAAAGGAATTAACTGGAGAAGGATTTCAAGGGGAGTACGAAAGGAAACCACAACTGAAACGTCTCTACAGCAGTTGCTGCTGGTAGAGAGTACAGTTGGTGGTGGGTAAGCTGCTATTGCCTTGGGTTTTAACGTCTTTCATCAAAAACTCGGCACCAGCCTGAATGTTACTGGAAGAGAGCTGGCATTGTGCTCTGGGGAATTTGTTAAAGAAAACGCAGAAGAAAATACTGAATGCACAATAGATTAGGAAAGAGGAAGTGAAAGAGAAATCCTTTTTAGAAAAGGAGAGAGATAAGATCAGACTTGGCATGACTTATTTTTCAAAACAGTTTAAATGGGTAAAATCTACTATTCTTGCTCCTAAGTTAGTTAAGAGTACTCGAGGCAGTAGTGATGTAGGTTCTCCCATAAATTACTCTCATGGATCACAAAATCACTCTTTTCCCGTAATTGTTTGTGAACCTGCATTTTCTCTCTTTGCCATCAAAAAAAGTGTAAGTTAAAAGGAGGTGGAGTATGAGGGGAGCAAGTGCTGATGCTATCACAAGGTACTTCTGCATGAGGATGAAGGTATGAAAGAGGATACAGGAATGCTCTTCAGAAACCTAGCAAGAAACACACTAGTGTTTGAAGAAAAGAACAGAAAGATACCCAAGAGAGTATTCAGAGACCACGGGAGTAGTTACCATTAGGTGCTTTTTTTATCTCCTCTCAGTCTACATTGTCCACACCTTAATTCCAGAGACCTCCCTGCTGACATTTGCTGCCTAGAGGCTCCAGTGATTAACTTGCCTCATAAAGCACCACCACAGACACAGTTCTCTGGCAGTCAGGCAGTTTTATTGTCTATAAGAAATGGCCCTAATACAGTCATGCCATTAAGGTGTTAACATATGCACATTTTTAACACACTGGTGCAAACCCACATTGCCTCGACTAATACAAAGCTTATTTGAGTTAGGAGTTTTGACTCCCTTTCTATACAGCGCTTCCAGAAAGAACGTATCAAATAGCACACTCATGCTGATCAGAATGCATACACTGCATTCCTACCACAGCACACTGGTCACCCTGTACTCAATAAATACATCTCCTTTATTCCCTTCTCCCAAGATTTTGCACCTTGCACCATCTCATGAATATCATGAGCACATTCTTGTGTTGAGTACATCTATTGGTAACTGTCTACTTAGTGCTTTGAGTGGTATGGGTCTATGTTCCAATCAGTGTTCCTGCACTGTTGATGCTGTAACGCAAAATAAATCCAAAAAGTAAAGCTCCATTTTACTGACAAAAATTTAGTTCATTTATATCTGTCCTTTTATATGCTTTTTACCTATAAAACGCTGTCCGTATTTACATGTAAGGTACTTTACATTTAATGCAAGCTTACGTTTTAAGCCAGAAATACCAATTTTCTTTCTTTTTACTTCCACTTACCAAAATTCCTGTGAACTGACTCAATGTACTTAATAATTTTCTCATTATTAACTTTGATAGGCAACAACAAAATCTGAAGACAGAAATGATCCACTTTTGCTGTACAATAAAATGACCTTGGCACAACTCCAAAACAACTTCTCACTGGAAATCGATCATAAGGTCAGTGATCAATAATTTGATGTTTTAACCTCTAATTTAAGACTGATGAGATTAAACAATGAAGCCTCGTGATTTTTTCTTTTAAAGACATTTCTTTCTTGAGCTCAGACATATTTGAAATTAGACAGGATACCTGATGTGCACACTATATTACCTAAACATCTGATGTCATTAAACTATATGTAAAAGACTGTGCTTCTGTACCCACTGTTTCTCCTACCTTGAAGGCAGATCTTGCTCTCTGCTTCAACATAAAGAGATGGAAAAGGACAAAGGAAAAAAAATAACATGAGTTTGATTTACCCTCATGGATTCGGGATGGTAAATCTTGCAAAACTTGCACGTGCATAACTCTTGCTGGAAATCAGAAGGGTACCCTTTGCAGAGTACAAATAAATTCCCTTCCTGTAATTACCACAGCAGCTCCAGAGAGCCCAGGACAAAAGTTACGACTGTAGCCACCAACTGATTCAAATATGTTGTAGTGTGAGACTATTCAGGCCCTCTCAGTTTATCCAGAGCTGCAGATTCAGAACAAAAAGTCCTGTTTTGCTGACATTCCCTCAGTAAGATGGGTTCCCAAAGAAATCAGAAAGGAGCCCAGGAAGTCCTGACTAGGAATCAGGAAAATTCTCCCCATTCTTCTCACTGTAGCTCCCCAGGATGTTTCAACTCTGCCTTTCTTTTACCCTGAGCCATGTGCTGTTCGTGCAGCATAACCTTTACTTCACGGCACCACAAAGTCCGGCTAAAGAACAGCCAAAGATTTGGTAACATAGGTGTGCCTCCTCAGTAACAACATGTCTTAAGAGACAGAATTTTTTTATTGTAAATGACTTCTACTTCAGTACCTTGCACAACAGGAAAGCAGGTGAACTAACGTGTCCCATGGAAAGCACTGTGGTCTGACTGGCAGGAGTGCATTATTGAGTCTTTTGAGACCAGTAAGGTACTATGAAATACTATTATTCGTACCACAGTTCTGTAATCACTGCTATTTTTATTGACTTTAAATTCTTCAACTTTAAATTTTATGACAGTTCACCTTCTGCCTAGCTTAATTTGTTTCATAATTTACCTTCTCCCACAGGTCTTAGCTGACAGTTACCATTACAGCATAATGTCAGAAACTAACTTCTCTTGTCACAAAATGGTATTGCCCTGGTTATTTTTAGTTCCTGGGGAGTACTGCACATCAGCAGTAATCATCTGCTCTAAATTTATCCAAAAATGCTCAAAAGACACATGATGGGAGTTGGTAGCGTTGTTGTAATGGCCTAAGCACAGAACAGCAATTATTCCTAAGATTAGCTTGAAGTTTGCTGCTTCTCTTTCAAACCTGAAGTGATTCTGTTTCTGAAAGCTTATCTGCTTTCTTCAGCTACATTAGTTTGTCTGATGAAAGATGTTACCTTTTCCAGTAAAACTTTCCTCTCAAAAGATACAGACTGGAAAAAATCACCAATGCTTTTCAAAGCAATAGGCATAACAAAAATTATTAAAATTAACCAAAAAAAAATTATGAAAAAAAGTACAAAGATTATTTGCTTTTCTTAAATGTAACACCTTCCTTTTCATTACAAAGTGAGTACCTACCCAATGTGGTAAAGGCACTGAGTAGCTCCAGTCTTGATGGAGATTTTCAGCTTCTGCTCTGAACCATTCTCGCAGTCAGACGGCGATCCACAGAGGCCATGGGAAGCCTTGGGCCAGCATGGAGAATGTGAAGCAGTGTATATAGAGTTAGCTGTAACATCAATGTCATTTACTAAAGAAGTGAATGAGAAATTGGAGGACTATACAACACTGTCCAGTCTACAGTATTCCAAGCTGGAAGATCTCTCTCTCTCAGCTGGTATCATACAGAGGAAGACAAGTAACACGCTTCATACTTGTGAAAATACTTTGCCTGACATAAGCTGCAGATGTGAACATCCTGCGTAGGGGAATGTGGCGGTTATACCCTGCCGCTAATACCTACTCTGTTGCTTTGGGTTATGTGATGGAGGAACAGCGCCGTGGCTGCACGCGGTCTGACTTCTTTGCCCACTTCCAGCGTGGCTGCGTGGGTCGGATCCCAGTGCTGTGCAGCCCAGCAGTGACCACAGTCAACGTTCTTTCAGTAGGCGAGAGAACAACTCTGTGTTCTCCAGGCAGTCCTTTCACCCATCTACTGTCTCAGGCACACCATACTGCTAACCAGAGACTGAGCAAAGGGAAATTATTTTTATTATCAGCAAACTTGTAAGAGTTTCCAATTGGGAGTGCCCACACACTAAAATAGTGCTCTGTCCAGACTAGATGGACACTACAGAATGAAAACTTAACAGAAAATAATTTTCATATGTACTGGCTCATGGAAGTTATGTGGGCCTCTTGCAAAGGTGAATACCAGCATAAAGAAAATGGGGGTTTAGGACCAGAGAGGTGGAAAACGAACGAGAACGTTAACCTTTGTCTGAGAATTGTCTGTCGCAGCACGCTGCAGACTGACCTGCTATCAAATCAGTTGCTTCTCCAGTACCTAGTACCATGGCATGCAGAGGAAAATTCATTGACGATAGTGGATTTAGTGTGTCTGTTTTAAAGCCTATTAAAATAAATCCTTTTATGGACTTTAGTGTACTTCAGAACAAGTCCTTACCATATACTTCAGAATGGATTGTCAAGTATGCCACAAATCTTATTGCCCCACAGATATAGAATCATATTGTACTGAAAACTGGGCTTTTAGTCATGCTTTGATTTAAAAGCTCTTAGCCAAATAAAGCAAAAAGGCAACTGAAAATTTCACTTAAAACACCATTTGTGCTTTTCCAGGCTAAAAGGAAGGGGTCATAACATTTTTAATTGCGTTAGTTTGAAATCAAAACAATGTCTCAACCCTTTCTGCTAACTACCACCCTATTTTAATAGGATTTTAGAGCACAGAGGATATAAATTATCTCAGATCAGTTATTATTACGACGACTCCATTTAAGTAGTGCAGCTATTGGGAAAACTAAAGGCAGAACATTTGTGTTATGCAAACATATTTAAACTGGAAAAAACAGCTAAATACTGGTTTTTTTATGATTTAACCATGTAATAATGCATATTGATTTTCCAGGTATTCAACTGGTCAAAATTCATAAATGATATAATGTCAACTGTACAAATTAACGTTGAGAACACAGAATATGTCATTGTTTATGATCCAGAATACCTTATCAGGCTGAAGTCTATTCTTAATAAATACACTCCCAGGTAGGTATGTTAGGTATTTTTGTAATTTGCATCTTATTTCCAGTAAACTTAAAAAGCCTAAAAATGTTACCAGCTCATTATTGTCATTTTGTTAAACAGAGACCTTCAAAATTACATGATCTGGCGATTCGTAATGGATCTTGTCAACAGCCTAAGCCGTAACTACAAGGACACAAGGAATGCTTTTCGTAAGGTGCAGCAATTAATCTCTTTTTAAGTTGTAAAAATGACTTTTGTGAGCCACAAAAGATAATTTGTGTAGTTGTAGTATATAAAAATTTAATGTATTTTGAATTTTGCACACAAAAGATAGATGTGTTTGCTGAAGCTTCTGCTGGAGTGTACACATCATTTATATGATACATGCTTAATAGCTGGAGTGGATTTGAAAAGCACTATTCTGGTAGTGGGTCTCCATGTTTTTCTGAATCTAAATTAATCCCCATTTTGATAACAGAACAGTCCCATTTGTTTAGAAATGATTACTCTACAGTTCTGATTGACTTGTTACAAACTCTTCAGCATCCAAAGTAATACATTCAAAGTCAAACATTATGGGCCCAACCTTGGTTTTCATTCATTTGGTCCTGCAGATGCTTTAGTACTTTTAAGGAAATGCTGAGCAATTTCACAAACAGATTGGAGATGGAAGTCATTTGTATTTCCACAGTAGAACTTTCTAGTTTAGAAGTTTGCTGAGCTCCATTAAAAAAGGTTAAGGCCATTTTGTTATATCTGTTAGTAACATAAGAAATGCTCTAATATGCACATGCAGCTTTTTAAGGTGATTCTGCTTGTTACAGAATTACTGGAGGAAGCTGATCAACGTTCATTTTGGTCAGTTTTATATATCTGAACAGGGCGGTCTTATTCATTGATTATCTGGCTTTTCCCCCTACTCTTTAAAGTATGAAACTATTTTAATATAAAGCTTTATATTTGCTCAGTCTGCATCATCAGGGAATACTATGTTTTGCACTCTATAAACTAAAGTCATCCCCCACTACGTCTTAGGACTTCACTTCATTTAGAAAAACATCAAAGTTTGAAAGAACAACATTTACCATATTCTGTCTATAAAAACATACAATTGTCTCCTAATTAATTAATAATATATGATATAGTATAGCTGGAGCTTCTCACACTAAATGCAGTGGAAATAAACTAGCATTTGTCTTGTTAAGTTTGCTTTCAAATATAAATGTTTGGACAGTTATGGCATTCCATGAATCTCCCATACCATTTTTTTCTGGGTTGTGTGGCTAATTGGTCGTTTATTCATTCAAAAGTCCATTTGGCTTAAATACAGAATGCTTAAAAATGTGCTACAGAAAGTGCCAGAGTGCTAGCAGAAAGATCATTGGATCTGCAATCACTTCCTTAAGAAATCAGCTGAAAGATCTCAACAGATTACTGGACTGTATGTGTTACTGAGGGGCTATGCTGTCTCTCTAAATCACTTATGTTTCACTCTCCATCTCAAGGTCAAATTGTCATTTTTCACTGTAACATTTGTTCAAAATTGTGCCCTTCCAGCAGATCTACTGTCAAGAAGCCCAGATGTGGGGGTGGAAGAGCATGCAGAGTAGTATCATGAGTTTAATACTTACAGCTACTGGAACTGTATCCTCAGGATACAATTACTCCCACCAAAGAAACAAAACAGTATTTTTCTTTTTGCCAAGATTTATTTAACGAGAAAGATGTTCACGTTACAGAGTGAGCCCACCTAACTGCCATAAACACAAATGTGAATTAAATGCATCTATTTAAGGTCAACTAGGCTCCTCTGAAACACATATCTGCCCGTCGGACACCATTCTGCTTCACCTCATGTGGGCCCAGATGTCACTATTTTACCTAATGTTTATGTTTCACAGGCACTTTACGGCACAACATCAGAAACTGCTGTTTGGCGTCGTTGTGCAAACTATGTCAATGGCAACATGGAGAATGCAGTGGGACGATTATATGTAGAGGAAGCATTTGCTGGAGACAGTAAACATGTGGTAAAGCTTTTAGCAAACTCAGCCTGTGGGTGGTCTAAGCGTCACTTAATTGTCACTTACCACGCAGTTCTTTACACAGCTTTGATTACACTTTTTATTAACCTTTTCTATAGAGCAGGTTCACTTTCTAAAAAACCCAGCCTTAAGATTTGCTTCTCAATTAGTGTACCACTGAGGAGGAACGAGAACGTGTGTGCTAGGAGAGTCATTCCTTTGCAGGCGAGTACTTCTGCATTACTTGTCTTGAGCTGGCCTGCTTTCCAAGCAATGACCAGTGAAGTAAGGGGTGAAACAGGATCACGTGTGTGCACTTGGGAGGAGAGAGGCATCTGCCTGCTCCCTTGGTTCTGTGAGCCAGCCTTGAGCCTAAAGCACCGCTGGCACATTAGTGACGGACCATGCGCAAGCCAATGCGCACACCCAAGGAACAGCACTTAGTGAAATGAACAGTCACTGCTTGTTCTTCGAGACTGACGCTAGTTCACATCTTGCCAACATGGGGTGCAGGGACAATTAGTTACTTTTCTTTGCCTTCAGTCACGTAGAAAATTGCTGAGTTAAGCTTTAGTTTCCTCCTATCGCTCCTGCTGTAATTCAGGCTTAAGATACACCATTTTTTGTGGTTGACGTACACACAATAGTTTGATCAGATGCACAACATCCAATGGATGGAAATCTGACAGATTTTTTGTAACCTGAATAACTAAACTGCATCACCTTGTGAGCTCATGGCCATTCCCTTTCCTCCCACAGGACAGGCTAATAGTACTACTTAACTTGAGCTCCAGATTTTGAGCGTGGCCCATAAACAGCATACACTCAAGCAACTAGTGCAGGAAAAACAAGTCAGTAATAAACTATGACTGTGGAAAAATAACTGGATCATTTTATGTGGATTTGTAACATACTGACATTTTTTCCAAGGTTGAGGAAATGATTGCAGATATACGTGATGTTTTTATAAAAACCTTAGATGAACTTACCTGGATGGATGCAGAAACCAAAAAGAAAGCAGAACAAAAAGTAAGTTATATCTTAAATATTGGTAATATTGTGTATTTCTATAAAAATCAGTATTTCAGTTACTTTTCCTGAAAAAATAAGCAGTAACATTTATGACTATTTTATATATACAAAACCATATATATTTGTGTTTAGGCACAGGAGCTTACAGACTTCCTATATCAGATCCAGATTACATGGGAAGGGGCCTCTGTGGAGATAAGCACACGGAGGACAAGGAATCTATATACAAGATTAAGACCTTCCAGGCAAATCAGTGATTAAGGGACTAGATAATGAATATCTACAGTAAAGTAATACTGAAAACGAGAAGGAATGATGTATGGTGATTTGACCAGCTATTAGGAGCGGTAGCACAAAAACAAAAAGGCAAACCACAGGCTGGACATCCTCAGTGAGTTCTCTTTCAAGCGAAGATGCAGCTTCAGACAGTTTGTGTAAGTCTGGAGTAAGTAAGAGAAATCAGTTGTAGAGAGCCCTGAATTGGGAGTGAAGCAAATGAAGGAACTATTTATTTATTACATCTCTATTTTGTTATACTGTGGAGATAATAAATCTTCAATTTTGCATTTTGAATGACAATTTATTATTGAAATTTAATTTTTAAAAAGCTGGGGAAATATCATGGTTTTATTAATTATAGAGCGGGACCTGGTGTTTTTCTCCAGAATTTTGTGTTAGAAAATCTTAGAAAAAAACATTTAAAATAACTGTCAAAATATTACTGTTCTATCAAACAACTCTAGATTGTACAGTCTGCAAAAAGCTACGATTGCAACAGATAGCTAAGACAGTCACAGCATCCAGTGAGCTTACACTGATTCTGATGTGATCAGCCAGTAAAGATGCAGTTATACGAACGGGTGCTTAGGTACATTCCTAGTGTTACTTCCATAGCTACACGTATTGATCAGTTACAACCACACAGTAACTTCAAATCAGGAATGGCAGTTTAAGTCGGGTAGTAAACTGAAAATCCTAAATAAATTCTGTGCTATGATTAGACAGAGACAGTGTACGTACAAAGCCTATGAAATACTTCCACTGTTATGAACAATTTATTTGACAAAATGAGATGCAAACTGTCTGAAAAGTTAGGATCAGAAACCCACGTGGTCTCCACATGTTGCTGATAATGTTCACTCATTTGTGGGAATAGCCTACATCATAAAATTATTTGTATAAATAATGTGATTTTACTGCTAAATTTGTGAAGACATATTTATATAGAAATAGTATAAATAATTGCTAAAGAATTCTTTTTTTTTTTTTTTTTAATTAATAACTCCTGACGTGGCTATCAAAAGAAACTGAGTAAGGTTTGGGTTAAAAAGCTTTGTTCAGGACTCCAAATTGTCAGAATTTGGGAATCATTTCACTCCAATGTAGATGCAGGAGCTAGTTAAGAAATTTGGATAAAAACTTAAACTGAGTCCAACTGTACAAATTTTGGCAAATTTGTAAATGTGCTTTCCTATCATATACTGAAGTTAAAAAACTTCCAGTTCTGAATTCTATTTCTCTTTTAGATGCTGTAAAATATGTCAAATATTTCAGGAGATCTACTATTTGTTTCACCCGGACTTTAAACTCGAAAGCATAGTTGAAGTATGTTTGGCTGTCTTGTGCACATTTCTGAAGTTTACTTATGAAAGAAGGAACAGAAACATACTTCCTAGAATTTTCCGTTGTTATAATTAACCATAAACTTTACAGTGCTTTCAATGAGTGAAAAAATGTAAACAAAACTATATATAATTAACATGCCGGGGTTTCTGCAGTTGCTTCCATATTGCATTTATTATGTAATTTATGACTGATTTAAAAATAAGGCTGGATTTGCTATGGATATCAAATTACCTTGTCCCTAGGCAACAGCAATTAGAGAGAGGATTGGTTATCCAGATGAGATCGTGACTGATGACAATAAGCTGAACAGTGAGTACCAGGAGGTAAGTATCCACAATAGGCAGTAAAATTATAAAAGGGTCTTAAGAGAAAAAACGGTGAATTTGCCTTCATAGCCAAGCCGAGCCACATGCATCTGCACAGAATAAGTCAATCTTGTGCTCAGTTGCACAGGTGTAAATAAGAATGTATTAAAAGCTATGGTAGTACAGCTGATCTAGTACAGATGGTGATAAGTATTTGATGGTATTTCAAGGAAATGTATAAATTCTAGAGGAATTATGCTAGAATAGAACATGGAGCCAATGGTGTTGACTCCAGTGTTCCTACATCTGCCACATATTGACATAACACTGGTGAAGTGGATACAAGTACATGTAACTTAGTAACTGTGCCTGTTTATCCAGATTGGAATTAGTCCCTGAAGTACGACATTGGACTACTCATACAATTTAAACTGCATCTGAGCTTTTTCACTGCAAACTCTGACCTCAGTATCCTTTTACCTTCCAGGTTCATTTGTAAGAGTAACTCCATTAATGTATTCAGTACACATGTAAGTTCAGGCAGAATATGTCTTAGAAGTCAAAGTTTTAATTTTGAAAAATATAGACATATAACCAAAGTATGCTTTTTATAACACCATTTGAGCCTTACTCATGTGTTCTTTCTAAAGTGGAATAGCAGCTTACCAGGCTGGTAGCTACTGGTTTCAAGAGGGCAACTCCCAGAAGTTAGGATCAAAACCAGCAAATGCTGAACTCCGTTCAATATATATATATAAAAAGAGGGAATAAAGATCTTTGGAAAAAAATATACAGCTGGTAACATATATCCAGCTACAAAATCAACTCTGTGATGTAGCAGAGCACTGCAAACCAAGTTCTAATTGTAGATCAAAAAATACTCTTAAAAATGCGTTGCTTAGCTCATCATGCTTAAGACTAGATTTTCCAGATCTATCTCTCTTTTATTGCAAATCAATACTACCACCACTTTTTCCCTCTTTCTTTTTAGCTGAACTACAAAGAAGAAGAATACTTTGAAAACATTATTCAAAATTTAGTATTTACCCAGAAGAAAAGGTTGAAAAAGCTTAGAGAAAAGGTGGACAAAGAGGAGTAAGTATTTAAAAATACTGTGTATAGTCTTTCATCCAGTTTCCACAGGAGGAGGTACTTGGTTGAAGGGTAATCAGTGATGATTTAATGACCTTCCTTCTGCACTTTTTCCTCCATGAAGTGGGCGGGTAAGAGGGCACTGCTCATTTCTCAAAGGCTGGACCTACATTAGCAAGTACAGCAAAGAAACTAGGAGATGGTGTAGAAGGTTAAGCATCCTGGAGTAGGTCTGGTCTGGTCCCTTAGCTTCCGGAGTGCATTAAATGGACTCCTGGAGAGCAGCTTTTTAATTAAGTTCATCTGAAAGATGAATTCCATCCCTGACAATTTCCTTTCTCTTGCTCAGAGACTGCTGAGCCAAAGAAAGCATGATTAAATGAGGATGAGCAGGAATTTACTTCAGAAATGTACTGCTGCTCTGAATTAAAATATTAATGTAGAACGTAGATGTAGCAAAAGACTGACACAGCACATACCCTAGCTGTACTGGCTACTCTTCCCGTCTCAGCTCTGACCCATTTGGAAGTTAATTTAAGCCAAATGAGAACTATGACTGTAGTCACCATAGGCCACGCTAACTTTGCAAGACTGTTCATTTGAATAAGGGCTACACAGCTGGATTTATCTTGAGGAGAGAATAAGACAACTAGCTTTGTACAGTCCAAAAAAGAAAAGACTAAGGGGAGGTCTTATTGCTGTCTTCAGCTGCCTAATGGGAGGCAATACAGGGAAGCCTGACTCCTCTTGGAGATGCACAGTGATACAACAAGGGGGAAGAGACACATGCTGGAACATTGATAATTCTGACTAGGTGTTAGGAAACACTTTTTCACCGTGTGGGTCGTCAAACAAGACCTAGAGAGATTGTGAGATCTCCGTATCTCCAGCCCTGGAGATACTCAAATCTTGAATGGACAAGCCTCTAAGCAACCTGATCTAGTTAGCTTCAAATGGGGCCATATGACTTCTAAAGGTCCTTTTTACCTAAATTATTCTATGATTCTGTGTTTCTATTTTTAATTACTTTATCATTTTCATAGTGCTATTCCAGACTTCTTTTTTAAGGGAAATAAAACCCAAAAACCTGCAACTGTTCAGACTCTTTCTAGAGTCTCGTCTTCTTGCATCTTCAATTTCTTTCCTTTTCAGAAGATGAAGGATATACTTCCCACCTCTGGAATCACCACTATGAATTTCCCAAATACTGTGTCATAGCTTTTCAGAACTATAGCCATTATTGTGGATAAATAGTTCCAACTGTTGCTTTTGCTGTTCTATATTTACATATCATTAACTGAAAATTTACGTTCCACCTAACAGCCACTTCACTTCTGTTCTATTTTAACTTCAAGCTGTGTTTGGGCTTGGCTTGTTCAATTGCTTCAGTGTAATTCAACACAACTCCTATTTTGTTCTCTCAAGTGTGACAGTTAGGAGTAAATACCATGAGTTTAATTGCATTCAAAGACCACCTGAAGTGAGCCTGGAAGTATCAACCATAATTCATTATCCTCAGATAGTTTTAATTTATTCTGCAATTTAATTTTCACTTAATCAAGCTATAGCCACTGTTACAATACTTTGCATTGCTTATGATTGGCATTTGCAATACAGTTATCACGTCATTTATCACAGAAATGAATTTCACTCATAGACCACAGAGCCAGGAAATACAACTTCAGTTGTGTAAGGCCCCGCTATTTTATTTTGTAGAACCGTTACCTCATTTTCTCTGACATCTTTTCTGAAATATTATTAAGTGTACGATAATGACCCACATCAAAACACTAGCCCTGCTTGTGATTCTAGCCATTTCATCAGGTGATCACTGATGAAAGACAGTAAAATTGTAAAACGGAAAAAAAGAGTTAAAACTTGTTATTTCCCATGTGTCGAGATGGACCCGAAAGTAATGCTGAGAGCCTTCATCAAGGAAAGTAGGTATTATTTAAATTAAAACATAGGACTGCGAATCAAGCCGTGCCTCTGCCACAAGAGCTCACGATGATCTTTGCACGTACCTTCATTCCTCAAGAAATTGTGTTAAGGAAAAAACTATAATAGTTTCTAATCTGATATTCATAATGTACTGGGATTTGAGATGATAGCTGGAAATATGACAGCGCTAGGTAACACAGAAATCCTTTTAAGTAAACAGTCTTAAAAAAAAGTTCCATTATCCCTAAATGTTTAGATACCATTATAACCTCAGCTTCTGTGTTTCAGTTTCTTTATGTGGGAAATTTTGCCAGTAGACTGCTGCAGTATGAGCAGAAACAGAAACAAAAACTAAGTATTGTTGTTAATTGGTTTAGATAACGAAGGCAAAGGGCTGCTAAGACGACAAAGAGATTGGAGTGTCTGACATACGAGGAGAGGCTGAGCGCGCAGGGGCGTTGGACTTGACAGTGTCCAGAAGTACCTTCCAACCTCAATTATTCTGTGATTGTGTTATTCAATTTCTAGGTCTGTTCCAGTAATCATTAACTCTGCCATTAAGAACTGAAATTCTAACATTTATTATTCTGTTGTTACTAGGTGGATAAGCGGAGCTGCTGTTGTCAATGCTTTTTATTCAGCAAGTAGAAATCAGATAGGTAAGGTTTACCAACTCATTAACTGGATACAGATTTAATGACCTAATTATTTATATATATGTATGTATTTTTAAAATCAAGAAGTAAAACACTTTTGCAGAAGGGCCTCAGTGCAGCAAAATCAGAGGTTTCATTCATAGTGTTTTCATCTCCTCACGTTTTTAATTGCCTTTGTGCAGAAAAAGGAGGGAGGCTTGGGATTCAGCCATGAAAGCAATAGCAGCGTGGAGTGGTTAGAACTTTGATGACCAAGTAAATTTGGTGGCCCCAGCATTTTTATTTTTTAAGGGATGAACAGGGAGTACAGTATCAGTTTTACCTGAAGGAAACTGACTAAAAGTAAGTTGCAGAACTTGCTGCCATGCAGTACACGTGGCTTCCATTCCTGATAGCCCCTTCACAATCCCTTTGTACAAGCTTATTTGGTATGGCTTTGGGAAGGATGTTGACTTTCATCCTGCTGGTTAATGAATACACCACCTCACTGGCTGAACTGCTCAGAATCCTGTAACATGGTGGGCCAGACTCAGAGCGCCCCACGCTTGTTCTCATGAAGCAGTACGCTTTGCTTTCCATAAGGGTAATTACAGAGAATGAGACCAGTCTAAAACAAATGTTGTCTTATCAAGGCAACGAATGTTTTGCATTTGATGATGAAATAACGCTGAAATATTAATGCAAAACCCAGCTTATTCTCATTTTCTGTTCCCTCATCGTCAGCACTTTCCCATACACAGCTGTAAGATCCAGAGCTCAGAAGACAGGCTACAGTGATCAGCTTTACACAAGTTGCGCTGAGCCAACTGTCCCATGATGCGTGGGACCAAGAATTTACGGGGTCACTGCTTCTGGAGCATACGGTCACTGTTCCAGAGCTGCATCAAGTCCCAGGCAGACAGAAATCCCACGTGGCTCTGTCACCACCTTCTCTATGTAAAAATAATCATGACAGTTGGGCTCAACGAAACCAGCATTTCCCAAAAGACAAAGTTTACTCAGAAAATCTCATCAGCTATCTTATCTATAGCACTTCAAGATCTAATTATGAACCATAGCATGTAAGATTTCCATACTAATATTACTTTAAGTAGTCCCATTTAAATTGCAAGTCTTAACTGTTAGCCATCTTAAATGCAGAGTTCTAACATAGATTCTTTTACATATGGCTTAGGAAAAATTTAAGGAATTTTGAGGCATCCTTGATTGCTGTCCTCAAGATTTAAAGTCTGCTAGATGACCTAGATGACTTCTGTTCACTGTCTGATGTGTCATTTAGTTCTGCATCTTTTGTGTTGGAAAAATGAAAATGTAAACTTGGTAGATTAAACCAAGTTAAAAATCAAATTTAAAAAGTAAGAGACAAGTTCAGTACAATGAAATAGTTTTTGTACTGCTTTTGAGTATAAACATTTCTAATGTCAGCCTACCCAAAACCATCCATGGTTAAAAATAACTTAAAATAGAAGAAAAAGCATTAAAATGGTTTTAAAGAAATTAAAAAAAAAAAAAATCCATTATAGCTAAAGATTAGAACTGCATGGAAGCACTGAGGCTTCTCATCTTGTGAACCGTACCAGGTCTCTTCACAGTAGTGCAGTCTTTCAAGAGTCACAAAACACTCTGCAATGTTAATTATGTCCCACAATACTTCTGTCCTATCTGTTCTGCAAATATTGTTATTATCCACATTTCATAAATTGCAGTCTCCTTTCTAAGCCATTAGTGAGGTACTATGATCCATGTATAACTCCTGAAAACAAGTATCTAAAAATGAAAAAACCTTGTCCTGCTGTGTTCTGCACAGAAATGAAACAGTATTATTTCTTGTTTATTTATGAAGGCTTCCAAAGAAAATATTTGGTGGAGACATTATTTTCATTGCCAGGGATGAAATTACCACTTCTTTGGAGTCTTCAGTAATAGCTTCCGATACAGTCCCACTTCTTTTATCAAACAAACCATTAAATCAGAGTGAAGAACATCAGGTACTCTCTTCCACTGGGCTCTTATAATACTAGTGTCAAAAATAATGTCACTGATCTGCAAGACCGCCACTACCAGTAAGAATTCCAGTAGCACCAGAGGTAACTGAAAGCTTTATTTTGTGACCAAGTATCATACCTTATTACGTGGCAAAAACCCACTGTTCAATCTGCAAGCATAGCTGCCCTAAGCCAAATGGATGCAGTTTTCTTCCAGTTTTTACAGGGTATGTTTAATACAGCATACTAACATTTTCATAGTCGGTGTTTTCTGTGCAAAGAAATAAAGTTCATTTAGCACCCCTGATTACATACGTCTTGATTCTGTGAGTGCAGGTTTAAAGGAACAGCATCAGGTTTGTAATTGAAGAAATCAACAAACTAAGTCAATCCTTCCAAAAGGATTTTTCCTTTTTAATTACTTCTATTGCCACTGAAGAATTGAAGAAGATAAAAAAAAGTCCTGCAGTCCTAGATTTTCAGATTTTTCTGCATAAGGTGATTTGTTAAGCAGACTTCTGCAAATATGATCCTGACTTCTGCTAGTCGCCTGTTCCTTTGCAATAGCTTGCACTTTCAGAATCAGAGAGAGTACTGTTTTGGGGGAAGTGGGGCTGGAGCATTGTCAGCCTCAACATCATGCACGCCAGAATGAGGAGGCATGGAGGAAACTTGTATTGGTGCAGTCGTAAATAGGACAGGAGAATACAGCCCACTACAAATGGTGCTGTTGGCGAAGGAATTCAGCAGCTACAATGCTCACCTATTTTTAGGTTTCATGTCCTAATCAAAAATTTGGTGGTATTTGCCAACATTCATTAACTTCTCCAGTGAACCCAAACTGTTCTGGCTTTGCGGTGGGTTCTGAAGGTAAAACATGAAATAAGTGTTGTGAAATCCAAGATAGACTTCACAGCGACAAAACTGTGTTGACCTAACTGACCAGCACTGCTTGGTTAAGGATGGCAAGACAGCGCAGTCGGTTTGGCAGGTGGTAGTTAAGTGAGCATTTAGCTCATTGCTGAAGATTTAGCACAAAAATCTGCTCAGAAGGCTTTGTTTAAAATAGCTTTGTGCAGGAATTCATAGAAAAGGAATCATGATTTAGAAGACTGAAACTGGTGTCTAGCAGTTAATATAAGCCATAAATTCTTACTTCATCCTTTAGGTATGGCATGCCACAGGATAATTAAAGCAGTCTGATCTTTAGAGTGATGGCTGTATTAGCTTAGTATTACGCTTTCAAAAAAGAAATCCCTCTAAAGAGGAGTTCTGTGCATGATGTGTAGGAAATTTAGATTAATATGATGAACCTGTCACTGTTCCATCAGCAACACTGATGGAAAGGAGCCACTCAAACTCAAAAAAATCAGCTGAGCTGCTGCTAGTAAGGTACCCCACCACGTCCCTTTAGGTACCAGCTACTGGTGAGCCACAGGCAAGTACGCCAAACTGAACTGACCCATGCTTCTGGCTGTTGGGGGGATACTGTGCAACACAGCCAGTCCTGGTAAAGGCGTTGCTGTTCTCAAACACGTTCAAGAAGAAAAGCAGCACGTTCTCTTCTTTCATCCAGGGCTGCACAGACTCTGAGGGAAACACTTTATGCCTTTTCCTGCCTTGGATATTCACAAAGCTGACAAGTACAGTCTGCCCTTTAGATCCCAAAGGAGTTGCATTTCGCTCTTCTTTCAATCTCTACTCAAAATGTATGCCGCTGTGGGAGGAACGCCTGGTCACTTCAGACCTGTATTATGTAACAGAAGTCACGGAATAAGTTGTTTTCAGAGGGACGGAGTTAAATAAAATCTACAAATTCTGACATTTTGCTCTAAAAATGGATAAGGTGACAGGGTGTTAATTAAACTGAACAGAAAGTCCTGGGTAACTGTCTGCCTCTAGGGAGGGAAGATGGTCCTGTGGTTTCAAGCAAAAGACAGGCTGAGCTCCAAGCGACTTTCAGTTGGAATATTCCAGGCCACCAGGACTGATGCGTATCATTCCGAGTCAACCTCTTGCTAGCACTGCTCTCCAAAAAGAATAGTGTGCTGATGCTGTGCGCTCCAGATATCACTCTGGTTTGCCAGTCATCAAAACAGCCCATCACACAGTATGCCATTTATACTTGTCTTTACTATCGATGCTTTCTGATAATAAGATGAAAACATGGATATTTAATTCCATGGCAAACTAACAGTGAAACAGAATTGCTGTGACAGCAGGCAGCAGTTTACACAGGACAGCAGAAATAGTTTTTTTTCTAACCTGTTCATTATTTTTTAAATTTTCCCATGGTTCTTTCTCCCCTTGAAAGAAACTGCTAGAACTGTACTGGATTTACACTGAAATGCAAGAAGCACCTGTTTTCTTTCTTCTGCTGTGTGAAAACTGTCATCTAATTCCTCTTTTTTGTTCAAGTTTTGTAGAGTTACATCACATTCACAGTGAGGATTAATACTTTATATTGCTGCCACAGGCTGAAGTATAGGGAAAAGGCCTGCATGAGATATAAAATGTAACCAAATACTTTATAGAATTTTTAAAATTCATTTATAAAAAGATCACAATTGCAACATGATTTCTTTTTACTAATTTGTTTCTTAAGTCTAGAAAAATAAGCACAGAAGTGGGCAAAAAGAACTGCTTCGTCCTAGTTCTTCCATTGCCAGCTTGGCCTATTTTTATTGATTCTAGTGGGAGTTACTGGTATTTTCAGTGGAAGAATAAACTCCTCTCTCTGAGATTGATTTGTGGTGGGGGCAATGATCAAATAGCTTATTCTAGGGGAACACCCTCCCACTTTTCATGATGTTGTGAGATTTATTTAATAATATACAGGCGTATGAGAATGCTAAGTGCTGCAACTGGAAAAGTAAAATGCTTTTTTGCAAAATAAGATAGTAACAAAGACAAAGTAAAAGCTGATCACGATTTTGCAAGTGTCTGAAGAGCTATTTTGCTTTACCCCAGGCTTCAGGGGGCAGGGAAGTGGTCCTGCTGATCTGTCCCTACTATCCTACAGCCATTACCATGTGTCAATTCACTCACTGTTGCTGGTAAATCTGAGGGAACAGCATGACTTTGGTTGAAGCCCATAAAAATGGTCTGTTCACACTGCACACACAGGATAATGAGGCAGTTGCTTAATTGTGTTGTGGGGGGTTTTTTTTGCAGTCTTCCCTGCTGGCATTTTGCAGCCCCCTTTCTTCAGTGCATCCCAGCCCAAATCGCTGAATTATGGTGGCATAGGCATGGTCATCGGTCATGAAATCACACATGGTTTTGATGACAATGGTAAGGCACTCAGTTTCTAGTTACAAAACGTACAATGCACAGAATGTTTTACATGCTTTAGTGCTTAATCATTCCAGATAGCAGATAAAATGAAGTTTTGATATATAAGACCAAATCTGGATTTCTGAGGCTTTACAGTATTGTTCCCCATGATGATTCCCAAAAGCATAATCCAAAGAATCCCACAGACCCTCCTGTAGCTGCTAGGCTGCAGCAACAGCCCAGGATGTGGGACTACAGCACACAAGACCTTTTAGTATAGTTGCTGGTGGCTTGCTTTTCCCAAAGGCTACATCAAAAAGCATCATAAACTATGCGTAATTGTGAACAGGGTGTGTCACTAGGGGACACTCAAGGGTCTAGCTATCAGACCTGCTGCCCAGCCACATCGGTCATTTCTAGACCCACACGATGATCAATCCAGCATTGAGTCACAGGTCAGAACCATACCAGGCTTCCTAAGAGAGCCTTAATTAGTCTGAATTAGTTTGTTTTCCTTCTCTACTGAAATATAGCCCTCGCGGGGGGGGGAAGGGGGGGAAGCACCATCTGTGTGACTGCCTCATTACAGAGATTTTTTTGCATGAGTAATCATACTTACTTGCTACCCCTCTTAATGCACCAAAAAAACCTTTTCCTGTATACATAATTCTGTAAACATATTATTACAGGCAGAAATTTTAATGAGAATGGAGACCTTGTAGACTGGTGGACCGAAGAATCAGCACGCAATTTTAAGGAGTTATCCCAGTGTATGGTATACCAGTATGGAAACTTTTCCTGGGACCTAGCAGGTGGACAGCATGTATGTCATATTTATTTGTAACTACCAATGTTTTTTTTAATGAGGAAGCACAAAATCTTACGTACTAAACAGGCAAACCCTTATTCACATGAATGTTCTCTTGGCTTATGGCCAACACTGTCACCCCTACACCAAAAAAAAAAAAAAAAACGCAAAAGAGATTCTTAAAGATAGTGGTAAAAACTCCACACATCCACTGACTGTTCTGAAAGAGGCGGGATATATGTTCTGAATGAGTGGCAGTCCTAGAAGCTTTTTTGGGCCCTCAAAGACTCTCTTTTAATTTCACAAAGGAACAGAAAAAAAAATGTGGAACTTTGAACCTCATTCCGCCAAATCCTGATGCACAAATAATATATATCCCCATCAAAACAAATCCTGCCTGCTGCTTTCCTTCACTTAAAAGTTTCTTGTTCTTTCCCCAAGACAAACATCCGGACTATGGAGCAAAAAGGTCTGAGAAGAATCGGGTACAGTAGGAGAGGAAAAGATGATATGGAGATGTAGGGGAGGCAGGCAATCTAAATGTGACTGTATTTGTAGTATTCTGCACAGTTAAAATTATTAGGCATTCAGTGTAGTGTCTGTGTCTGGAAGCCCTAATGAGAACAGTTACGAGGATCAGGTCTGATCTGTGTCCCAACAAGGTCAATATTCCATTAACTCAGAGAAACGAGTGATAGTGGTATTATAATTACTCATACTGAACAGGAGACCAGTCCTGTTCCGATTAAATGCAAGGTGCCAAACTGCCACTGGAAGGAGACAGCCCTGTATGCGTAACACAGCACTTCATAGCACGTCTTAGCATTTCAGACCAAATGCTCTGCTAATGCACCTGCATTCTCTAGTACACAACCCAGCTTTAATCGTCTAGAGACCGTTTAGCCATCTTCACACTGCTCCCACCCTGCTGCCTAGCGATTTTACTGTCCCAGGCTGGCAGTGCACCTACTTCAAAGCTACAGATTGCAGATTTCAACCACAGTTCCTAGCTGAGCTGCCATTTTTCTGTCGGCAAAGGTACATACTGTACCAGTGTAGTTTTTACTTCACAGTCCTGCATCTTCCACACAGCAAGTGACATAAGTGAGTATCAGCCCCTGGATCATGCTGTGCAGTAAAGAAAGAAAAGCAGTTTACTACAGGAGCACTCAGTCGCGCTGCATTGTGGAAGACCACTTACTTTTAACATCCACCTTGTTTAGTTGGGACTTCACTGGATAACCACATGGAGCATTGAACTGTGCCACCACCTGGTTTTCTGTAAGGAACAAAATTTCTTTTGGATGGGATCTCCTACAGTTAAGTGGCGAATGAGAAGACACTTACAAGAAGCTGTTTCTCTGACTACTACTGTCTGTTTTCGTAGGGGCTGACAATATATTCCATCATACAGAACAGGGAAAAGATGAAACTTCCAGCCCTGAGGATTTCCTAATCTCTGTGTTAAAACTGTTGGGACTCAGAGAGAGGCCAGTAAAAATACAGAAGAATATTTCAACATACTTTTCTACCATTTTTTCACCCATTAAATTCAATCTAATGATAATTCTAGGTTTTGCAGCTTTGACTATCATAGCCTGATATCTTGGGCTAAAGGTTGAAAATACAATTTTTTAAAAATAAAATTACAGGTTCTCCATTACCAAAGCTTCATCATCTTTAGTGATACTTCACTGACTTATAATATTACACCAGCTAAATAGCTATTTTCTATGTATCTTGCTACCAAAACTTGCCTAATGTACAGGAAAATATTTTTCAGAAAATTTGCTGTCTGTTAACTGACCATCTCCACTATTTTGAGTTTGGATTTTAACTTGTTTTGTAGACTATACGGATAGATTCTCCCCACTTCCTCTAACTGGAACTGTAGTGAGAAGCTGAGTGTTAAAGACACGGAGAAAATAAGAAGAATGAATGAACAATGATTAAGCATCAGAAAATCTGGGTAAAAGAGATATGAGAGCCTAGAAAGCTGTCTGTAAGGGAAGGAAGAGGATTAGGGAAAACTGCATGAATTTTGAGACAAGGGAGGCAAAGGCTTTTCAGAGACATTAACATACAATCTTCTGCTAAAACTTCAGATTTTAAGGGAATTCTCACCTTTAAAGAGTGAAAAATGCACAGTTTGACATGACACATATAGGATAAGCTCTTCTTTTCAGAAAACTATACTTTTCCCTTCTATTTTACAGCTGAGTGGAATCAACACACTAGGAGAAAACATTGCTGATAATGGAGGGGTTAGACAAGCATATAAGGTAAGAAGTATCCATTTTTCTATTTTAGCTGAAATCATCATAGATTAATAAAATTAATTTCAGAGCCTTTGAAGAAGAAACATTATTTTTGTGTAAGGGACAGGACCCTACCTAGTGCGTCATTGAGGCATGGTTTAAAACTATTGACCAGCTGTTGTATTTCTTTCATCCTGTTAATTATTTCCTGATACATATTATCTGTTCCTAGTGCACTCTTTTTCAGCCGACTTCTTTCTGGTTTTTGGGTTTTTCTTTTCCTATTGTGAATAGGGAATTTGTAGAATGGAAACATGTAATGAATCACACTTGGACCATCACCTAACTAAACTAATGATTCTGAGCAGCTGTCTGCCTCTGTCTTCACCAGCTTTTTTATGCCAGGGAGGAGGGACAGAATGACTTTCTTCTAAGCTCTACCCATAAACAGTCTGCCTACATGGAACAGTATTTACTGTTCAAAGAACTGTTCAAAATATCATCTTGTACAAATGACTTCAGTCCCCTGTACGGGTATCCAAATATGTCAGTGACATCTGGACTCCTTGCGCTAAGCCTGCCATGGGAGCTCATATGCCTTTTGGCTTTCCTTTCATTCTCTTCCTGAAATAGATACTTAACTCCTTAGATTGGCCAACTTTGAAAGTAAAAGCAGAGGTCTTCTCTTTATGAATGGGAGTTGGCAGGTGAGAAGTAAGTCGGCTTCTCTGTGAACTTTTCTTGTTACTTGCAAATCTGATGGTTGCAGGCCTTAATAACACAATCCTCCCTCTCCTTCCCTGAACACTTTGTTCTATGGCGAAACATTCAACACTTGTCAACTGGAGCGCTGTCATTCCTCAACAAAGTGCCCCCTGGGACACACGGACCAACTCACACTTCTCAAAGTTATCATCACAGCTTCTGCAAACAAAGCCATCAGCAACACTTACTTCATTAGAAATACACGTTTGAGGGCAAATCCAATTATGAGAGTTTAAAGAATGATTTAGAAGCCTAAAAGAGGCGTCAGTAGGTCATATTAGATTAGTCTGATCTTCAATTACTGGAATATTTGTGCATTAAAAAAAAACCCAACAAACTCAAAACAGTACAGACCCATGAAAGGGGGTACTTTCTGAAAGGGACAGGAGTAGCCAAAGAAAAATTAGGAGGTCAGCAGTCTTACAAAAAAAGAATTAGATATTCATAATTATTATGACATCATATAAATAGTAAAAAAAGGTCCAAAGGAATCTTGAGAGGTCATGTAGTCTACCCCCCTCCTCCTCCTAGCAGGTAGAATCAACCATTTCTGTATGATTCAAACGTACCGTAAGAGAAGTTCAGCTACCTCCTTGCTGCAGTTCGAGTGCCATCATGTCTTTGCTTTCAACAGTAGAAACAGAGAGCAATCTGTTCCTTTCTTTTCGGCGACCTTTTACGTATTTGAAGACTATTACATACTTGAAGGTCCAGACTTCTCTTCTTTAGACTAAACAAACCCAATTCTTTCAATCTTTCCTCATAGGTCATGTTTGCTAGACCTCAGCTCATTCTCGCTGCTTTCTTCTGGACTCTCTCCAGTTGGTCCACAACTTTCCTGAAGTGCAGTGCCCAAAACTGGACAAGAGTGCTCCAGCTGAGACCTGGCCAGTGCCAAGCAGAGTAGAAGGATTACTTCATGTATCTTACATAAGGCACTCCTGTTTACACATCCCAGCATGACACTTGCCTTTTTTGCAGTACTGTGGCACTGCTGGCTCTCGTTCAGCTTGTTATCCACTAAAACTTCCGGAGCCTTTTCAGCACATCTGTTAACCGCTCATTCCTCAACTTGCGCTTGTGCAGTTGATTGGCTTTACTCATGTGGTAGCTTGGCACTGACTTTAGTCAGAACATTTCTCCAATTTGCCAGCATCTTTCTATCAATAATGATATACTAACAACACATTGTTTGAGACACGGTTTTCATAAGAAACATGAAAGCAGCTGTTCTTATTATGGAGTTTTAAAGTCTTCTGCAATTCGTTTAAAAAAAAAAACTAACAAAAAACCCCTACTTTTCAAAATGTAACACTAGATAATTCATAAAATTGATTTCTTCTCCCTGCAGAATCAGTTTTGTGCTAGTAAAATTGGATCCTGGAACTCTGCATTGTATATACAGAAAGCATATCTTACCATAAGGGTGTTATTTTAGATTCTAACCCAATAGCTGGCAAAAAATATGAAAAACATTTATGTGATAAACATTGGAGAGAAAAACAAACTGTAAACAGGACAGCAACTACATGTGTTCTGTAGAATCAGAGAGAAGGATGATTTTTTGTCACAGCTGAAGCTTTTTACCCCACATCACTCATTAGCCTTGACTTCTTTCTGCTACAATAAATTGCCTTTTTTAAGCCTGTTTTTCTTACCATTTATTCCAATATAATTCAGGCAGCTTCACTAAACGTGGTGTAGAACACTACTGTAAAGCCCACTAAATGAGAAAACAGTCTTGCTTCAGTTAGGCCACTGGTATCACAGTACTGAGGAACGGCCCCGTTGTCTTCTGTTTAAAGGTAGCATGTGGTAAGAATGGATGGCCAAGGTAGTCTGTGATTAATTATGTCAAAGAACCCTTGTCATCATTTCGATTGGGCTGGAAGTTGTAACATTTCTACTCAATTCATTTTACAGGCCTATGAAAACTTTGTGAAAAAGCACGGAAAAGAAAAACTTCTTCCTGGTCTTGAAATGAACCATAAGCAGCTGTTTTTTCTGAACTTTGCACAGGTATTCTATACATCTTGACTAAAGGTTCTGAAAATCACTTTGAGTTACAGTTTCACAGTAAGTCAGAAAGAGTAGGCTGACTTTTGTAGTTTTACTAAGAGCTGGCAGAGTTGCTAAGCTGAGCAGCGTTCACTACAAAGTAGTGAAAATAAAGTCTTCTTAGGTAACTTTTATCTTTCCTAAATAAATGAATGCAGCCACGAGTAAGTCTGGTAGATAGTTTCTTGTGCCCAAGTGCTTTTTTTTTTTTTTTTTTTTTTTAAACACAAAATATACTTTTTTTTTTCCCTATGTTCTAATGTGAAATTTGTTCTCATGACATTAAGTATTTCATAGTGAAATGACAGCAGGTCTCTTCCTGGACAATCTTGTGGCTAACAAATGCTTTTCTTTGTTACATGTGTAGGTATGGTGTGGAACATACAGACCAGAATATGCTGTGAACTCCATCAAAACTGATGTGCACAGCCCAGGCAAATTCAGGTCAGCATGTATAATAACCTTCAGTGCAATTCCAAGGTGCAACACAGCTTTTCGGTATAGAATTTAAAGAACTCTACACAAAAGGCTAGGTTGCACTTATCAGGGTAGAAGTAGACACCTGCCTGGATGTGTTCCTGCCCAATCTGCTCTAGGTTGGACTAGATGATCTCCAAAGGTCCCTTCCAACCTCTACCATTCTGTGATATACAGAAATATAAGCATAGCCCACTGAAGATGGTTAAGAGAGAGAGAAAGACAGACTGTCCCTCTAGACCTCCTAGCCCTAGCATAGCTCTGTGCTGACAGAAACAGGCACAGCCCTTCCCAGGTAGCTCCGCAGGCAGAATAAGACTGTGGGGCAGTTGTCCTCACCCTTGAGATGATACAACTTAATTCTGTCCACTCTATTGAGAAGCTCTGAACAGTCGTCATGACAGGACACAAACACCATCACCCGGCTGATACCAAATGTGATGAGTGTTACAGCAGAGTCCCAGTGACAGTGTCTGGAACGCACTGCTCTTCTGGAAGTCCCCCGGTTCCCGCAATAGCTCCTGATAGGGTTCTCATAAAGACCAAAGGCTATAGATGGACTTCCGTCATCCACTAAAGTCACAGGGAAAATCTCCAGTTAATCTGTGGAGTGCAAGGATTTTACTCTTCCCAGCGTGGAGGAGAATTCATCTTCTTCTAGACAGTAACACTGACATGAGAAAGAAATTATCTTCTGTCCCTAGCCTTTGCTATCATTGGAATGAGGAAGGCCTTTACCATCTAGAGCTAGAAGGATGTTCTCCTGTTCCAACAGAGTGGATCGGCCCATCTTCGTTATTACGTTAACAGCATTACTCATAGTGCCTGCAGCCCAGAACTGGGGCTCAGCTGCGCCCCGGGTGTTATACAAAGTCACTGTTTGTCTTGCAAGAGTAACAGAAGTGAGTTTCAGGTGGAAGATCACTGTCCCTCCATCAGTAGCAAACCTGTATGCTGTGGTGCAATAAGCAAATTTGTATTTTCCGCCTTGTGTACTCAGTCAGCCTTCCCAAGAATAGGTGGGCTTGAATTCAGTGGTCATGCAGGAAACTTGGCTGTTCACGGCAGAAGTCTTTGGGCAGACTAGGATCTTTTCTTTTGAACTTAAGTCAGAGCAACCTGTTCATCAGTAGTGTAACAGTGGTTTTGCTCTAATAAATCCGTTTGGTCAAATGCTATGAGATCAAGCAGTAATGTAGACATCACAACATCTCTGTTAGCTTTGAAAGGCTGTGTCATCTCCAGGATTCACATACACAATAGCCGATTTCTCTCCTGATACAATTCAGTACATTAATTCCAGTATCTTTCCTTCAACGGCTTTTCACCAAAGAATTATATTGTTTATCCCACATACTCAAATATTTAGTGAAAGCAGTGACTGTTCCTTCAATGGCTACTTGACTGGCATTTCACTGTGGGTGGTTTTTGTACTATCTGCAGATCTCTCTGGAGGCAGTTTATGCATCAAGTCCTACAATCAGCCAGATTTGGTCACAATGCTAATGAGGCTGTGCAGCAGTTCTTCAGAACTGCGCCTCCTCTTTGCATATCTAATTTGTATGAGTCATGAGTCCTTTGAAGTTCACTAGTTCAGCATCTCTGTGTAACTGTGTTTATTTTGGATATATTACATCATGTATTGTGCTGTTTTTACATCAGTATGAAAGGCTATATAAACTTTATATGGAATGACACAAGTATTAAGGAGAAACCACACTAACATTTTTAGAATGTCAAGTAATTTTCAGGATGAGGCCCCGCTAAGAGCTCTAAAATAGACAGCATTTCAGTACACGAGACATACCCACAACATTACTGCCTAATGACATATTATTAAAATACCACAATGGCTCCCAATGTGTTGGGGTTTTGTTTTGGGGTTTTTTTTCATTTGTGGGGTGGGGAGGGTGGTTTTTTGTTGTTTGTTGGTTTTAACACCTGCTACACTAACTGCAGGCTATTTCTCCTTACAGGTAGGAGAGGCAGCTCTTCATAAAAATTGTCAATTGCATAGTACAGTTTTAGTTTATGAGCTAACAACTCCGAGTACTGGACAGGTAGAATGTTTTGTCCACTAGAAAAATAAGTTAAGAGAAAGATGCCTTAGATCAGGTAATAGTCAGAGACAGGCAAAAGGGAATCTGCATCTGAGTGTTAGCATGCAAAATTAAAACACAGCAAGTACAGTAACAGATACAGGTCAAGCCCTGCTTCTGTACCAAATCCCTCTAGTTCTGGCGATATTAGTAAATGAAGCAGGATTCTTATCCCATTGCTGTTTTATCTGTTTGTTGATAACAAATATAAGTAGAGTTTTATTACACCCAAAATACTTTTTGTTCTGTTTCTGGCAAAATCCCATTTTAGCAGTTCTAGTCCTTAAGAGCAACGAAGCGCCGCAAGATCACTTAAATGCATGACCTTTTTTGTAACCATCTCTCTGTGCCATCTCCTGTGCTGCTGCTGGCTTCTGAGACCAGTTACAAACAGTCTTGCTTTTCATCTTGCAGAGACAGTCAAATTCTTGCAGATGTCAGCTGCTGAACTTCACCTCAACTTCTGTGGACACTTCCTGGTTCTGTTAAATCTAATGATTAAGATTATTAACAGAATAATCACAAATTAATCAAAGAAACGTTCTTAAAATCATTCCTGGTCCACAACTAATGTGCACCAGTATCTATATTTGACATTTGAAGCTGAAGTTGTTTTCCTGCACAGGTATGTGCATGCTCTATTTCCATTCCTGAAGGAACGAGCAACTCCTAGCAGATATATTCACATATGTTCACAATTACACATATAAAAACTGCTTTAGCTGGAATGTCCTCATATTCACTTGAAAGCTGTTCTTTGTACGAGTCTTTTTTCCAGGAAACTCATTCACTGGAACATTTGCGGAGAATGCCCAGAGAAGCAGTACAATCTCAGTTAAAACTTGATTGATGTAAAAATGTAAATGAACATTCACTGAAAAGTTATACCTCAGTCCTCTACCTCAGGGTCTTGCTTTCCCTTTACCAAGAAACTTGTCAGCAAAACGTAGCTGCAAAAATTCTCAGTGAAAACTAACGACAAGCGAAAAACCTGTTCCTAGTGGAAAAAATCTGAAGTTTTGTGAGAGCCAATAATGAAGAAGGGACAGATCCTGTATTTTGGGGGCTTGCAATAGGGACCATACAAACTGGAAAGCGAAAATACAGCCACTGCTTGAGGTGAAACGGAAGCAATAGTCAGAGTTCAGAAATACGGGTGTCTCCCACAGTATTTTGAGGTGACACACAAAAAAAGAAGTTATAAAAGGTGGGTCGTCTTGTTTGTTTTAAGCAAAGGCAAGCAACAATGACAAGATGTTGTTATTTTGTTTTAAAGGGTCATAGGATCATTGCAAAACTCTCCAGAGTTTTCTGAAGCCTTTTCATGCACCAAGACAAACTACATGGATCCTGCTAAAAAGTGCCGAGTTTGGTGACGGAACTGTAAACCTTGCATCTCGAGAAGCTTTCCAGAAAAAGAGAAATTTTGAACTAATTTTGAGAAGGGGAGGAGGGAAGAAAACTGAGGGAAACATGCTAGAGTAGTCACTCTAATTCTTAGCAAACAGGCAAAGATAAACAAAGTGACACATCAAAACATCAAATGAAGGAGGAATGCCAATGCAGCAATTAGCTGCTCTAGCTGGCTGGCTGCTTTTCCTATCACTGAACCCTGTAGGATCTAAATCACTTGACAGTGTACAGTAACAGTTCACTTGTAGTTAATCCTGTCCCCCACTGGCCAATGGCTTTTGGGATTTATTTTAAAGTGTCAAAGTATAACGTATTATCTCCCACTGGTCGGTGAATGCGTATTTCTGATCAAGCGGAGGAGGGAAATACTAAGTAACACACAGTTTTATACATCATAACATGATAATGAGACAACAGTTTATATCCCAAGTGTCAGACTTTGTACCCTCTGCTGTTATGATAAATCTGTTCTACCAAATGTTTTCATTTTTACTTGAAACCATTTATACAAGAGGAGTCCAAAGACCTGCTGTACTTAAGTTAAGTAACATCTCACTAATTATTCAAGTGTGTATTATCTGAAGGCACTATTTACAACAGTTTATTTACTGCTTTCCAGCCAAACTAAAATTGTAGGTAATTTATTAATTTTTGAACATATACTCTGTAAGATTGTGATCAAAGACCCTTTCACAGTTTTCTAAACTTTTTCTTGCTTTCTCTAAAGTTGGTCTTTTTTAAAGTTTCTAGTAATGTATAATTCATAGTTTTTATATTTAAATCTGAGCTACACTTTTGACTTGAAGTATTGTAATATATTTTATCAGTGGCTGCACAGAACTGGGAAATTTAAGTAAAGCACGGTATTAGGCAATAAGACGAAGTCTACAAAACTGACCTCTGCAATGGACTATACCAATATTCAAGTTTTCAGGCTGACTTTCTCAGTGTTTAGGGTCCGATCCTGCACATAAATTGTACATGTTCTGATCAATGTCAGTCCTCACATCAGTAAAAGCTGCACAGCTGATTGCAAGAATGGAGCTTTATTTAAGAGGGTAAAAGGCTTTAAATCTGCAGTGATATGTATTAAACATCCTCGTGCAGATTGCAAGGGAACTTACTGCTTTGTGTATCAAAGCAAACAGATTTCCGAAAATAAGTACCAGATACCTCAGATGACCGCTACAATAGGTATATTTAAAAACCTATGTTCCTTTTAGCTTTCTGAGTTTGTCATCTGATAAAAACATTTTGATAATAAACTGAAATTATGAGCCAAATGCAATGCATGTTCTTTATAGGAAATATAAAAGCACAAAAAAAATACTCTCTGCAAATAAATTTCTATACTCACCCCTGAGCACCACACTTCAACATCTATAAAAACCAATTCAAGTCATTTTATTCTAGTTTAAAAGCAGATGTCAATAGGTTATTTAGTATCCAAGGAAATCACACCACAATTGCCTGCACAAGACAACTTCTTCCAGGACTTTTCCCCAACAGTATTTTAAAGAGAGCAGAAAATAGATTCCTTTTCATGAATTCCCAGCTGGAAGAGCCATGCTTAATGCAAGAGCAATAGCAGAGGCATCAGGTAGCAGCCAGTAGAGCTCCGTTGCGGCTGGAGGTGTAGTGGCCGTACCTTCAGTTTCTAGGAAGCAGTGGAAGGATCCCTGGTTGTGGTGCACCTGACAGATCGAGTGGCTGAAGGCAGCCACAAAGCACGTTCCCACAGGCCCTTCTGAAGGCACGGAGAGGAGCCGGAGGGGCCTTGCACCCACACCAGTCAGGGTCTAGTCACTGCTGCCTCTAAGTCACGCCTGACCGCAAAAGGGAAGCAGAGTGACAAACAGTAGAAGTGAGAGAAAAGCAGTAGAAAAAAAACCCCAAAAAGTTGTGTTAACAGGGTTTTTAGCTCTCTGCTGGGCCCCTTTCCTTACTCCTCTCCGGGTATTTGTCAGACATCTTTTTATACTCTCCATCATTAATCTGATACATCCAAATGAAGCTCAATCCTTTACAGATTCAGGCCCATAAAAATATGAAACAGGAAGTACCATTATCCCCATTTTGCAGCAAGACATGGTAACATTCATCAAGGACAGAAAATAAATTCAGAAAGTAACTAAATAAACCAGTGGATCACTAAATACAGAATGAATAGTATTAAATATAACTATCAGTAAATACAGAATCACTAATAATTAGTGAATAGAATAGCAAATATAATATATTCCTTATAAAAACATGAGTAGGTCAATACCGGTAGATCAGTTCTAATCTCTGTTCAGTAGCGGATCAGCAAGCTTTTCTGCTACACCGCGTGTTTCATTTGCCTGCTAGACAGACTAGAGGAGCATATTTATTGTTGGCGATACAGATTCCTCCCTTAGTTTTCAACAACAGGCATCCTACACAGCGAAGGTTTTTTCACTTCTGAGCGACCTATACACACATAAAAATAGTTACATCTTGTTTCATGCTAGCTCCTGATGGAGCAGGGAAGATGAATTCGTATATACTACCAAGGATATGGTCATTTCTTTCACCATCACAGAAAGAAATAAAGCTTCCCTTATGGAAAGTGTCCAGCAACGCTCTGGCCAGAGCAGCAACAGATACTCCTTCAGGAAACAAAACATGACACACTTGACAGCTAGCTTTAGACACGTCATCGAACCCAGCTTTTACATTCATGAATTATAAGGCTCTCTTCCCAAAATCCCCATTTCACCACTGCTTCGCCCTCCCATCTATTTTATTATAGACAATCCAGCTGTAACAATGAGCTAGGAGTTTGGAAAGAAGCGTGTGAAATATAAACCAAACATAATGCATATGACCAGAAGAAATGGCAGTTTCACTAGTCATTGCTGACTGCACAAAGGGCCAGAAATACCCTCCTTTCGTTACATGGAATCATGAAACCAAGTGAATGGACATCTAGAAAACAACCTACAAACACTCCATGATTTGCTGTGAGCGAATGAGAAAAGTTTGAACAAAAAGGACGTGGTCAGTGTAGGAAACTGAACAGTCAAACTGTTTGTGAAAGTCATGTTTACATATGCGCGAGCATCTCTATCACTTCCAGAAACATCCCTCTGAGAGACCCCCTCCACCCTTCACACAGTTACACGGGCCACACCACCGGCTCAAGCCTGTAGGTGCAAATGAGGCTGCTCAATTCCTTATTCTCCCTGTGGAGCAGGTGGGAAAAGAAATGAAGTGCTGGCTTTACCGCTGGCTAAAGCGGCTGAATCAGAACTGCGTGGGTAGCTGTGACTACGGAAATAAGCCCTAGTAGGAAATGACTACACGCCAGAACCAAGAGAAAACAAAGAATCATCTCCAGTACAGATTTGAATCTCAGTGTCTCCTGACACCAATCCTGGGGCTAGGCACGTCATACACCACCTCTCATCAACTCCAGTCTTCTCCAAAAGTCACTTGGCACATCGGCTAAGGGCAGGGAAGCCTTGTATTAGCATTTAACAGAAAACTAAAATGTAAAATACTTGTCTTGGAAACCAAACTTGAACCAGTGGGAATTATGATTTCCTCACTCATGCAAAAGTGAAATTCAGGTCTTCATAAAAGAAACACAGAGTGAGAAATCTGACATTAAACAAACAGTGACAATCAGAATGTACCTTTCATCACAGCTTGCAGACTAATTAGTGCCAGCCAGGATTTTCCTTCTAAGAGTGTTAATATGTCAGGGAAGTATTTATAGACATGCCATGGAAAACATTTACCAAAGGCCTCAAAAACAATAAATGAGTGAAGGACATCTCGCTCAATGCAGCATTCACACTTTACTGCTTCTTCAGTTCCACATTTAAACTCTAACAGATTTCACAGTAGGAGTTCAAGTTGTGTGCACACACACTGGTTCTTTCTAGCACTCCCATGAGCCTGGCGTGAGGCATCTGTAAATTCAGTAAACTGGCAGATTTACTGCTGTAAGTTACAGAACCAGTAAACACGGTATCACTAACACAAACACTGCATTGCTAAAGTCTGCATTTTCTGTAAATTTTACCTGCCTTGGCTACGTTACCTAAGAAAACTGTTTTACTGTGTTTCTGTTTTACTGAAAAGATTCTTAGAATCAGGTTGGCATGAACACCAGAAATATGAAGAATTTATGACAATATGTAGGAAAAAAATTAACTAGTGCCCTATGAAGTTTGCATCAGTGTGTGCCTCAGTGTTCAAAACCAGAGAGAGTCAAATAAAGCAAAAAAGAGCAAAAAACTATCAAAAGATTTTCGCAATCTTTTGTAATGCCCAGTGGAAAATCAGAATACGACAAGAAATAAGTAAGATATGGCACATATTGTGTCCACAGGAGCCATAATGGATTCACACGTCTTCTATAACATTGCTGGGAGAGCTTTTTACCCAAACGGCTAATGAGTAATAATTGCCCAAGAAAGGATTTTCCCCAATATTGTGCTTAAAACACAAAGAAAAACATCAGCAGACTTAACAGGAAAACTGAAGTGATTCAGCCCCACAACCTACAGGCTGTGTTGGAACTGAAGTCGGAGATACTCTGGCATTCAGTCCCACCTTGGTCATTCAGAGCAGGCTGTGCACTGCGCCCCAAGGTTTCCTTCCAACGCAAAACAAGGCACAAAGGCAGCTACACGCAGCTGGAGCCCGTGCCTGGTACCTCAGTTCCTTCTACTGGTTAACCATGGTCGGTAAAGTATTTTGTTCCTTCCAGACTCTAGCACCATCACATACTAAACTAGTTCACAGTTTATGTGAGGACACGTTCTGATTCAAGGCTACCGTGCCCTCGTTTCAATTCTCACAGGGATGGAGTACCTTGATGTAAGTCCTTTACCTTAAAAATCACCCTTCTCTCATGGTAAATTCAGATAAAAGCAAGAAGGTAACAAAAAAACCCCACAGGACATAAGATGAAAAGTTTACCAGTCACAGATGTCCAGGAATGAAACTAAGGCCTGGCTGTCACGGAACTGAGATTAACTTTTTTCACCACTGCATAGTTCAGCTACTGGTCCAGAGGATGCTTCAGCCTTCCCAGCACAACCACAACTGTTGCGCTGCCGGACTGCCGTCCTGGGAAAAGCCCTGCACTGGGGAGCTCCTTCTCTGGGATTTACTCAGAGTCCAAATTCCTTGTTCTTCTTTCCCCCTGCTCCAGGACTTCTTACTTTTTAAGTCAACATGGGGAAAATTTTGGTATTACTGATTTTGATATCACAGTATCTGTTAATTTTCCTTTGGATACGCCCCAGTGCTTTTCTTACTTGACCAGCTGCTGACAAAGACTGCTAAGTACAGAATTCATTTTCTTAGCTAAACCATCAAGGAATTCTTACTCCAAGACAAGGCAAAAATCTTTCCAGCTTTTGGGATGTGTTTTCTCCAAGTGAAGCCCCTCCATACACCGGTCATTATTACTTTACATCCACACAGAAACAGACAACTGTCTTTCACACAGACATGCACACAAGCTTGGTGCATGTGGTTAATTACTGGTGTTTCACTAAAATCAGTGGGTCATTTTATTGCTCTGTCACACTTACACAGGTCTTACAGACTTTGTAAGAAAGGCAATGAAGAAGACCACTACAGGAACACAGCCTACAGCACTAAAAAAGTACAGAAAAATAATTAAAGATTTTTTAAATAAATTCTGAAGCTGTAATATTCATAGAAGGTGGTTAAGTATCTCAAAAGTTATCTGAGAATTAAATCCTCCCACTAATCTAACAAAAAAGTCCAAAAATTATTTTATCAGAGGTACTTGGAATAGATTCTCCTCCAGAACAATTCAAGATACACATATTGAGTCAGTCACACTGTGAGTGATCATAGCAGAATTTGGAATTACTTTATATAACACAACCAGCTTTACACTACTGGAGCCGTATGTTCCACAGAACCGACAGCAGTCAGTTCAGAAAACAAATGAAAGTGGCAACAATGATCATTAAAAAAAAGTTTTGACAGCAGGCGGATTTTTCCCAAATTATTCAGATTCCATGCATCTCAATGTCTCCTTTGGTCTGCATCAACTCAAGCTGTTCTTGTCACATCACATGTCGAGATACTAGCACCAAATATGGGAGGAAGTGATGACGGTGACTCAAGGCAGGGGAAGAAAAAAAAAAATTTCCTCATAAAATCAGTGTTTAATAGAAGTGAGTCCTAATGAGCTCGGACCAGCCTCTCAGACTCAGTAATGGGCAGAAAGCTGGATCTGTGCCCTGGAGTCCTACTCACATCTTTTCTGAAATTACATTCACTCCCTCATGCAGGCTCAACTGGCTGTTGTGTTGCCTGGGATTCCGCTGTGTAATGACAAACGTTTAGTACACTTCGCAGCAAACATGATTACCTCTGCTAAGAGAACTGTTTCCTGTATCCAGAACAGCAATACGTGCACCGACTTCCAAACAATGCAAGCCCCTTCGAGCCTTTACAGGTACCATCCAAAATCTTACAAACACAGCAGAATCTATTAATCATACTTGTGGGACAAAATTTCTCATGCTGACACTACTCAAACTTCCCATTCACAGCTTCTGTTTTACACTGATCTCCTGGCGACAGCTGAACCATCCGGTATGTTCTCCACTGTCCATGCAGACCCTCATGGACCAGTTAGATATTACACTAATGGGAACAACAGAAAACAAGAAAATAGTTTGGAATAATCCTTTGTGAGATTACACATTTAAGGCAACTAAGTAGACCATCTGATTGTTCTAAGGCTTGCTTGCTTCCTTCCTTCTATAAAGATTTTATTGACAAAGTTTTAAAATTATCTGAGAAGACTCCGATCTATTTCCACTTGATTGCTCCCAAATGTCCCACATCTATTCCAAGTCTTGTATCTCAACTATGATACACCAGCAGAATACTAGACGAGAATAAACTTGCTATTGTTCTCCTCACTTCACTAGTGGTCATGCTATCCACTTTCATTTAGTTACATGAGCATTGCTATATATTCATATTGGAGAAGACACGGTCAAAGATGCAAGTATGGTGCAGACAGAAAATTGTATGATACGGTTTCCATTGGACCTTGGAAGTCGGAATTCATTCTGGACTTGAGCCAGGTCCTGAGAAAGATCCTCTTCCTGCACAGGTCACCTTCTGGTAGTTACACAATGCTTCAAAAATACGTATGTCAATTATATTCTTCCTCCAGAATTGTTTAGATATTCTGGTACTGTTTCAGTTAGAGCCTTGAACATAAGGACTGATACCGGCAACTTGATTTCATATTTTATGAGAAGCTAATGCAGGAGCAGAAGACAGTTGTCCTGATGGTGCTGAGACCTCCTACACTAGGCTGGACTTTCTTACAGGCTGGGCTTGATGCCCACATGAATTACGTGCCTGTAGTCCAGCCACAAGGCGATGAAGTGAGGCAAAGTCATTAATCACCATGATGAGGTATGGTAACCTTGAGAAAATGGATGGCAGAAAGCATAACTCACAACTGCTGTTATGGAAGAGCTTGTGTCAGTGAGGAAGCCAACAGTAACTCCCAGACTCTTCCCTAAATCAACCAGTTGTCCGGTGCATCTTCAAGCAGATGCAACTACAAAAGGCTACAGACTCACCAGAATGTTTACAAGAAACACTTCCTACCTTTGTTGAGGACAGCTTTCAGGACTGGACTCAGTAAACCGGGCTGCCTTTCTCAGCCCTACATTCCTAATTCTAGAAAACAGTTCACTGTTGCTCTCCAGGAGGGCACCTCATCTAAGCACCGTGCTTCTCTGGTGACCTTCTCCCTCCCTTGCCACCAAGAATAAGATACTTACACAGAGCACTAGCAGCTACTGTTTGATTATTAAATCAATAAGCTATTAAATCAGTTTTAAATAGTTTAGCTTGAGGCACATAATATTGATGGCATAACTCTTCATCTTTTAAGGCTGTCTCCAATGACCACAGCTATCTTAATACACAAGGGGTTAAAATCATTAATTAAATCATAGAACTTCACAAGTAAGAACAGAAAAGGCTATCATAAGCGTGAACCCTGTTTGCCTCTAGCCTGTCACTACACCTCAACTCGTAAATCACTGGCACTGAAATGGTCACTATTTGCTCACGTAGCACCAGGCTCAAGAGGCTGCGATCCGGAGGGCCTTGTAGCAGCATTGCTGTAAAAACATTAAATACTCGTGTATTTTAATCAATTCACTGTGACTGCAATCGGGTACAAGCTGATCTCTCTGCAAATGACTGAGGAGCCGCAACCCTCTCTCTAGACACAGGGAAGAGAGGAAGCCCCTTGGAGAGATGGCTGGAGATGAAGGATGGGTCCCAGCTCTCAGAGGGATCCTTCGACCTGCTCTCCAGTAAGCGCTGCTTGCTCACCGCACCCAGCTCCCACAGGAACATCAAAAGCAAGAGACCACTGTTAAGCCTGACCCGCTGACGGCTACCGGCAAGCTGAAGCACCTGGTCTGGGATGTGCCCATGCAGCTGCACACAGAGGTCAGCCCCTTTCACCTGGACCAGTGGGAGGATGGATTCACCTCCAGCTCCTACAGCTGGGGAAGCACAGTAACATCCTGCAGATCAAGGGACCCAAACAGGCCACTAGTTCCCCAGAGTCAGTTTCTTAAATGTCAGTAAACAAAAACTGCAACAAACAAAATGCAATCTTGCAGCACAACTTAGGAGTTATTTGCTTTGAACAGAAATAAGCCTCTCATGAAAAGGCAAAAACTTAGAAGTCCTCTATTTTCACACAGGAACAAACGTTCCCTGCAGTTTTGTACAAGAAAAGTATTTTTAAAAGCAAAATAATCACGTTACTAAGCCCAGTAAAGGTGCAAGGCTGCAAAGCCTCCGCTGCACTCAGATGGGAGCCAGGAATGGATCTGCGAGCTTAGGCGGGATCCGAGTTAGCCCTGGATTTCTACACACGGGAAGAAATACCATCATGGTTCTACTCAGCAGTATTTAAGTTTCATGGCCCGCAGCTCTGATGCGCTCCTGTTACAAGAGAGGGTTAAGGAGTCGGCAAACTACTTCCAGCATTAACACAAACAAAAATTGCTCCTACCTGTGGCAGCCCCACCTCTGCGGCAGGTTAAAGGTGAAACAAGGCTTTGGGGGCTGAGCCAGCACCCCACGGCCTCACCCGCCGTGGCCCTGGGTGGGCTAAGGGCTGCTGCCCGGGCCAGCCCGAGCTCAAACACATCCCGGAGGCTGGGTGTCTGCCTGCCTGCCTGCCCCCGGGCAAGGTGCTGCAGCTGCCTCCTGGGCTGCTCCCGCAACGCCTGGGCTGCCAGGGAGAACAGGCCGGTGGCCACCTCCACCTCAGCCCCGCCGTGCCACCAATCCCAGCCGTGGAACCCTTCCCCAGTCAGCCCTGCTCACAGCCAGGCCCACAGGCCTCCCTGCCAGGCCCCGCCCCTCAGTGCCCCCTGGAGCTCCACCCCTTCCAGAAGGTTCCACAGGCCCCGCCCCTCAGTGCCCCCTGGAGCTCCACCCCTTCCAGAAGGTTCCACAGGCCCCGCCCCTCTGTAGCTCCACCCCCTTCCAGAAGGTTCCCGGTGCCACAGCCTGCCTCACCCTGCGGATGAGGCTCTCCTCCCGGCCGTCTCCTGAGGGGCAGGAAGGGCCTCCCGGCCCAGCCCCAGCGGTGCGGCCGCCATGCTGGGCTGAGCAGGCGGCCGTGCCCCACCCAGCAGCAGGGAGGGACGCTGTTCACCGTGAGCGTGGCAGGCTGCGCACGCCCACCTGAGGAGCTCCTGGACCGGGACTGCTGGGTCCGGGAGGAAGGGGCAGGACTGACCGTGTGTTTTTCACTTTCTGCTGTAACCAAGCGAAGACGAAGAGCAAGGAAGCGTCCTCCATTAGTGCTGCTGGGAAGGGGCTCTGCCGGTACTCCTGGGGTTTAAGGGGTGCACCCCGGGTGTGAAAGGCACGGCTGAGCTGGGCCGGGAGCCAGCAGGGGTGAGGGCAGGTTGGTGTGCTGGGCTCGGCCATCGGGGCAGAAGAGACACAAGAGGCGGTCAGCGTGCCCTTTGCGCGTCGGTCTGGAGCAGGAAGGTCTCCTTAAGATAAGCCCTGGTCTACGGGCAGGCTTTCCCCCCGCGGCTCCACTCCGTACGCAGTGGAGAGGAACACAGTTAGGCTCTTGTGTATACCAATATCCTTACATTGGATTACAAGCATGAAACGAATATAAACAAGAGACTGGAACAGTGGCCAGGAAGTCACACACAGCATCCCGGGACAGACGGACAGAGACTCATCCCTAACCAACTTATTCCGGTAGCTGTTCAGTGGGTAACAGGGAAAGCCAAGCAGAGGCCGTGGTGCAAACTTGGCAACCATTCTCTGGAGCAGTAGGAACCCAAACATTCCCACTTAGCTTTTGTAAATAAAAAGATGAATAATAAATTAATCAGTAAAAAAATCATCTTAGAGCACAGAAAACATCATCCTATCGGGAAGGAAACAACAGAAATGAAAAGAGGGCTTGAAAAAGGTGCCCACCCTCAACGCGTGCAGGCTGCCTTTGCTCTTGGAGAACTGGATCTCAGGTGACGCGATACAGCTCTTCAGACCTCAACGGCATCATACCATAACGAAGCCAGAGTCCTCTCCAGCGTCGCACCACCACAAATGTTCTACATGCTGGCACAGTGACAGAAAAACTGAAGCTATCGCCACACTTTAATAGCAATGCACCTCAATTTTGGAAGGTGTATGTTTTCTTCTCCTAAATCACTAGCAGCTCTCCATTTGAGAGAAAAAACACTCGTTTTATTTTTCAAGAAGAAAAAAAATTGAAACCTTTTGTTACTCAATACACGCCGGCAAGTGGGGGAGGCTTCAGCAGTGCACTGTACAGTTTCGTTATGCAAAGACGCCCAAGTGGCTTGTCCTGAAGGTGGTTGCAAAAGGCCACTTTGCAGAGTGGTCAGTGCACTTTAAACAGCATGTGGGATGGATATTTTCTTGGAATAATCTTTTTGTTACTCTACAAAACTGGCAGGAACTTCTTTTCCTTTGTATATAGCAAGTCAGCTTGACAATATTGAAGCCAACCTGGAAAGTTACTTTGTTTTGCTCAGCCAAATCAGATCTTTCTGCTCTCAGAAATCAGGTAAAGCTAGAACATATTGTAACATTTATGTTTTAGCTCTGTAACATTTTAATTTGAAACATCTGATTTCAAAAGTTGTTAAGACACCTGCAAAAGCCGCTTGCGTCAACTGGATCTTTCAGAACTATTTTCATTGGTGCCTGGTAAATAAACTAAAATGTAAAAAATACGTACGCGGTCACTACGGAGTCACTCCGTGTGTCCGTGTCCTGGCAGTGGCCAGGCAGCTCGCAGGCAGCTCGCACACCCACCCCTGCGGTGCCATCTGCGGGACAGGGCCCAGATCAACGCTGCGAGGCAGCTGCGGGTGAGCTGCTGCGGGCGCTGCATCGCACTGCAAACCAGGTACAGCTGACAAGTTGTGCAGGGTGAGAAACTCACTGTTTGCTTTGTGCGCTCGCAAAAGGAAGAATGAGCTGGTAAGACAAGGCATAGACTGGGCCTGCGTATAATGGCAATCACTTCATTTCTCAGCACAGGAGTTTTTGGGAGATTGTAAAAAACACCAGAGAACTGAACTACATGTGCACCTACCTCTTTCTTCCAGGAGCCTCCCTGTTGTCTAGAGTTTGGACAGTCAGAGCTACTCTCAGTCTGGATAGTCTCAGAAAATGAGGCACTGGTCCTTAAAATGAGATAACGAGGTATCTGCTTGAAGTATATGCTTAAACTAGCCTGTTAGCTGAGCGAGTTCGAACAGCTGTTCTCATTGGGAAGTGACTAGAAGACAGTTGGTGATGCCAGAGGTCCTCGCGTGGAAGCAGCTGCTGCAGAGATTGGGAACCACCAGCTCTCCGAGAAACTGCATGGTTTATCCCCTCTCTTTCAGGACATCTGATGAAACAGGATTGCCCCTTTGCCCTCCGTTCATTCATGGGCAAAGTAACTTGGTGTTAAGACAATTCCCAAAACTGAATGTCACGCTTCAGGGCTTCTGCTACTAGCGGCTGCAGTTGCAAAGGAATTTTCATGGTTGCACTATGGCCAAATATATTTCTGGGGTTTTTCCCTTCCTGAAGGACAACAGGCACTGGCCACAGATGGAGACAGGACGTCTGATTGATGTGCCTTCCTCACATTCTCAAAATTACACAAATTGTGTGAGCAGGAGTAAAAAAATTGTTTCTTTGTCTAAGCACATCAAGCATCATTAATGGGTTTTTTCCACATTCCCTTAAATGTACCACTTGCTAGGATCTTCAAGACATGCCTCCCACAATCAGGTCTCTACTTTAGCTGAGGACTGAATTGTTAATGAGTTAATCTTCTGAGAGCCAAAACGTTTTAGTATAAAAATCTTTGAGCTCAAAAGCTCAAAGCTGTCTGTGAAAATTCAGTGTCTCAGATTATCTGATGATCATTTCTGATTTAAATGACCAGGTCACTGGAAGGTCTCAAGGCACATTATGTAGTGGGTGAATATCATTATCTCCAGTTATAATTAAAAAAGGCAAAACCCTTAGTACAAGATAATCAGGAGGCCACAGCGAGTCTGAGCCACAATTCTAGACACACTATGCTGTACAACAGACCTCCCAACCTTAAATAAAGCTGAGGTTTTCCTTTTGAAGGACATACGTGTTTCTGTTTCATAACAATAGATTCCAAGAAATTTTCCCCATAATAAGGCTAAAAATACTTCCCCAGGCATCACAAATAATTAACTCCTGCCTGTTTCTAAAAAGTTCCTTAGCTGGTAGCAGCTATTTAAGAAGTTCGATAGTCGATGAGATCTTACCTAAGGCCAAGTTTCTAAAGGCAGGCATGAGTACCATGCCAAGGCTGATTCAGGCAGCACTGCAGTATCTTCAGATGACTGCAAGGCAAACAGTTTAGTGTACCACGTTTTGGTATGTCATGCAACGCCTGCCAGCGCTTACGCGGTACAGCCTGTCTCACCTAGAGGCCTGTGATGCTCTCAGCTTCTACTCTTGAGTCTGAACTGCCTCAGTAGCTGCATGTGAGCATGCTGAGAGTAGAGCACGGAAACTGGGAAATTCAGAGAATCGGCCCACCCACCCCTTGCATCAAACTACAGAAACGCTTCTCATGCCTCTTCCTCCTCTTAATGACTCAGGAAACATCTAGGCGGTGTTAAGAACATATGAAGTTAAAGCATTAAATACGTGATGGAAGGCTCAGCCCTTACTCTGCATAGTCCACAGTCAGATGGAGATGATGGACATGCAATGCATTCATTTGAACATTAGCCTCCATGGTCAGTCCTGCTGCTCTAATAGCACTGCTGCCTTTCTTCACATGGTTTTACCTACACACCATGTGCGTGATCTGCAGCTCACCTCTTATTCTATGTTATACAGAGTTTTCCTACAACCGGTATTAAAATGTTTTCCTTGTATGCCAAAAAGCCTAATGTTGGAAGTAGTACTTGCCTGTGGTTACCATCAGTTGGTTCTGTCTCTGCTAACAGTCCCACAGAATTTCATGGGAGTAGATATATTCACGGAGACTTGTGCATGTGGGGATGTCAAACAGGCACCAAGGCAGGATCACCTGTACTCCTGCCGCATGCCCGAGGGATGTTTGTCCATCTATTCTCAAAGGCCTCCAATAATCAACAATAATATTGATTATTATGCCTAAAAATTTCTTCCAGTACTTCTGTGTCTTCACCATAAGGCCAGTCTTGAATCTTACTTGCTAGTTCTTCTTTACTTCTTGCCCTGTGTATCACCCAGAAGAGATTATTCCCTTCCTCTTTCAAAAGTCTGATATATTTAAGACACACATTTTCTTAGTCTGCTCTTTTCTAAGCTGAACCACTGCAGCGTGCTCATTTGCTCACTGGTTAAACATTCCAAACATCAGTTCCCTCTTGCTGCTCTCCCTGAGTTCCTTCCCATCGACCCACAACTGGTTCCTGTGGTGCCCAAGCCAGCTGCAGCAGCCTGGGGGGCCTTACCGTTGCCAGTAGAGCAGGGGGGTGATTTCATGCATCTCCCAGGCCACTTTTCTGGTATTCGTCCCACGACAATGTTTCACTTTCCACACCAACATTATGACATTGCTGATCTGAATTCAGGTTGTGATACATGGCAATTCCCAGGCTCTTTTCTGAAAATTGCTATCCAGGCAGCAGTTCCCTGTCCTGTATTTGGGCTTTTAAACAGTTCCTGCAAGGTGTAGAAATTGAATTTTCACCTATGGCATTGCATTGTTTCCAGACTAGTTATTTAGTTTCATTTTGAATTCTACCTTTGTTGTCCAGTCTCCCCGGATTGCACTTTGGTGCCAGCAGAGGGGGGCTGCTGGCATGCCAGAAAACAGGGCTGGAATTCCACACAGTCTCGATCCAGTCCAGTGCCCACCAAGTCCAGCAGCATTTAATTTGACAAGAACTGGGTTTGTTGCCAATGGAAAAATACAAAATCGGGCCCTGAACATCATGTAAACAGAAGAGACCAGCTGTTCATTTGGTATTTATCTACATACTATTAAATAAAACCCAAATGTTTTAGGATTTACAAAGTCCAAGTCATACATTTTAGGATGCGTTGCTTCCAGGTAACTTTCCCTGTCTGCCTTTCATTTTCTAAAGGACTTTTTTGGATTTATGCATTAGTATGCTTGTATGACTGTTTGCTTGCTTTTTTAAAAAAGGAAGTTAACGTAGATTCAGAAATTTTATTTAGACACTAACACTTCAGATCTTGGGACAGGGAGAGTGTACCACCACCATATTTTAAATTTAATAATTTATTTTTTACTACAAAACTTAAAAAATTGTCCTAACTTACTTAAAGCTTTCCCAAATACATTGAGATACTTCTTCCCCAGCTCAGCACATCTCACAAATGAGCTTAACTCACTTTTTTTGTCCACCATTGCACCACTAATTCTGGGAATACTGTTTCCAAAACCACTTAAATTCAAGGTGGCAACAAGCAGGCTGCAGAACAGGCAGGTATCGGACCTTCCGCTGGACTCCAAAAACTACTTGCTCAATTACAAACTATTTGAAAACTGGGAAATTGGTTTGACGATTCTTCCTAATACTCTAATTAACATTTTAAACTTTTGCTGTGGATAAAAAGCATACACCATGTTTAGAGTGTTGATATTAAAAATAACTCGTTTTATACATATTTTAGGCATTAGAAATTTCAATTTAACTTCCAGGTTCTTCTAATCAACATCCTTGTAAATTCTTCTATCCTGTAAGACAAAGAATTACATTTTAAAAGGTGGCAGTGCAAACCAAAGGAAGCGGGGATGGTATATGATACTGTGCAAGTCACTTACTTCCATCAAGAGAAGACAATGTAAACCATTAGCGCACAACCCACTATCCAGCCAACTGCGAGGAGTATAGGTACAACGAGACGTGAAAGTGGGACTTGGGCTGAAAGAGAAAAGGCGGTCTTTTTCAGAAGGGCCACATTACATTGAGGCTGAATTCACTAAATCAAACACATCAAAACCACAATTATCACAGAGCAAAAAGATACCTGCGAGCTTAGGCCACATTATCTATGATTGCTATTTTTAGCATGGAGTCACCATATCTTGGCAGGCCTTCCCATGAGAATACATAGCAAAAGCCCAAAGAGATTTCCGCGCTATGGTCTCTGCAATCAGATAGGTACAAGGCTTAGCACTTCCAAAAGCAGCAGGGTACAGGGCGGAGACAGGCACGGTTCTGTCCTTGGTCTCCACAGGTCATCAGGAGAACATCTGCACTGGACTTTATTGACAGCGGCTGTCCCGGCAGATTCAGGGTTCAATTCCTGACAGGTACAACACCTTCTAGAAGTCTCATTAGGTTGGCAACGGTAAATCAAAAATACAGTGATTATTTAACATTGCACCCATTTAAGATCAGTTTGCCTGGGGCTGCAATGAGGGGATGCTGTACGGGTTCCCACCCCCCGAAGGGATGTTTGCCAGCGGCTGTGCATCAGGGATTCACAGCTCACCTCTGTGCTTTCTGCGCACGGTGCCCGACTTAGCCCTCTCCTACCCTGCCACTACAGCCACACGGGGTAGTTGAGGTTGATGTAATTACCCACTGCAAGGGTGTTCCCCACTTTCAAGTAAGAAAATAAGAGTTTCCGATGTGAATGTACCACCTGCCTGGCTGAGCCGGGCCAGGCACAAACGTGTGACGTCTTGCCTGTATTGCCCACTAGTACCAGAACAAGCTAAAAAATTACATGGAGACGCAGAGTCCAATGCAGGCGATGGTTCTTCAAGGAGCATGCAGAAAGCAGGACTAGCACTTTATATTAATATGTTTCTGTACAGCATCAGAATTTCAAAGACCCTTCTATCAGTTTCCTGCAAATAGCAGAAGCTTGCCAGGAAGCAGCGTATCCACATTTGAGATCACAGTACTTACCAATACATTACAACATTTTAAAGCACATATTTCTGCAGTTAAAAGATTTCCAGGTGTTTGAAGGGATTAATAATGTGAAACTATTCACACCACCTTGCACAGTTTAGATCAAGCAGACAGACTTCAGAAGGATGCTTAAAAATTCAAGGTTTTCCACATTGCTCTTTTAAAGCTATGCAGAACACAAACATGTCTCACCATGATACTGCATGGTGTCTCTACCGAAAGGGAAAGAGAACAGATAGAAAATCTGCATGTGCTGCCATAAAAATATTAAACGGATAAGGAACCACACAGCAAAAAGATAAAATCCTGCTCTGAAACTGGGTGTCCTTTTGCCACAGGGGAGTCCCTTACCTGTTTCACTTAAAGACTGTTTTTCCTTTGACACTTTGTACGGCAAAGCTACTCCTGTTGGGGATCATTTCTCTTCACTTGCCGTTTTTTTTAAAGGTTCTATTACAAATAAAGGGCTGGATCCTACTGGGGTACATGGAAGAGTTTTGACAAAGCTCTGCTGAGTTGCCATCGTGTCTACTGAATATGGTGTTTTGTTATATGAGATCCAGTTTGAATGCAGTAAGGGAAGAGAGGCAGGCAAGTCCTGATGGGTCAGCAGGAGTGCTGTGCCCAGCATTTGTCATGAGGCACGCAGCTGGCTCTGAGGGATAGAGTTTCATGGGAGCCATTGGGAGTACTTGTGTTTCATAGTTTAAGAACAGAAATGACCATGAGATCATTTGCTCTGATCTCCTGCATAGGACAGATACCCCAAGACTTGAGTTAGAGTAAAGCAACTGCTTGGAAGACTGTATTTTATGCCACGAGCAGGAAAGACTGAAGTGGAAGATATGCACAAGGCTCGGGCTTGGCTAGGTGTGACGTTCGAGCAGGTAACCCCTGCGTAAGGCCTCAGAAGAAGGTGACGAACTCCAAGGTCCCAATACTTTGTCCAAGGAAAACTTCCCTGAGTCTAAATCTGAGCATCAGTATTACACTCGCCACGGAGCAAGGCTGTGCGCCCCAAGAGCCAGAAAGAGAGCATCTGCGTTGTTGCTTTCCAGCCCGAGGTGGAGATGGGGTGTGGAGGGACTGGCAGCAGAGGAACGAAGTACTTTTAAGCAACTGTGTTTTGGAAAGAACACTCTTTACTGATGCCTGCAGGTAACCAGTTAAAACCCTAGCACAGGAGGTTTCACTATAATCACCATTTAAATGACTGCACATGAAAGCAGAATACTGAGGGAAGCGTGGGTTATTGCAGTCACAAGTCCTGCTTTCAAACAGACCAAGGAAACAAAGCCTGGCTTCTGGGGTTTGAGCCAGAGCCTGCTGAAATAAAAAGGCCAATTCTGGTTGGCAGTGAGAATAAATAAAGGAGTCTTACTGTGACCTGTGTATGTAAACTGGCGTTCTAGCTACAAATTACTTTCTTTTTCCCCCCGTTATAGCGATTTTTCTCTACTTCAAACATGAATTTGTCTCAAAATAAACAGAGACAGGCTGGTCAGAGCAGCAAACACACAGCACTTCGGCTGTGCTACAGCAGGGTTCCTTCCGCATGTGATAAACAGACTCCCGAGCTCTGCGCTTCTGCAGGTCGGAAGCCCTGGGAACTGCCCACCATGGGATGCCCAAGTACCACAGTGAAGCCAAGGATCCCTTAAATACAGGATACAGCAGCACAGGCTTCCGAGCTAAAATACTGATAAGCTTAATCTGATTTCTGTCTTCTTTTTTTCCTGGGGTTTACCTTTTATCCAGAATCACAAGTTGACTTGGTTTTGCCATCTGTAGTTGGTCAAAACTCCTGCCAGCTACCATGAGCAAGATGATGCCTCTGGTCTCACTGAGCTGCCTTCACGCCTGAAATATCCATATCTGACACTGACAAAGGCGCCCCAAGATACCAGGAGGAAAAATTCCCACTGAGTTTAAACAGGCAGAGGCTTGGCAGGTAAAGAAGGGAATGTTTCCCTGCCCAAGCCTGTCGAGCTTGAACTCGCAGTGTTATGTTCCCTACTCCAAAATGCCTCAGAATTTCACGTAGGTTTTTTTTTGTATCATACCTCATATAGGGTACACATGCACACACACAGTCAAACCACTAACCCATCACTGGGATGGCAGTTTGAACACCACGCTGGTTTGCAGACTAGGAGGGAATGTGTGGGCATGCCCAGAGGACCATGTCTCCTGCATGCCTCCCAGCTGCCAGCCCCAACGGACAAGTTTTTCCACATTCCTTATGTGCTGCCAATAGAGGCTGTGGTGCTCCGAAATCTAATTTAACCACAGAACTGATGTGGATGGGATTTGGTGTTGATGGCGTTTGCCAGCTTCACATTGAAAAGTCCTGCGAAGCTGCACTCACTCCTTCCAGCGAGGTTGCCCAACCGTTTCTGATGCGGGGCCAGAGGCAGTCAAGCCCAGCTGCCCGGGCGGGCGTTGCGACTCCTGCTGCTGCTCCAGGGCTGGGGCTGGCGCCAGCCTGGGCCGTCTGAGTGATTATGGCCACGTTGTGCCTTTTTTTTTTTTTAAAAAAAAAAACAAAAAAAACCAAAAACAAACAAAAAAAAAACTTTGAACAGAAATAACAATACATATCCTACCAATGCAAAATATGGTTAAGTACTAATTCCTAGTGGAATACCAGTAACAGTATAATTTCTGTGAATATCAATGAAAACTAAAATTAAGAAAGAGCATTCAGTATGCTGTTGTATCTGAGTTTAGCAGAATTCCACTATCCTTCTTAGATACCAGTGATAATGGTGCAAAAAAAGGGAGATAAAAGTCTTTAAAAACTTCTAATATAGCTATGAAGATGTATTAAAAAGTTACTTTTACAAGGAAAATTACTACCTTAATAACTGTGTACACAGCTAACACCATATTTCATGTTACAGTTGTTTCACCAACCAAACCTCTTACAGTAAAGTAAATAGAAAATGACAATGCATATTTATAAAATGCCTTTTCTCCTTGGAGAAAGTGGAAATGTGCTTATAATGAAAAGGTCATTATTAAAATTTCATTTTGCTCTGCCACTTGAGTTTGCAGGGCTAAAATCTAAATTACTATATGTTCACCTAGCTTTACACTCAGATTTCAGCTACGCAGACACCATATTTAAAACACTATCAAACATAACTCATTTTACGTGGTTCCTTTTAATTATGTTAGTCAACTTAAAATCACAACTACAAAAAAAACAAAAGAAAACAAAACTGGTGAGATTCAGAAGCACAGAAGGAAACCAAGCTACTTCAAACTTATTGCTGGTACTAGAATTAGCTTTTAAACTGAGTACGCTTTCTTACTGAAAAGCAAAATATATAGTGTATCATACAAGAATACAAATAGCTGAGTATTTTCACATAACAGTGCTCAGATTTATGAATTTTAAGAACACATGTTACACTCACATTTAGCTGTGCATCTTACCTGGTTCTGCCATTTCCCCCTCTGTTGGTTTTATTGGCAAGTTTTAAGGTTTGCCTCTGCAGTTGTTCTCGTGAGCCTTGGGATGCTTTAAATAGAGCAATATTTGGAATGTGCCGCAGCTGCTTTGCTCACTGATGCCAGTTTTTGGCTATATGTATCCAATTGTCTAAAAAGGCAGGAGTTCAGGGGATTCAAGATTACCCCTTCCTGCAACCACACATCTGTTTCAGAGAAAACTGAATAAAGAGGGGGCGTTTTTTGAAGAGGGAGAGAAACCAGGGCAAAAATTGCTTTATGGTCTCTTTACAGCCATGAAACACCACATGATAAGTTCACGTAATATTTATGTGCATCCACGTATTTAGAGCATGACAGGGATCCAGTTCGTTCTTAGTCTCCCACGGCTTCTCTCATCCTTCTATGAAAAAACCAAGCCAAGTCCTATTCAGTAATACTTGTACATGTATTTCTATAGTTATTAGTTACCTGCCAAGCATTACCAGGTATCTTGTACTCCACAAAGCACAGAGGTACGTTTGGCGTCTTCCCTCTGAAAGGTTACAGTGTAGTCGCAGGTTTTCATTACCCCTGGGGGCAGCGGGTAACAAAATTCAAGGGAGGAACATTCCTAAAATAATCTGAGAATGATTTTGTCCTAAATAGGACAAATTTGGGAGAGAAAAAAACATGCAGATGAGTGCCAAATCTGAGCCAAAAGGACAAACTGCACACTAGCTTCTATCACATAAAAGGGGAGCTCCATATAAAGATCCCTTGGAGTGATCCTGGCCACAGTTTTTGACCAATAAGCACAAGAAACCCCCTCAAAGTTTATTAGGGAAATGAAGTCCTGGACAGAACATTCAGGGGAACGCACAGGTGCAAAAAGCCCCTAACCAAACGCCTTTTTTCAGGCATGGGAGGACATTTCATCTAATGCTCAGCAAGTTTATCCATAATCCCATTTCAGAGCTGTGCCTAGATAGTAAATGAAATGGGGATTCTTCCTGTGTGTTTCTGAAATGGAAAAGGACACAAATTGCTGCTCAAAAGCCATTCCACGTAGCAGGTGCACAGGATGTTTTGAAGTGATCTAATCTGGACATTTGTGCAGTTCAGAGGAATTGGTTGTGGGCTCCCAGAAGACAAGACAGTGCTCAGAAACACATTATGCAGATTTTCTCAAACAGATTATCCCTTTCTTATATGCGCGTTGATTAAAGACTAAATACATTACATAAAAAAATAAATTTCAGTGATCACCTTTCTTCAGAATTGCTTCCTCTCTTCCAGTGGCTGTGGAGATCACATCTTCCTTGGAGCTATGGTATCAGACAGCCTGAAGGAAAGGAATTAAGCCAAAGTTAAATTCTAGAGCACTAGGCGGAAAAAATACTGGCTTTTCGTACCAACATGATGTAACTTGTTCTAAAGCAGGCTCATAACTCAAGTATTTATTTTGAAAGGACTGGAACTGGTTATGATGGAAATGCAATCCCAGTCCCTCCCAAGGAAGGGTCTGTTCCTGAGCACAGGAGCTGCTTTCCAGGGATCTCTTCCCAGTTCCCTGCCTGCACCCTGAGCCCTGTGACTGCAGAGGCAGAGTGGAAGGGTGCAGATACATGTCCAATGCTACACATACAAAACAGTTGGGAGATACAGCCTTCAAAATACCCATAGAAAATGCAATTTAATGTCTGGTTATTTTTACAGGAATAATATCTTTTGTCCCAGATGCAAGAACGGAAACTATGGGCCTCAGGCTACACATGACTTGTGTCCATCTGCAGAGTGCTTTCATCTGGAATGAACAACAACAACAACAAAAAAGAATGGCAGTAAAATATTTTAAATACAATTATTTGTATTGCTGTGATCAGTATCTTAGAAACTACGCTAACATACAAAATACGATTGAACAGCATTGAATGCTGGCAAAACTTTACTGAAGACAGTTGTTTTACATCAGTGATGAATTTAGCTTTGTATAGATTGATTTCATTGCATACAATAAACAGTCCCCATTTTTTTGGTCTTCGGAGTTTGGCATGAATTCTAAGGTGATGATTACAGAAAAATAACTGAAGCCAAGTCACGTCACCTAAGGAAGTTTTCATCAATTTCTGCAATGGATATCTTGACCAACCTGTTCCGCAGTCAGTTTGTGCTCGCTGTCTCTTAGGTTCCTGTGTTTCTGTTTGTACGATGAGACACTTCAAAGCAGGTACTTTGAGGCATTCTTTCCAGTTCTGCAGATGCAACAGAAACATCAAGTTTTGTCGTCTGCCCACTAACACCAGGTCCATACCAATAAGTCTCTGCTGACAGCGGGGACTCTGCTGGCTGAAGGGTCAGACTTCCACTTCCTCTAGTAGGAGCACAGGACTTAAAGGATTTTTTTGGGACCTGAAACTCCTGTCTACCAATTAACAGCAATCATGTGATACCATCTTTTCATAAATTTTAACATCATCTTAAAACCAGCAGAATTTCTGAGACCTGCGACTTTCTAGGATTTCCCACTGGCAGTTTCCCAGCGGTTGTGTCAGCACTTGCAGCATCTCCAGACCTGCAAGTATTTCATAAGAAATGCTCAATGACTCCGCTCAAACGATCGTGTTCATCTGCCCAGGGAAACTAGTCAAAGGACTTCTACTGGTTTTTAGAGATCAGTTTGACCAAATGGGTATACTAATATAATAACGGAAACAGCAAGTTCTCCAAGTACTAAAGTTTTCTAGTACTGGATATGCCTACTATGTCTCCACTGCTGGCTTTTGCCAGTCCTTGAGCAAGACGGTTCTCCTTAAAAGACACCTGCCTTTCCCCAAGCACCACGTAAGGAAAGTGATTTCATTACTGCTATCCGAAATGGATATAATCATAAAACAAAACTCAGGACTATATAACATTTTATCATGCCATGTACAATTCAGTGCATCATGTCATTTTGAGACAGAAGAATAAAATGGGAGCTTTACATTCTTTGTCTAGCTTTGCTATAGAGCAGACTTTTTGGGATAGGATCCAATTTATTGTAAAAAGAAATATGATCCTGTTCTCTGTGTAATAGATTTATTGAAAAAAACAACTCTCTGATACAATAACTTCATTGGCTGCATAGCTGTTCCCGTAAGAATCCTATCTGATTTGGTTCTGCTAATTATATATATACACATCTGATCTAATGGAAATAATTTCTACCAGGAACCACGTATTCCTAACGAGACAATCTGACCTTCACAGATTGGGATCTTTCCAGGCCTAGTTGCCTTAAGCAAGGACAGAGAGTCATTGCTGTTCACAACAGTTTTGCTAACTACTACCCTGATTTAGCTGCAAGCACAGTAAGTATTGTTCTGCAAGTCTAAAGCATGAGGTTAAGGATATAATAGTTGTAACTGCAGCAAAGAATAGTGTAACAATACAGACATTCTTTTAAACAACACATCTTCTGTTTGCAATGGAGGAATAGACTGCAGACATAAATTCTACAATAAATCTCAGTCCAACAGCCAAAAAAAAGCAGGGGGACAGTTTCAAAATATAAAAAACAAGGAGAGAACACAATGCTTAAGAAAAAACTCAAGAGAATGATTCGTGACAAAAAGCATCTACTACTTTGCCTGCTGAAGAACAATATACGAGAAAAACAATTCCCTCATTTTTATTTGTGTTTCAAATTACATTATAATTTGTGTATGTTTTTTCCTCTGTGTTTGTGCTGGGATGATGAAATACTCAATATTCAGGGTTAGACTCGGATGGTTAGTTGTGGTCTGAAATGAGATCTCTTTTTTAGCCTTCAGTTCACTGACGTACTCAAACAGATTTGTCTCACTTAAAGCAGTCTTTTGAGCAGCCTCCTTGACTTCAGTCCCCTTAACTGCTCAAAGCTAGGAATGCACTTTAAATGCTTTAAATGCCTTCAGTACTTTAAGTGAATTAGGGCCAACATTAGGAGGAGGAACTGAGTGAGCCAGCAGGGCTGAAAGTCTTTCCGGAAGAGAAAGCAATTTTAAGGGGAAAAAACAGTACCGATGTTTTGGAAAATACTAAATTCTTGTCTTCAGATCCACGTGGACCTTGCCCAAAGAAAAAACAAAAAAAGCAGAGGCTGCTCTTGGATTGACTGGCTGGCTGGCAGTTATGAATGCCGCCGTTCACAAACTCCTGTTCCCCAGCGTGGCCACACATGCCGCTGGCTGCGGGGAGCAGCGAGAACCCTCTGCAGGCCGCTGCATTGTTTTTGTGCCAAAGCTTTGGTGAAGGGTTGGAAGGAACAATGTCCCTAGCTGTGTTCAAAAGTATCCCACCTCATATTACAAAGTGCATTATTCCACTGATGGCTATCTTCTGGCTATTCCTTCAGTCATACAAAGGAGTCGTATGAGCCTGCCATGGTTTGAAAGACCTGACGCCAGCCTTGTCCAAGTCATTTAACTGCTTCTGCACTAAATTGCCAGGGAAGACCTGGGGACCTCTCAGTGCTGCTGCCTTTGCCACATGAAACACAGGACCGGCAGCATCTGCCCTCCAGCACGGAGGGGACCGACAGCTGAGTGCTCATGGAAAGTTAACGGGCAAGGGGGCAATTAAAGCCAGAGTCCAATCCTAAAGAAAACAAGAAAAAGCAAGGCACCACTAGTAGAAATGTATCTGTACGGCTCTTCAACAGGTAGACTGGTTATATAGGAGCTTTCCAGCCAGCTAAGCTAACACCGGGGCCACAAGGCTGACATACATTGCCACAACATGTTGTTGGTAATTTGTTTTTCTCTAACAATAATAGGCACAGATCTAACATCAGAAACTACAGCATCTCGGCATCCCTCCACCCGCCCGCTGTCCTGCGTTTGTACACAGAGGGTATCACGGTGAGCAGAAATACTGGCTGTGCTTGTTCGGAGATCAGAGCCATAAGCAAACATCTCGGCTTCACGAGCTTCGGGTTTCCTCTCCCTCAGTTGGTGCTGCTTTCTTAGACAATATGCTGGGGAAAGATTTAGCTATAAACAATCACGCATCACCTCAGCAAGAGGCAAACTCTTCCCCTTTTGTACCGGAGACAGGATTTCTTCATAGCACAGTCCCCTCTGAGGAATGCTGGGAATACAATAGAGAAAGCAAATGTCAACTGCTGGGTAACAACAACATGGAAGCATTTGCTCTGCTGCTTCTGGTGAATTTGAGTGATTTAGTGTCTGATGTTTGGGAAGCAACTGTCAGAACACCTCATTAAAATACCACCCATTTTGCAAAGAAAATTGGCAATATTTATTGTTTAAATAGCTAATATGTTTATAGTACATTCTAATCTTCATAATTTCATCAGTACCTAGATATCAGATATTAGAATCTCCAATGTATATTTTTGTTAGCCATACTTCTAACAGCTGAAAGTCTACATGCAGCATTCAGCACCCTGGCAAAGAAATGCTTTCAGTTTTGTAAGTCCTATACAATTCGTATAAATAACTGTAGGCTACACTGCTTTATGTTAGATTACAGGGACAGATCAACTCCTCTTCACAAAAGGAATGCTCCAAGTAATAAAATCTTTATAGCTTTGTAATATTGGTACTAATTTTTTTAAAATCACATTTCTTTCTTTCAATTGAGCTTTTTCCTTTAAAAAAACCAAACCAAACTGATTTACTAGCAAATCAAAAGCTATGTTTATATGCCTTGAATTGTTGTATTACTTTGCCGTACTCTCTTGTGACCTGTGACTAACATGTGAGAAAGTATCAGATTATTGCATTCACAGAATAGATATATGTGGAAAATTCATCTAATGAGATGCATTTTATTAGTCACATCAATCTTAGCATTTGAAAGCTCCCTTAAAAATTGCTGGAGATTACTTCCACTCACATTTACATCATGAAAATAAAGACTGATTGTTGATTTATTTGATAACTATGCAACTGAAGACCTGAAAAATTCCATTTATTCAGCTACTAAATATTTAATTCCACACACTGTTTCCTAGGGCTCAGGGTATACATGTCAATTCTCTTGGCAGAGCACTCCAGCTGAATGCTGAGATATCTGATAAAAAACGCTGTAAATATAATGGAGAAACGGCAGTTCAGTGTAGACATCTACATGTGCAATGTCATTTCTGGATTAGTTCCCCACTGATGTCTAAAAATAATGTCGATAACGATGTGGGTTTTGTCTTTGTATAGTTTCATTTCAATGGCTGCTGAGTGATTGGTAAATACCTTTCTAGCTGGCACAGCGATAATTGCTGTGAATAAATCTGCCTGACACATAATTTATGAGAAACCATCTCAGCTGGATTTCTTAGTACTGAGCGTTAGACGACTGGAAGGCGAGCTGCACGACAAAGCCATGGCACGCGAGGCAATGCCAGATCTCAAAGCTGCCACTTTAGTGGCCAAAGTTTCAACGAGCACTGTAGCCTGACCAGGGTTTCCAGCCTGGTCTGCACAGCCTGCCGAGACCACGGACAACTGCCCACCCCACAGGGATGGCAGGACATGAACAAAGAGCCAAGCATACTTAACTGCAGATACTTGGAGAGAGAAAGCAGCTCTGGAGCCCTCTCCGACCAAGTGCTGCGCACCTTCGCCTGCCACTGAACTGAAGGGCATGCAGGACGCTGAACACCTCCCAGGAATAGCTCAGCAACCAAAGCTGCCCAGCTCAGGGTCAGCGATAGGACAAGTTTCAGATATTTCATATAAAAACTTCACTGAATTTCTTCCTCTCCAGTGATTATTATTCAGGAAGGAAACCCAACCCATCATACACCATAAATCACCATGGGATTTATGACTTGGGAAATGTCAGCTTTCTGGAGGATGCATTTTATGATTTATACATTAGTGTAACCTGACGGTGTGGCTTTTACTGTAACAGCTGAAGAAAAATTGGCATTTTCATCATAATTTAAAGGCATTTAATGTGTTTCTCAGATTTGCACTGAATCTTAGCTTCTCAACCAAGCTGCTAAACCCAAGTTAAAATTCCAGCTTTATCATGTTACTGGATAAAATGGAGCAAGATGATTTCAATGTCCTCTTTAGAGCAAAATGAAGGATTTCTTCAGAATCTTTTATTCTACATTCTCCCATGTATTAGTTTAAGGAAGAGGCCTCGGTGCAGGCACGGGGGGGCGTGTTAGGTAGTGGCCAGGTGCCAGAGTCGTAACTTCTGCCACTGCTCCATTCTGCGGGCAAAAAGCTGAGGAGCCCCAAACCACCCCCAATACAAGGACAGAGCCCATACTGTTTTGCAGCAGTTGTGGCCATGACGTGTCTTCAAGCAGTCAACTTTTGACACTGTCCCACATGACATCCTGGTCTCTAAATTGGAGAGACATGGATTTGATGGATGGATGATTTGGTGAATAAGGAATTGGCTGCATGGTTGCACTCAAAGAGTTGTGGTCAATGGCTCAATGTCCAAGTGGAGACCAGTGACGAATGGCATTCCTCAGGGGTCGGTGCTGGGAACAGTGCTGTTTAACATCTTTGTTGGCGATACGGACAGTGGGATTGAGTGCACCCTCAGCAAGTTTGCTGACAACACCAAGCTGTGTGGTGCAGTCGACATGCTGGAGGGAAGGGATGCCATCCAGAGGGACCTGGACAGGCTGGAGAGATGGGCCCATGTGAACCTCATGAAGTTCAACAAAACTCATTTTTCTCCTTTTGCCCAGCTCCCCTTTTTCCTTGGCTTGTAAAGGGACTGTTCTTGCAGGTGAAGTTTAAAGTTTACTGCTCAGGATACATTTTTACTATTTCAGGCTCAAATGGGGCAGGAAAAGCTTCCTTCGGAGGGTGGATGAAGTGGGGAGGCAGCAGTGTAGGAGGCCAGGAGCAACGTGGGACGCTCCAACAAGGGGCACTTAAGGGGATCATTATTCTCAAACACTTGGGTTTTACCATGATGCCCTGGCTGTACCCAGACAAAGAGATGGAACAGCTGGATATTAAATTACACTTTTGGTTGTTTCCTTGTTCTGACTCCTGAAAAACAAATAATGGAACTGCTCAGCTGGGATTTGAGTTCCAGTTCTCGGTTCAACCCTGAATTTCCTGGTTGAAAACAACTTACTAGACTGAAGACACTGCATTCAAAAACAAATGCTGGCTTGTATGATTTCAGCTCATGTGCTGAGCAAAGTCATACACAGGCTGAAAACATTTTTATTTGATCTTACTGTGTCGTCTGAAAGAACATTAGATCATGCCAGCAAGGAATACAATGGCAAAACACAAACTGGCTAAAGAAAAAAGGATATATTCATTAACATAAATTGTGAAAGACTTTCTAAAATGCTTTGTTTATCTAAGATTTAAATAATTTATTTCTTGATCTGATAATTCCAGTTAACCATAAACACTGGATAAAATGGAGCAAGATGATTTCAATGTCCTCTTTAGAGCAAAATGAAGGATTTCTTCAGAATCTTTTATTCTGCATTCTCCCATGTATTAGAAAACTACAACACAACTAAGTACCAGCCAGCCCTGGCATTTGGGCCCTAAAGTCACCCATCCTAAAGGGCACCTTCCCCAGCAGAAATACCCAGAGATATCTTGCTCTTATCTGTACGTTTGCAGACTCCCTTTTCTTAAAAACTGGAGAAAGCAAGCCTGAGCAAGCTTGGTGGTTAGTGAAAGGGGACAAAATTCAAGACCAGAAGAAAACAACTTCTGATAAAGCAAAACCAGACTAAGGTCAGCAGAGATACACCAAACTGTACCAGCTGAGACTCAGCTGGCAGGAAACAGCATTTATATGAGCGGTAGAGAGCTCTGCAAACTTACCACTTGAGAATGTGAGCTGAATCCACGTGATTTCGATGCAAGATTTGACGCTGTCCTCCTGGAGGGACTGGTTCAGCATTCCACTGCGTTTTGTAGACAACGAGTCAAGTCATTTTCTCCCTCCTTTTCCAGGTGACTCTGGCATAAGTTTGCCTGGATTCGATACCTCTGTGGAGATGACCCCTCCTTTTGCAGTCCATCTACTTGTGGTAGAACATGAGATGGATCTTTGTTCCTTTCCTTTTCTATAGCTTATATTTTCCTTTTTAAATGAATCCTCTGTGCTGGGGAAAATACGCATTTTAAAAATTACCAGGACAAACCACATACTTCAAAAAAGCTTTGCAAGCCTTGAAAAGCCATGAAAATGTTACCAAGTTTTATCCAACCAGAAATAAAGTTCTCAAAAACATCCAAAAATTGACACTTCTATGCAAAGACTTTTAAAAAGTATCTTATTTGTAAGGACACAGCCAGCTTTACTAGCTAGATATGTACTGTAAACACCAAGTCCTTAAAGAAAAGGTAGCGTGAAGAAGAGCAGCTCCTACACTTGTGCTGCAGTACCCTCTTGCGACAGACGGGGCAACTTCAGATTCAGAAGGAACCCAGAGGATGCTCTACTGCATCAGTCAACTGAGGCACTGGAGCTATATGCACACAAAAAGTGTGAGGTTTTTTTTAAGAAACTAAATATACTGTACTTAAAACTTTTCTCGGGAGAGATATATTTAGTGTTTAAGGGCTTTGAAAAAGCTGAGTGTTTCCTCATTCTAGGGTGTCTTTGCCCCTGTTCATGTGAATCCTACTACAGTTACAGGAAACCAAGCAGGGCACCTCAACCTCACTGTCCTCAGCCTGGGGTGCCTGTGTGCACAAACCAAGGATGCTCAAAAATGAGTGAGCACTGGCATTTTGGCTACTGTTCTGATCACTTGAGTAACTGGCAACAATATCTACAGGTAGAAACACAGATTTTGGTGTTTGTTTGACTTTAATCCTCTCTCGCCTTTCTCATTTCTGTAGGTTCTTTACTGAGAACGTAATTTGTGCCAGACTGAGCTCCCAGAACTTGCTGGGTTTTGCTTTCAGAAGCCCGTTCTGTTTTTGAGTCATAAAACCAGGGGTCAACACTCTCTAATTAGCCTCCTCTTTTCCACAGCAGCCACAGATCATATGCACTAGTTAACTCTGGCCACTGCAACAGGTTCAGGCTGTTGCCTAAGCAGGAGCCACGCACCCGCCTACATCACCTCACCTCACTTAGTCCATGGTACACAAAATTCATGATATTTGTTACTTCTCACGTTAGACTGAATTGTTGCAATCACAGTAAGTCATCCAACTTCTCCAGGACTTCAGAAGTCAGGTTCCACTATGCAAAATCTTCTCTCCTGTCCAAGTCACCCTGGGACAGCTGCATCAGCCTGCGCACTCCCGCTCCGGGCTGGGGTGGGTGGTTGCCAGCAGATGGCAACCCCTTCCTGCAGTCCTGGCAGCCAGGCCAGCTGTGTGTCTCAGCCATACAGTGTTTGAAAAAAATAGATGTGAATAATAAAAAAACCCAAACAAATGAAGTATTTTGATAATGAATTATATTACATATTATTTACATAGGAGAAATATTATTTTGTCCTGGATTTTTGGACACAAAGCTCTCCTCGTAGGATACAGAGCCTACAGAAGGAAAATAAACAGCTGGTTCTCCCTTCCTCTCTCACTCCCCTATACACACATATATACACTCTTACCATGGCTCCTCTTCCATTCTCTCAATGATATATCATTGTCACAGGCATCAGAAAATTATTTAAACTGATCACCATGTGAAAAAAAGGTCCCAATTTAATCAGCATTTGGAAGAAGCTTTTCCTGCAACAGCCCTGGAAAGTGTTTCTGTGATCTACACATTTCCCAAATGACAAAGGATGTCACAAGAAAAATTTTGCCAAAATTGGTCTTATTTTTTGCTATTTTAAATCCATTTATGTATGCTTGTCTACTAGCACATTCAGAGTAAATGTTGCACACGGTCATACATACGCGATACACACAATGATAGCATTTTGCATGCTTTCATTGCAATGCCAACCTTTTAACGATCAATTTAACACAGAGATAACAGTTTTATTAAGGTAACCAATTAGTAGTTGCTTCAGACAACGGAGGCTTAAGACACTCACTGGGTTGAGTGGGGACTGCACATGTTCTGCTTTCTGAGCTCCAGCCCAGCCTGCGACAGCCTGGGGTCCCTCTCCCGCAGCCTTCGCTCCAGCACCCTGCTCTCTCTGCCAGTTCTGCAGCTCAGCCCGAGGGGCAGCAAGACCCCGCAGAAGACTACGCATTTGGTGAGGGAGCTAGATTCGAATACACTTCTACCAAAAAAAAAAGTTTACATTTTTTAAATAGGTTATTCTACTTTGTTCTATACATTTATATACAAACAACTAAATATTCACGATGCTAATGAAAGTGGTAGCAGTGGCACAGACTAGAGAAGCAAAGTAATTTGGCTTTACCTTGCCAGCGAAGGCAGACAGGTTTATAAAATCCTCATCCAAAATATAAAAGGCCAATGGTCATTTTTGCAAGGCCTTACTTGCACACACAAACTCACCACTTCAATTACTCCAGTTTAAGTTAATTGCTGCAAAATGTTCACTAAAAGGCTTTCCTCAGATTGTTTATTTTTGTTTCCTTTATACTAAATTGAAATAAGCTACCTTTAAACCTCATGAAGAGCATGGTATCTTTTGTAATGGCTTAAGTCCTTTAAAATTATGCTGCAAGTAAAAGGGCACACAGATCATTCCAAAGGCTAGGACAAAAAAGGAAAAAAGATACTTTTCAAGATTTTTAAAGGGGAATGATCTCTAAAAATAGGCTTTTAATAAGTTATCCTGAAGTTTAAATTTAAAGCAAAATCAATGGAGAGACTGCATATGGGTTGTATTCAATGTGTGTAAGAAAACAACCCTTCTGGGGGTATAATAATCTACACTAGATTGTATTATTGGCAGATAACAAGAAGTAAATGTTTTGTGACTGTATTTTTATCTGAGCACCAACGACTTTGCTAGTTCAGCAGATGCTCTGAACTAGCCATAAATTTTTCTAGGTTACAAAATCACCAAACATGTTGAAGTCAAAATATTTCATGTGTTACAAGAACAATTAGAAGCATCACCAAATGCCAGCAATAGCTTAGAACATACTAAAACTCCAAAAGAAGCACAAATTCACTTAGTTTTCCTCTCCAGAGGAGCTGACACTGCTGATAACGGATTCAAGTATGTTCTGTGGATACTAGTATTATCATCTATCCTGCAAATAAGTTATTCAGGCAAAATTATAATTGTAAAGTCCCAATGCTTATTTTTATATGAGCATATGCATGGGAAGGAAATAGAGGAAATTGGAAATGTCTGAAAAATTAAAAAATACTTTGAAATTAAACTAAGTGGACTTGATTTTTTTTTTTTTCCTGGTACCTATTTCTGAACAAGCAACTCAAAGTTTAAATACTGTCAAATGTCAAAGGGTGTTTTCTTCCAAACGAATGGTAATTAAATTAGTAGCATAGGTAGTTACATTGACTTTAAATTCTGTATATATTATGTGAGATTCAAACCAAGACAATTCATATTCAGTGTCATTTGTTATCCTTTCTGTATTGATGTATTACATATATTTCTTAATTGTATAAAGTCATTACATTAAGGATCTATAACGTACTGATCATTTCCGTGATCACTCTTCCTGCAGCTCCTTTGCCCCTGAGCTACTGACTGTGAACCTCATGGCACCAGGTCCTCCTGCATCTAATGAAGACCAGTGGCCACATCCCATAACGTTGCGTTGTACAGCAATTAGCAGGGTAGGAGGAGTTTGCATGTCAGTGCGGGATTTGGTAATATGGCTCTATATACATTCAAAATAAGCTCAGGTGAATTAAATATGATCCCAGAGACTTCCCACTAAAGCAGCGTCCTTCACACGCACCTTAAATTCATCTTTGGATGATCACTTCTGCGACTCCTTCCGGGAGCTAAGAACTGCCACAAACCATGCCATCCTCGTGTCCTTGCTAACACAACCCCGCAGCAGCAGTACCTGGGAAAGAACCGTTCTCTCCAAAAAGCCCATATGCTGCAGATGCAATTGTCTCCTTGGGGAAAGAGCAAGGGCAGCATGAACCATAACATTCAGATTTTAGCCAAATCATGTCATGACCTCAAGTGTGGCAATACACATAGCAATGACAGCATAAAAGACCTACTTAAAATAAAGTAGTCTCAAACCCCATTCTTTGGCCTTCGTCCTGTGCCTGACAACTGTCTTACATGCCAACCATAGAGAGAGGGGCTTTTGTGACACCAGCTCATCTCAAACTGGCCACGTGTCATCATGTGGAAACAATTTCCAAGTCACTATTTGTCTGCACTGCATTTATGGCAGCGACAGGTGAGAAGCGCTATTCCTTTTACTCATTGTCAGGGCCGCTGTGGCATGAGGCCTCTTGACTGATTTTGGGGGCTAATGACTGACGATGTGTCATGTGTCAGGCTCGTACACAAGACCTGTTGATGTGCAGCGTATTTTTAGTTGATCTGTTTTTATCTAACTTCTATATTGCACTTACTGCTGCAAAATCCCTGAATGTCATCCTCCGCTGCAGCACTGGCACCTTGCACCCCAGACACTTCAGCAATACTACTCCAAAAGCATGAAGTTATGTATATATCTAAGTCACTAAGATCAGAGTTTTTGGTCTCTTCATGGTATGCCCTGGACTCTAAAATTGGAATAGTGACATAAGAAAACCTTCATAACTGAGACACCTAAAAATATTATCCCAGGAAATGTCACGCTGGCTGCACTGGCACCCCGGGCTCTGTAGCTGGAGCGGTTGCAATGTGAGCCATGAAGGCACGGCACGGCACATCCGTGTTCCTGTCCGTCCCGCGACAGTGCTTGTGTGACACCGCCGCATGTGAGCGGCTCCGCAGGGCTCCAGGAATGCCTAGTTCCTCTTCTTGAAGTGCTGTTGAAATGTCAATGCAAGCTATGATTTATGTACCTGTACATTTGTAGGACAGCCCAGCCTCATTCCACAGCGGCTGAAAAAAAACCTGGGGAGGTGGCAACCGAGGCTTACATTGCACTGAGATTGCAGAATAAAGTGTGAGATCACCTCTGAGCTGAACGGCAGCTCTCTGGAGTACACCCAAGAAACATGAGCCCTGGCACTGCGCTGACAACCTATGTGGTTCATTTATTGACATTTTAAAGCATATCAGCTACTTTGGGGAGGCTAGAGGGAACTTTCTTCTGTCCAAATAAAAAAGCTTGGACAATTCTCTCCAGGGTAGTAAACAATACTGATAGAAGGAGCTATTTTTGGAGTTCTTGACTGACTTTCATGAATAGTATAGGAGAGCCTAGGCTTTAAACCACAACTATTTCTATTCACTCTGGCAAATCACTTATTTGTTTCCTTTTCTGGCTGAGAGGAAGACCTCTCCCCCTGTTCGTCTGGGTATATCCACCAAGCTCATCACAACAGCAGCTGACCAAAACATCCAGCCACAGGGTAACAGCCTATTGGCATCCCTACCAATTACATCTCCCAGACACATGAAAACGAATGATCCCATCAAATAAACAGCCTCATCTTTAAATACTGCACCTGGAAATGCATTTTTAAATCTAGCATGAGATAATATTAACAAATTCCCAGTATTGCACTTATCCCTTATTTAAAAGGCTTAAGATATTATATCCCCTTCTCCTTGTATAAACCAATTCAAGTTATATAATGTACGTGGATTTGCTTTGACCCAGTTCCAGATGGCAATATATTATTAAGCCAAGGCTGTACAATTGCAATTTGGTGGAAAACAGGTCAGGATTTTATTACACGTCAAAACTCTCAAACTGTTCTGAATATTTCAAATTAAAGAGGCAAGTAGAAAATAACCCGTGTGTTAGAATGATCCTATTGCATTACCTTGCTCATGAATTTATATTGGGTGCATATTTTATCAGTTATTTTGCTACTTTTCAACAGCCGTATGTGCAGTTTGTTATGACAAACCCTGGGACAAACCAGGGCTGGGATTGCACACGTACGAGAGCAGGGCACCAACAGCCTGGCAGCTCCTGCTCTCACCAAGTGGAAGAGCTTCAGCTCGGATCTCACAATGTAAAGACAGTTTCAGGTGAAGGAGGAGCAGAAAGGTAAAGAAGGGACGCAAAGCAAGATCTTACACGCAACGGGCTTGAAGGTTTGCTGGGTACCGACCTTGTCTCCAGGCAGGACATTGAAGTCTGACTGTCAGGCGGATGTACGGTTCTCAAAGTTCATTAGAAAAGGAGATCTCTGGAGCAAAACAGGCTTCCTTCCTTCCAGCAATCTGAGGAACATAGTTGCCTTTTCACTCTCTATCAACATCTCCTTTGAACCAAAAAGCATGCAGAAAGTCAGACTGCTAATTTCCCCTGCCAACTCAGGGCCAGTCCTCAAGAAACCCATTAAATCCATTAGTTCCCGGTCTCATCCTTCTCTTATACGCACGATGCCAATGCTGCCTGTGAACTGTATTAGTCGGCTGCTTGTTTGGACAGATCTAGTTTGTCTGATGCTATTACACTGCTCAGCTACTTCCTGGCCTATATTAATCCTCTCTGTATTATTTTTCTAGTTTAATTAGTGCTGTTAACTAATTTGTTGTTAACGGTTGTTTCCAAGTTCATTGAAGGAGAAACCAGAACTACAGTCTCTGACCCTCCACTGCCAATTTTAACACATATCAAAAAATGTCTAATAAGTTATGCTAGTCATTGAAATCAATCAGCATATTGGTGCTTCTCTAATTTTTTTCTCTTTTGGGGAAAATATCATCATAACGACATAGATCCTAAACTAAGTACAGATCTTAAATGATGAGACTGTCTTTCACCAAACAATATATCCCAAAACTAGATACGGCAGCTGACATTTATATCCTTGCATGCACATCCGTTAGTTTCACTGCTTCAGGAGCCACTTAAAAACAATTAATGCTGTAAACAGCTAGATGTAGGACCAGTTCCCTGGGGTGGTTCTTCGTACTCCGCTGCATTATGCTACGGGGCTTAGCACACTCAGCACAAGCCAGCTTTCGCATGCCAGGCTCCTGGGACAAAATACAGCATCTCACTGCGCACAGATAAAATCTGTAAGGTCATGTTTCCGGTCCCTTCCAACTCTAACCATTCTATGATTCTATGTTCACAGATCAAACTGCAAAGGAAAGAAATCCAGCTGGACCACTTACAAAATGAGTCTTTTATGTGTCTGATTCATACTCCCTCACACAAAGAGTATCTTAAATACAAATAAGAGTATGTAACAGCATAAGGAGTTACACAGAATAAAGCAACTACTGTTTTTGAACTCTCCCTTACTATACCATTTTATCTCTGCATTGCTACATAGTGTTATGAGTATTGATTTCATAAACAGTAGCTGCTCCAGGGGGAAAAAAACCCGAATCAAATCAAAACCAGACTGTTTCCTTACTCATTAAATCTCTTTCCCAATTTGTCTTCTGAATTATTCTTAATAGCCTATTTTTTGAATGATCCCTCTACACATTTTGATTTTGATACATCCTGCATCTGTGAATGCTCTCCCACATTTGTATTATTGCTTTTTTAAGGAGCAAAACAGGACATTTTTTTCATTACACTGCAAGGCTGATCATCTAATATAAAAAAATAAAAAATAATGAAAGCATATAAGATCTGGAACGCTGTTGTTCCTGGCTCCAGTAGGCAGTGGAATGTATTACAGAAAGTACCGTATTATCTCATATTATCTAATGAGGTAAGAAGATGCCGAACACCATATACCCTGTTTTATGCAAGCTGACAGCATCACTGCAGCTACTTTTCATGTCTTCTCTCAAAAGCTCCAGCAGGCGAGTCCAGGGCCCTGGTATCGGGGTCAGGAAAGTGGAACACAGAGACTGAGCTGCTCTGCTACAGAAACCTCTGAAAGTACATTTCTGTCCAAACCAGAAGGAAAGACAAGGCTGTTCAGAATCAAAGGGGTTCTGGGTACATAGCTGTTGTGGGCTGGGTTCTGTGGGAAGGAAGGAAGACAAAGCTCAGCAGGAGACAGAGGCAGATGCAGAGACAAGAAGCAGCCAGAGGAGCAGCCACGCTTTGCCCTGCGGGAAAGGACCCTGTAGGAGAAGGGCTGGATGAAAGAGCGATGAGCAAGAATTGTTTGCCACTTACTTTGTGCATTCTGGTTAATAGAGAAATGCCATTGCACCAAAGATGCATCAATATAACCTGATACCATCACTGATTTTTATTTTTTAGGGGAGTAGCCTGCTAGACCTGCTTCCCCAGTTCTGTCTAGCTACCCAGCTCAGAAAGGAGGTATCACTGTCCCAAGTAGTGGTACAGCACCAGCCCATGCCTGGCCACTTCGCAGGACAGGGCAAGAAGAGTTCTTCCACACAGTTTGTGTCTTCTCAGCAATGATGGGATGCTCGACTCCCACACCAAGGTTATGTCAGACAGAAAAAAAAAAAAGTACAAAATACTCCAAGGTATTAAAAGAAAGGATTTAGTAGCTCTGGCTACATTATCTTAAACAGTAGAGCTGAACTGGGACAAGACTGCTGGAGGCAGGGTGGGCAGTGCCTCATGTCTTTGTTCAGTTGTGACAAACCGTACTTTAAACTGTACAATCAGGCGATTCCCAGTGCAGTATCCTGCCTCATTTTCAAGTACTGCCAGTGGTTCCTTGGCTTTATAAAAAAGCATTCATAAAACCCTCCCCTCTGCAATAAAAATGCTTGTAAAGTAAGTGTGGCTCAAGTCTGTCTAAACAGTTGTCATTTATTAACTTAGGTTTTATGGCACTAGCACTACTGCTACAATGAATTAGTCATTTATTTATTCCTGGCATTTATTATGCTGTCATAAACTTCAGTATTCTGTGTAATACAGAGAAAATAGAACAATTCTCCCATAGCTACTAAAACTTGATGTGTAACAATTTTCAGAACTAGATGATTATTGTGTAGGCTGAAATCTCACAGAACTGTAACACAGCAGCAGTACTGATCATCATTTCCAAAGAACTTTTAAAATCCTGTTCAAATTCATCCATATTCATCACATTCAGTATTTGTATCTCCTGATATGTGAAAACTCATTGCATCACAACTGAATGGATTTTCATTGCCACAAACACATTTTCCCCAGTGCGTGTCTGGAGCATCTTTGCATTCCTCGCTACAGCAAGGAATGGGTCCCTTATCCCTCCCAGCTAGTTAAGGACTGTTGCCACAAACAAGGTGTTGTAAACAATCTTTCTACACACAAGTCAGACTCGCACATTCTCTGCTTTTATGCACCATCAAATCACCTTCTCAAGGAAAAAATACATTTACTATACAAATTCAGTAAAACATGTTTTGCTACATGATCTCCCATTTCCTAGCTGCCACAGGGGAAAGGTGCTGCCGCATTTCCAACGAAGAGCAGTCTGAGGAGTGAGCCAGTTGCTGGACAAATTAAGCTACGGACTAGGAACAGAAATCCTCCTACAGGCTCTCCTTATAGGACAGATTCCACTGCTGTTTCACAGACACTATTTGTTCCATGTCCAGGGAACATTTTCCCTTCACTCTGCTTTCCCCACAGCCACCTCAGCAACCTGCCTGGCTCCTGCCGCAGCTTTCCTCCAGAAAGGGAAGCTCGAGACTGCCGGAGGTGAGCGCTCTTCCGCTCAGTGCAGCTCCGCTCTCTCAAGGACTTACCCTGGAGACCAAAATTACTGACTGCACAGATCCTCAGCTCTTGAGAGGACTCATCAATGACTGCCTTGCCTGTTTCACAAGGACAGGATTGAAACTGAGCTTTCAGTTTGAATTAAACAAAAACAAACAAGCATTTTTCTCTGCTGCCATATCTCAAGATTAAACACACTACAACCCCCTAAAGCAAATTCTTAGGAAATAAATTACCCTCTCAGATTCAGTAATACTTGAACATGTATGTAGGGAATCAAGGACTGTAACAAAGTTGGTGATCACCTAACAAAACTAAAGCAGGACCGTACATAGTATGTTTGGCAAAATTCTTAACTCGAGACGCATGGATCCTTAACAAAGGATTTATCCATCAAAGCTCTTGCCTTCAAATGGGGCTCGGCACACTGCAATGCTACCACAATAGTAGTATTTAATCATGGGAAGTTAAATGATAGACTTTTCTATCCCTATCCAACAGTTCACAGATTCAAATATATATATATGATATTTTCCACCATCTTTTTCCACCTCCTCAGTTACTGTCATTTCCAGCTACAGGTCCTCCTGCTTTTGTTTTAAAAAGAAGCGGGTGCCCGTCTGACAGAAGAGCTGCCATACCTGCTGCTTTTCTTGGCACACACCTTGCATAGTCAGAGCAGTGGCTGTGGCAGAGGGGCTTTTGAGAGCCAGCCTTTGCTTTCAAATGCAGATTCATTCATGTTTATTCCACTGAATTTTAATCTAAAGTGTAATATTCTGCATATGTCACTGATTTTTTTTTTTTTTTTCTAGTTTCTACAAAGTTAAAAGATTTGACAAGTGGCCAAAAGAGACAGAAATGTCTGAGCTAGTTCCAGCTGCACCTAGAGAGCTTCTGCTTTGCTTTGTGAAGTTTCTGGTCTCCATAGTTACACAAAAGTTGAAAAGTAATGACCAAGTATTACCTTAAATGCTCCCATCCAGAATGAAAAAATAAAAATGCTCAGAAACTCCCAGTCTGACAGCCCGCTGGAGCGTGACTCCGCTTCTTTCCGCTCCTGTGGGCTGAGTCCATCCCTCTCTGGATTAGGTGATGCTGGACACTCCCCACCTTGCTCTGGGCGCAGCTAGGATTCGACACATCTCTCTTGCAGCCCAGGATGCAGATCACACTCCCATGCATGCGCTGATCTTATTAGGATTTAATAGACATTGTTTGCTTCCTTTGGCTGCCTCGAACCACACAGCTGGCAGCATTGACTTCACACCTACCCTAAGCTTCAGCTCGCAATGGGCACGCAGGAATCCTGCCCGGGCACTGCTGCCATCTCTGCACTCCCTGCCTTCCTTGCTCAAATCAACAACCTGGCAGCCAGGTCCTCCCCACGGCAGCCACCAACGCCTCCAGACCCGGGGCAGCCCGCACACTCCTCCTGTGCTCGGGTCGCATAAAAAGCCCAGACAATTCACACCTCTCTGAGGGGCAAAAAGTGACATAAACTAAGGGACCAGTTTCAAAGCTCCAATAAAGCCCTCTGTCAAAACCAGAACTGGAGGCTGTGACCTGTTAATTAGGCTAATTAACAGGAGGTAAAATACATGCCATGAAAGCTAAAGCCACCCTGCAGCTTGCTCCAAAACAGATGAAATTTTGTTTTCATTTATAAAAGGGCAAAGAACAAAGTGTCTGACTCAGACTGAAAAAAAAAACCCCACAAACCAAAACACAACACCCCCCCCCCCCCCC
>VYXH01000692.1:249287-330328 GCA_013397275.1 Burhinus bistriatus | reverse complement strand
AAAAAAAAAGCCCCAAATCCCAAAATATTGCAGAGAGACACCAGCTGTGCCCCACAACCACTTGCTCTCCCAGCTGTGCTGGAGCAGCTATGAAGCCTGGAGAGGAAGAGCCACCCACGGTGGGAAGGGCTGACCACACATGTCCGGTTTGACACAAGGCTCATCTGCACTATCACGTCCTTGACCCCTCTTAGGCTCTTTCTGTTTGCAGCCCGGGTGCGAAGACAAGCAGGAGAGACGTGCTTCACCCAGGGTGGAAGGGGAATTGCCACCAGAAGTCTCCTGCCAAAAGCCAGTACCTTCACATGTACCACCAAGTAGAACACGTTTGGTCTCCGGCTCTTAAAGATGCTAGTTGAATGCTTTGGCAGGTCTTTTTTGTTTTCCTACTAGCAACACTAGTTGCTGATAAACAGGTATATTAAGTCCTGACAACATAATAAATTCAGTAATGCAAAGTGACATACGCCAGGGCTGCCACATGGAGAGGCCATATGGATAGGGCAGCATCAAAAAAAAAGAAGTGTCCTCAGATGTGGTCTTTTCCAGCAGGATGTTTGCTGGCTGAATGGGAAATCTGACTAGAAAACAGCTTGCTGTATTATTTTTCTAAAATCAAATAGAAGTTGTTCAATAACTGTTGGCTTTGTTTTGGTTTTTTTTTTTCAGCTCAGTAGCCTGTTCCACAACAAAAGTATTACAAAACACTTTCTACAACTTCTCCTCTAGAGTGTAGAACAGCAAAAAGGAGAGGAACCATGCATGACAGATGACGGAGGAGAAATTCTAAACAAATTTTGACACGAGAGAATACATGACTTCGCTAAATCTTCCAAACCTGGCACCCATAAGTATCTCCAAATAGATCTACTGAATATGGTGAGGTGTGAACCAGTCCCATGGAAATGAAAGGATCCATTTCAGTTTAGAGTAGCTAAGAATATTTTTCAGGCTTGCACTGACAGGCAAGTAAAAACCTCAAACTGCAAAAGGCACCAGAATGACAATACAGTTGCTGACAGATGTCTGTTCTGCAAACATGTGATAGTCCCTGCCAGCGTCTGCAGCAAAGACATTTGACAGTTGATATAACTTAAATTTGCTGTGCAAAAGTCGCAAAGCTGGATCTATCCTTCATGTCTGACCTAGCAACTTACTAAACTTTAATGAATGTATGTTTGGCAGCTTATTCTGCCCAGGTCCCTGAAGGTGTTAGCCAGATTAAACCCCAAACAGTTTCTGTCAACATCCTACCACGCTTCTGCTGCTGCTTCATCCCATTCCACTGCCGGTCCTTTCAGCACGGGCTTTGAATACCCGTTAAGCTCATTTGTACCCAAGAAGCAAGCAGACAGGTTTGACAGCGAAGGGAGATGGCTTCACCACTATGGAAGAGGACAGCAATAGGATTCATTTTTTAATGAATTGGGTTTAGAATTAGTCAAACCATTATTTATTTATTTATTGATGATGACAGAAATATCATAACAACCAGTCTGGATTTCTAAATTATTTTTCCAGAGAAGGTCTCTCCTCTGCAGGAGGAACACGAATGCCACCTCTTACCAGCTCAATTTTCACACAGCTCAGCAGAATCCGATGGAGACCTTTTGGTTTTGTTGAAGAGACTATTTCAGTCAACTATTCTCTTCCCCAGCAACTTTTCTTCAACCTCCTTGATGGAACAGGATAAACAATCACAGAATATTATTAGGGATATATATTTATCCATCCCTTGAATTTTCTCTAGCATTTATTAATTTTTCCATTCCAGTGCTTCCAAGAAAGGTATTCCCACTACGGCAGCAGTGACTTTTATGGCAAGCGATTAGGTTAATTTGTCTATTTTCGAAAAAAATGCTTAAACTGATACCTTCTTACATGCTTTTGTTTCATGGCTTTTCCCAGCAACGTTCTGTCTTCTGCCTCCTCTCCGTATAATTTTGTGATGAACCAAGCTGCAGATAACATTCGATCCATACAGACTACAACAAATCGTGTTTGTATTGGGCTGGATAGCCAGATTTTTCACCACTACACGCAACATAAAAAAATCTGGCTGCTCTCCGCCAGACAGGCAATTACCTAAAATGAGTTCTAACTATTAATTAACAGGTCTTCTATTCATCTTTCGTTTTCAGTTTCAGATTTCTCCAAAATCTTTCCCCATGTGTGAGACTAGGCAATTTGCATGCACAGGCTGTGCAATTGAACAGATGGATCTGACAGCAATGGCATATTCTTCCACAAAAATGACAGGATAATAAGTGGAGATCTTGTTAAACTTGGCTACCATTAACATAACTGCTTGTTTACTAATATTTCACAGCAAGTCAGACTTACTGACAGTGCTTTACTTGCCAGTTGCTGGATGTATTGGCAGCTGCTTTTTCTTAGGCTTAAAGAAATAAAGAAGAAAAAAGAAACAATAAGACTTTCTATGGGTTGTCTGGTGCTTTTTTTTTTGCCTTTTTTTTTTTTTTAATATTTCAGCTGTCAGTGATCAGTATTTGGAATCAAATATATACAGAGAAGCAATTCAGAGCAAAATCACAAGACCAAACAATCTTTTAGAAGTGAAAAACCAGTTTAACTTTTTTTTCTTAAGAAGAAAAGTATCAACTGTCTTAGTATGTGTTTGTTTTCAAGATGAGACCAGACTTCTAGTTAAAAAGAGTAGCAATGCAGAATCCAAAAATAGAGGGATTTAGAGGGCCTGTAATCTGATAAACAACCCCGTTGAACGTGTTCCTCCTGACTTGTGCTTTCTCTGTTTTTCAGTGGAATTATGTTCAAGGTAGTCCAAAAGGAGTTTTAAAACATTTTGGAATATTCTCCCTGGTTATTTACCAGAATGGCATAAGTGAACATAAATCCTTCTGGATTCTGTAGTGGTTCTGGATCTAGGCTGAACCTTGGTATCCTTTTTCTGTTATTATCCGGGTAAGAATATCCCAGCCTCTCCCTTCCCGTAGACCCACCACTCAAGCCGTCATCATCATAGACACACAACGCAGGTGTGAGAACAGTCTGAATGCAGGAGAGCTGTGGCTGCAAAACAGGAAATTTTCTTTGTAATTTAATGAGATATTGGAGTGTTAGAAGAATATTGAGACAATATATTGTCACAAAAGAATGAAGATGAGAACGTAACCTGTTCTTTGGCACTCTGTGCACAAGTGCTGCAGCAGGTAACTCCTGCCCTTAGAGTTTTAATTCCAGTTTTAAAAGTTCAGTTCACATTCAGAGGAAGCCATAAAGGATTTAATGGACTTACACACTGAGTAATCCTGCTTAGTTCAGTGTAAGGTGATAAAAATATCAAATGTTCTTTCTGTTAGGATTTTTTTAACATCCAAGTACCAGTCTGTTGTACTCTTGTAATGATAAAAAACAGTTGTTCTAAACCAGTGTGCATCTTAAAAAGTATAGGCAAGACGCAAATTTCCTTCTGTCAACACCCTTAAGAGTATAGGAAGATACAGATGAGCTCCCCCAAGCCTTTTCCAAACTGCTCCATCTCTAGAAATTATAAAAGTCCGAAACATAGGGCCTGCGTTTCAGGGACCTCACAGTGAACGTGGGCGAGTCAGGGCCAAGCCGGCGTTAGAGGACAGAGCTGGAAGGATCTGCCTCCTCCTCACCAGGGTCCAGCTCCTGGAAAAAGACATTAATGTCTTCTAATAAACTTGTTCTCCATGCTTATCAGAAATAAAGAGGCTACCTGGCTCTCTAGTACTTGTGTCATTTCTACTTGACTAATCTGTCTCTGCATCCAGAGCATTTTGGGGCATGCACAGAGGAACAAATACCTTTTGAGTGTCTAGATCCAAGGTGGCTAGAGATTACCGGGCAAGCAGAGACTTTTCCAAAGACGCTGCTTCATTACAAGTCATTAGAGAGGTAGTGAGTCTGCAGCATCCCAACAACAGTTTTCTTGTCACTATTGCATCCTTCTCCTTTACTTTATCGGGATAATTACCTACAAACTTTCTTTTTGGAAATCCCTTCTTCAGGCATTATCTTCCAGCATAGCCTGCTTTGGTTTAGTTCAAAGGCAAGGGTAGGGTCCTGCACCTGGGGAGGAATAACCCCCTGCACCAGTACAAGTTAGGGGTTGACCTGGTGGAAAGCAGCTCTGTGGAAAGGGACCTGGGAGTCCTGGTGGACAAGCTGACCATGAGCCAGCAATGTGNCTGCCCAGAGAGGTGGTGGAGTCGCCGACTCTGGAGACATTCTAAACCCGCCTGGTTGCCGTCCTGTGCAACCTGTTCTAGGTGACCCTGCTCTGGCAGGGGGGGTTGGACCAGATGATCTCCGAAGGTCCTTTCCAACCACCACCATTCTGTGATTCTGTGATAAGAACCAGCCCTAAACTCACTGGAGTTCAGCAGCAAGCATGCATCATCCTCCCTCTCCTCCTTTGACAATACCTGGAGCATTCATACCATCCAGAATTATATGATAGTAATTTGTATTACCAACACCCTGACCACATACCACTGCAATTGCTTTGGTGCCTTGGCTCTGGAAGGCAAAAAGACAGGATTCACCTTGTCTTATTCCTGCCACGCAGGTGATCAGATGCATTCCTTTTACTAAATGAAAGTCTAGTCTCATTTTATTCACCTGACAAGAACAAACGCCTCCTGCTGCCCCCTTCTCCAGTCATAAGGGAGGAAGAGATTGTTGGAGAAGACCTCACCAACACCTATCTGGAACACTACGAGGAACCTTGGAGGCTGATGGAGCCTGGTGCTCTCAGTCTGATACGAAACCAACACCCTTGACAAAGGATTTTCCATACATGCAGCTCCTGAGCTACTGAACTACTCAGAATTATACAGCAAAGTTGTTTCGCAGAAACTCTAAGTGTTTCTAGAATGTATATCCATTCAGGAACTGCAGTCTCTGTACTGATGAGTCTGGCAAGGCTTTAATAGGTCAGAAGCCCAGAACTGCCATGCTTACAGCATTGCTTTCTACAAGTCATACCAGCACTTTCTCCACAATTCTTTCACTTTAAAACAAATGAAAATACATTTGATGTGTATGACCAATGACTAAGAATTATCATCTAATTTGTCCTGTTATATAGCTCAAACAAAATACATTGAGTTATTCCTTGCTTAAAGCTTCACATTCAGAAGCAGAAGTCGGCCGTTGCTTGCATTTATTCATCCCGCTAAGCATTTAGCATCTCTATTAAGTGCAATAGAAGGTGCTGCCAAAACTATTGAAGAGATAGAAACCATTTCATTTGGCACTGGGCTGAATCCCTCTGCGCAATTCCTAGCAAAGACCTACAGCAGAGAAGGGCTTGCGTCCTACTGGCCTGATAATGTATGAACTTGAATTACTGGCAAAAGAAACACACACTTTCGCATCTTTTGAGTAAAAAAAGAAGTGCTTTTCAGCAAGGAAATAAAAGGGATAATTTACTGTGCAGAAGGTCTTTTCCCTTCACTCCTGCTGTCAAGTCTAGCAGCATTCCTGCTGCAAAGCTGGCTCAGTACTGTGCTTGGCACAGAGAGACTGAGCACGGAGACCAGAGGCAAAGGAGACTGCTGAGGATTTATCTTTCAAATTAAAAACTATATTAATGAGTAAATCTCATTTTATCTCATGAAAGTGTGTATTGGTTTCACAGAAATCCAGAAATATTAATTCCTCTGCAACCTTCTCTCAAAGTGTTGTGGATGGGGAAGCATTCCACTGCAACAAAGGTCTCATGGCTCCAGTGTTCCCACAACGAGAACATGGGGTAAATCAAAGCAGCAGTTTTAACTCTCAGTCGCCCGGCTTTACTTATGTGGCCCTGAGATATTTTTGTCTTTGTCCCCTTTACCTATTGAAAGATGCTGGCAGCCTTATCCCAAACTGCTCTCAGATTTGGGTTTTTTATTGCATTAGCAGACTCTCTGTGTTCACTTCAACCTTTCTAGCCGAGGACAAGATCTCTGGAGAACAGCAGATGCTTTCTGGTGGCATTACATTTCTTCATTTGGCGAGAGAACACGACGACAGGTTCTCTCTGCTTGTGCTTCACAAATACCCTCAAACACAGTGCACTGTGTGTGTGTGTGTGTGTGTGTGTGTGTGCAGGACTAAGAGCCAGCACTGACTACTGGCTCTGCACTCCACCTTTAGAAAGCTAATGAGTATCCAATTAAAAACAATCACGTTATGCACACTGTGCATACAGCCAGAGATGGAACTTTCCTCCAGAGGACAACAGGCATTCAAGTGGGCTGAACCTTTGCCCACTGACTACACAGATCAAACCAGAAAATCGTAACTATCATCTTCCAGGATTAGGAATGCAGCTGATTAACGTGAAAGCCTCATTTTATGCAAATGCTATGCATAACTGGGTTCTCACTCAAGCTACAGGAAAAAAGTGGGAGTGCAGGTCAAGATAGCTACTATTTATTTCAGTGAATTCAAAACGGCACATGTGCCCTCACCCTTAAGAAGGCTAGGCATATATTTTAAATATTTAACATTCAAGTCCCAAGACAAAATATATACAAGGGTATTAATTACCGTCATCTTTACTCAGCGTCACCTCAATTTGCAGATCAGATACAGAAAAGTACAAGAAACCTCAAATATGTTTTAAAACAAACTTCCATCTCCAGTGTTAGCCTTTCAAACATCTTTAAATGGACTGACTCTGGGTAAGTAGTCAAGAAACTGACTCCCATCCTAGCATACATCTGGGGAGACTCCATCAACTTCAGTAGTTACACCCCAGATCCATGCTGACTTGAAGAATCCAAATTTAGCACTCGATTGTATTCCCTTATTCAGCTGAACTCTGCCCTGAAAGAGGATCCACTTGGATGCAATTAAATTTTCATTTTACTGAAAAAATACTAGTAGTGCTAAAAAAAAAAAATAAAAATCAAATTAACATCACTTGCAGACACTCTGCACCTCTCTATATTCTATTTTCTCAGCACTGTTAATTTTCAGCAGAACTGCTCCTCTGAATTCAAGTGTCACTTTAGACCAATATATCTTGAACTCAAATAAGATTTTGGCTATAAATGTTTAAGATGTGAAGCACTAAATTAAAAGAAAGAATCCACTTTTAAAAGCCTGTAAGTCAAATGAATGCTTGAAAACTAAGCATGAATTAATCATCTGCTTCAAGACATCTGTTTCCCTTAAAAAATGTGCTTTCTTAAGACTATTATTCCTTAAAACAGGATCACGTAAATGCTGTCTGACTTTACTGACAAACTTAAGTCTATATCCAGATGTACTTACACTAACCATCCGACTAATGCCATTGCAGAATATTGCATGAACCAGGAACAACAGAGCTTCAGGGAAATAACTGTCACACAAAGGCGACGGAACAGATCTAATTTGGTGTTTTATCTCCAGCACTGGTCATAACAGGGAAACAACAGCATCCCATGCAATACTGCATGAATGTTTTGTCCAAGTTGGGGGGGACTTCCCCCCGAAACCATCTGCTCTCTTGTACCACCGCACAGTGCAAGCGGGAACCAGCAAGGCGCCCTTAACTATCCGTTGGCATAGCCTCCAGGAAGCGTGTCGCCTTGCTCACGAATTACAGAGATGTTCCGGAGCCCTGCACTGACCCAAGAGGTTGGGCTGTTGGACACCACAGTTCCCACTCATGGTGTCATTTTGTACACGGCCATGTTCCCTGCGCGCCAGGATTAGATCTTACTGTTTGGAATACAAAGGAACTATTCCCATATCATTATAAAGTCTGAAACGGAAGTTCGTACCACTTTTAGATGCACCCACCAGGAAAAACAGGATTTATCTTTATTTGCAAGTGCTCAGCAAAGCAACTGGTACAAATCTAGTCAATTCAGAACCTCAAACTCTCAGACCATTTTCACTATTCCTTACCCCTGTGTCTGTGCTGTACACACACATACATAAACCAAAGCAGCAGAGGCAGGCACTCCATCAATGTGACCGTACTCCTCAGGCTGGATCTGGACCCTAGTAATACTGTTAGAGCTACAGCAGGGATTGAGTCAAGCCATAAGTAAAGACAAGGCTCTGCTGCAAAGGGTTTGCATATTAAGAAAACAACTGTTCCTTAAGCAAAGGACCAATAAAGCCACTGCAACAGCTACAGCTGCCCTCCCTTCCATGACCCCTTCTTATACATACTTATACTTCTGACATGAAATTATTTACCAACAGACAGCAAGAGAAGGCAAGGTAATTCAGTTGTGAGCTGTACCTGGACTGCAAATTCTCCCCTTTGGTACACAGCTGTACCAGATACTAAATTCACACACTAAAGAACACATTTCAACTCCCATGTTTCTTTATAATAAAAAAAACACCAACAAAACAAAACAACAAAAACCCACCAAAAACAAAAAACAAAACAAAAAAAAAAAAACACAAAACAAAACAAAACACAAAACCCACCCAGTCGTGCTCAACTAGGCCATGCAGGCACTGCCCAGTTTCATTTATTTGTGTCTCAATCAACACAGGAGTTTAAAAGATAATCTCTGATAGAAATTCAATTTATTTCTCCTTCTGCATGTCTGAGCAGATCTGTAATCAGTGCAATCACTCCGCCACACTGTCTCATACGTGTGGACGGAGGGTCTGGGACATTGTTTTCCCTGTTGCAAATAGGAACTGCGTTAAAATCTTATGAAAACAAATGCAAATGAGCATCAGCCCAAGAATAAAACTGACCCAACATGCTTCTGGAGGAAGTTCTGCCTGTTCTTTCTACAACTTTCACTTTTTTAAAATGAAATGTTTTATTCTTTTACAACTTAATCTTATTTAAGTTGAGAATGGGAAACTAATGAAGAAAGCTCTCCGACCAAAACATTTTAAGATACAAAGTATGTTTCTCACTAGGAGGATTTATCTGTAAGCAGTAAAATTTGCATAGAGACCTGTTCAGTGAGATGAGAAAGAGAAAGTTGAGGATGAAGTAGGTACCTCAGCCAAGGGATGTCACCTGCCATTTGAGCCCCTGGTCTGCCTCAAGCCGGGCTCTGGCACGCAGGAGAGCCTGGGACGTGAGGGTAACTCCTTGGTTGCTGGTGTGCCTCCCGCGTGCCCCGCTCTGCCCCCATAGCCCACGCTGTGCCCCAGAGCCATGGGCACGCTCAGGGAAGCGGGTGCCCAGAAGTACTGCAGCAAGCCTTAGCACCCTGTGGCCCCAGCTCTCCGTAATGATGGTGACAGACGAGTGCAGGAAGAGGCACGCTAATGACCGGCCACCCTTCTGCAAGGGGAGGGCAACAAAACCAGCCTTGGGCTCGTTCGCGTCCACACAGCATCCACGCGTCACTTCACACTGGCCCTGCACAATAGGAAACTTTGCAGCAGCTGATACAAGAACCACAGTGAAGAAAAACTGAGGGTTTGTTGGGTTATGGTTTGTTATTTGTTTTGGGTTTCGGGGTTTTTTTTGAACTATCTTGGAAAAACTGAGGCTTCTCTGGACAGCAGTAGCCCCACCTCGAACACTGGGCAGCTTTGCCATCCTCTCAGAGCTGTACAGGTGGACTTTATAAAACATGATCTTGAAAATACAGAATTAAAGTGTTACTCCAGAATACGTGACTTACCACCTCACCTGATCAACCACACCAGTCACGTCACACCACCTCAGCTCTGCTGAAATGCCAAAACAAAACAAATGCTTTCAAAATACCGTTCAACATATTTACTTCTGTTTCTAACATGTTCTAATGCCTGAAATGAACGCCTTCCCCATCCCATTGCCCACACAGAAACCACTCCTCTGCCTACTGCTTCACCTCTGGTTGGATACACCAGTGGTGAACCCGGCTGGGCAATAAACACCTCCTCAGCCTGTCAGGATGAATAGAAAAAACAGAAAAAACTTCATAGCAGATCTTTTCACCTCTTTGCAGTGCATTTCTATCAGAACATCAGCTCCTCTGCCGAGAGTGAGGAATGCAACATTGGATCCCTAACACCAGAGTACTTTGTACTCCTCTTAAAAGCAGGGGCATTAGATATTCCAGTAAACAATCATATAAAGGTAACTAGAGACTCTTTTTACTTTTGAATTAAGAAATATAATTTCTTAAAAGTAATATTCCAGTCTTATTTTTGCTGCTATTAACTGTTCTCTGCAGATTCTTGAACAGATTACTTTATGCATTCTTTCACAAACTAGAAAAGTAATTTAGGCCTGCTAACCCAGGATGTGAACCACTAGCCTTTACGAGGTGAAAATAATTGCTTATTCCTCTCTTCTGATTTTCCCTACTAGGCAACAAATGTATGCAATACATGAGAAAGGGTAAACACACCTTCAGCATTCATAACATACTCTTGCTTTTAAAAACACTTGGCAAGACATACTAGAATAGTACAGATCCTTAGTAAAGAAAACAAATTGTTTCTTCCAGCTAATTTATACCTATGTGCAGTTAGGATGGAAGACAGCTTGAAAAGGAAGTTTTAGAGGAAAAGAATCAATTTTCAATTGCTATTGAAGGTATAGGAAACAAAATACTACAGAAGTTAGGAATCTGTTAAAAAGCTGCTTTTTTTTCCCCACAAGAAAGACTTTGAACTGAACAACTTTCTTTGGCTTTGTGTTCTGTTACTTCATGATCGAGCTTCTGAAATAAGAGTATGAAATAATCAAAAGAGATATCATTTGCATCATTCTTGGTGCACTGGCGTTTCATTTTCATAAGGTCATTTACTCTTTTGCAAGAGAGATAAGTATCACCCCTTTCAGCAAATCCATAATCCTACCACAGTCAAAGTTTCCAACAGCACTAAGCCATTCACGCAACTTATTTATAGTCCCCTCCTTCCCTGTGCAAAAGAAATCTTGGCCCTGGCCACTGGATTGATTGTTTAGGAAGAGACATACACAAAAAACCTTTGTGATTATTTGTAAGAGTTCCCAGCAATTAATTATTCTGAGTTACGGAAAATGACAAAAAAAATACAAACGAGAATGTATTCAAATGAACTAGCATTTGCATCAAGAGTTTAAAAATAACTGGCTGACGGAGATGCTCCAATAGTTAATTTTTGAATTTTCAACTGTTCAGAAAGTTGCACAGGGCTGAAATAAAACTGGTATGTACCAATATTTAAAAAAGTAAATGCAACAAAGAGAGATAAATATTGACTAAGAGACTGATATAAAAATTGGGCAAAGTAATGAAAGTAATTTAAAAAAAAATATCAGGAAATATTTATTTAGAAAGAGTTAAAGGAGGGTAATGTAATTAAAACCAAACAAAAATAAAGAAACTAGATTTACTGGGCACCTTGTTATAACAATTCAGACCTGGGCACCTGTTATAACAGTTCAGACCATATAGGTAACAATGATGATGTATGTTTAGTCTTCCATAAAGCATTTAATCAGATGCTTCATGCTATTTTCATCAAGAGAGTTGAGTGGCACATGATCATTATGACACTTGCTGGAAGAGCACAAAGCTGGTTAGTAGCCAGGCTGCCAAACGGAGCTACAGACAGTGAATCAGTGGCGAGCAAGAGCATTTGTACTGGAGTCCTGTAAGACTTAGACATTGGCCCTGTATTGTATCAATGACCTGAAAAAAAATGTCTTAAATTAGTAATGATTAAGATTTGCAGAAGACACAAGAATTTGAGGAATGCAAAATAATAAACAGCACATTTCTGAGCTGGACAGCAAGGTAAGATGGTAGCAAGGGAAAAACACAATACACATCTCAATGAATCTCAGAAGGACAAAAATGCAAATTGTATTTACAAAGGTAGAACTCTACTCTCAAAAGGATTAAAAAAAAAAATAGTTGGGAGACATGATAGAGACTCACTGAACAGATGCTTCAACTGCAATATTGCAGCCAAAAAGATTAAATGCCCTCACATTATAAATATAAACACAATCTGGTACAAATCATGTTATCCCCATGCTTTCCACCGACTTAACTGCCCCTGATACGCTGCAACTGGTTGTGGTGCCTACGGTTCTTGAACGTAGGTGCTGGAAACTTCATAACCTTCACAGGAGACCTCCAGGAATGAATGAAATATTTGAGAGAGAGAGACCTCAGGGGTTTGATCCATGTAGGATGTCAAACAGAAGACTGTGACTTCATGTTTAGGAGAGAGAAACTTGTGTGGCAAGAGCTCTTTCAAGTGAGCAGTCAGATAAAAGTTAATTTCATGCTGGTAAGTGAAGCTAGACAAACATCAACCAGAAATATTTGTTTTCAAGCACTGAGAGTAATCAGCATTAGAATAAGTTGAAGTTTATAACATATTCTGCACCAAAAAAGCCTTCACTAGGTGGATTTTCAAAAAGCTGAAGCCTTGTTCATACACAGTTTAATTAATTTTGAGGAAGGACTGAAAAATGAATGGCCTTATCAATGTCTGAATTGCAGACTGCTGCTCTGTTCTATCCATGTATCTAAAAATCCTGGCTCAATATAATGCTTCTTGTAGGCTACGTACCAGATGCTCACAGAGGTTTAAAGACTGAGATGAGTTCAGAAAGCACTTATTTCTTGATACAGCTTCCCTTCATTTTATTATCCCATACACAAGGCTACTGAAGCAAGTGTTCTCAGTTTTCCAAAACTGTACCATTCCTACTGTTATTCAGCATCACATTTCAGCATCACTGTATAAAGCGTATTACCTCCAGGTTAGATTTTCTCTGCCATCATTTCCGCAGCACAAATTCCCAATGAGACAAACTGCTTTCTATGATTTTGAGCGTTCACCACATTAGACCACAACTATATCACATCGCACCAGTTCTGGGCTGGTATTACTGATATCCACCAGTGAGACCACATTGTCCTCCAGATATGTGAGGATCAGCGGTTTTCAGATGTGCCAGGCCATGTTTGTGATGGGAACATCGCCACTGGAACGGCTGGATTGGTAGCGTGCTTCCAGGCTCATAAAAGCATCCCAAAGAGGCTGCCATTTCCTTCTGGAAATGGGCAGTTACAGAATTAGCCTGATCCCCAGACTGTCGTGCGGCAGTTGGAGAGCCCAGCCTCAGTGCCAGTTAGCCCATGCAATCTCACACAGCTGCTTTCTGGTGCAGACACAGCAGCAAGCAGTGGTTCCTAGAGGCATGCATGGACCAAGGATAGCCTATTTTCAAGTTTACGCCAAGGATCAGAATTTCACAGAAAAAGTGGGTGGTATTCAACCAAAACACACTGCTTCAACATGCCAAAAAGTTTATACCTAATAAAGCAAATTTATCCCTAGCATAGCTTCCCTGATGAGACCTTATGATTATATCAGAGATGTGTTTGGCCCAGTACTTAGAAACAAGATGCTGCCTGCAACAGACTGGTATCATACATTAATTACAGTTCTCATCACTATAGGAATGTACTTTTGTTTTCTCTCTTCCACTCCATGAAAGAAAATGAAGCTCACTCAAGTTAAACCAAAAACTGAAGGAATAATAGAAATCTTGAACAGATATAAAAATCCATTGGAAGTGAGCATATAACCTGGTACAGAATGCAGTACCTCTCCTTTAAAATAGTGAGTTTACAGCAGGTGACTTCACTGAAGAGTGGTGTCTGCCCATCTCCAATTCATCTTAACCTCCCACTTAGCACACAAAAAAGTACTAGCTTATAGTTTATCAGATAAATGATGTCTCTAACTCTCTGTTCCATCTTCTGTCCTTGCCCTGTATTACTATTTCTAAGTTACAGATTCAGAAGCAATATGGATAGCTTTAAGCAAAGGATAAATTGTTGTTTATACACACTCTCATCTGGAAAAGAAACAGAAATTTAACTTGAGGTTTCAAGCATCTTTGACATCGGTTTATAGAACAGTTCCTAATTCTGTGAAGACCTTAACCAGATACTTAACAGTAAGCACAGGAATAGCCCCACTGGCTTTGGGGATCAGATATACTTTCTGACCTGGAATACATAGAGAAACAGGACTGCACGTGGACTGGACCCTACGCCAGCTGGAAGGAACACAGAAGGGAGGTCAGTGTTGGGGAGAATTCTTCACCTGCCTATTCTGCAAGGTTGGTACGGACTTTGCTTCTCTGGATCTCAAGTTCTTCCTTCCAGAATCTGAATGCTCTCCATTTCTAGTAAATTAAGAGAGATAGTCAAATGGTTATCTTATAAAGACACTTGGTGCACTTGCTTTAATACAAAATACTAAATTTAATCCAAATATATTATGTGCACAAAATAATACCCTTGACTTTTTAGTACTTTATGTTTACTACTAACCTTTTTTTCTTTCATAATTATGAACATAAAAGAAAGAGATAATGTCTCTGACTTTGGCTTAGACCTCTCTCCAATTCAAACATTTTATACAGAACGCTTGCTTCCAATATTCAAAAGACTTCATTGCGTCACCAAGCTTCTCTGTGCAGACATAGCTGGTAGCACGGGTATCTGCGTGTTCCTATACCATCCACTTGTGATTTCACACATTCTTCATGCATTGAAGACGTACATTTTAAGGACCAAATCCATTTCTGAATACAACCTATCAAAATTAAAGTTCTACAGACTGAAAACTTCTCTCTTACAATATCACCTTTGCAAACAGACATAAAAATAGTCCTTCTTATCAGTTTTCCATGTCCAGGCCCACAAACTGCCCTACAGATTACTCAAGAACAGAAATTAATGGCACTTGACAGCAGTACTCTCTGCCTTCTCACCTGTGCTAGACTACAACAAGACCTTTGAACATCCTGAATACTCCAACTCCAGCTCTTCAAGGCTCAGAGTATTCCAACACTGAGAAGTTAGAAGGTTTTGGCACACTCCAGTGCTACACCACCAAAAAGAAACTTGTGCAAACAAAATATAATTTGCATCTCAGTGGAGACAGAAAAAACAACACTAAGCCCAGTGAGACAAGACAAACTACTGAGCCAGATCTTCCTTTAGCTTGAGTCTACACTATAGAAATCCTGCCCTGTTTCACTATTCAAATTCTACTTTCACACAAAGAACTGTCGCCATCTGAATTAACTTCTAAAATTAAGAGGAAAGTATAAGAGATTAAGTCATAAGAGACCACTGTAATAAACTCTTCTAACCTCCTGCACACACCATACCATTTCTCTAAATTAATTCCAATTAAAGCTAGAAACAACCTTCAAGTCAAGATTAGTTTTTTCGTCTCCTGCGATGGAGATCGTATCATTTGTTTAATTACAAAGCACTTGTAATGACAGTTATTTCTAAAGAACGTATAGGTTCTACTAACACAAATAAATGCACCTGGACACAGTGGGTGAGCACCCGCGGCACCCAGCATTCAGCAGAGCTGATCACAGCCTGCACACATCCACTCTTCCACTTGGAAACAGCCTCTAAACTACCACAGCAGACAAACTACCAGCAAGTCAAAAGTTGAAATCATCTCTCTCTCAGGAAGTACTAGCCCAGGTTCCGACACTCCAAGGTACAGAGCTTCTCAACTTCCCTGAAGTTAGGGATGGCTTCAATCACACCTTCCAAACTGCATCACAAGTACGGAGACAGAAATTCAGGTCCAAAGCTTAAGGGATTCATCTAGTATCTGGTTCTGTTCCTCTATGGAAAAATGCTTTTTATTTAGAAAATATGCTGTTCTCTCCCAAGTGATTGAAACAAGAGCCAGTTGCACCTGCTAGACCCTTAATGGACTAAAATGGGAATATGGAGGCAGTTACTAAACACGGCTTCCTATCCAGAAAAGAGAAAGAGCTCAGCTGCAGGTTTCTAGCTAAGAACCATTACCATCCTGTGAAATGATGGAATTTTTTCCTGCTTGCAATCACTAACTACTGTTAGTTGAAACATAATTGTATTTGCTACGGTTTCAGTAAACATGTAACCAAGTGCTTAAAAATCTATTTTAATGATGTTTTCAAGAATAATAATACTCTGCATTACAAAAGAAAGAGGTAAAAGGTACGTCTTTTACATATAAGAAAAACTTACAGCAAAGGCAAAGAATATCTTAAAACCAAAATAAAGCTATGTTTTTCCCTCTAGGGAAGTTTCAGGTGTTTGAGATTACTCACTCAATTCACTTTCAGCATTCATAGAAAAAGATGAAGGACAGTCAAAGTAGTTACTCTACCATGTCAGCTTTAAACATTCCACTGACTGTCAACAATTTAGCAATAAAATTACAAATATACAGAAAACAGATCTGCTACTGTACTGAAGCTACACACACAACCAATAACAAAAATACATAACAAAATATGCAGAAATTGTTTTCCATTCATAAATGCAGAATTACTCCCACATTCCACTCCGTCCTGAAATGAGCACTCCACACAGTGACCAAAAAGGAAGACAACTGTTATTATACTTGATAGAGTGAGCAGAAGACAAACCTACACATTACTCACAGATTTGGACTAACCCTAATTCTACAAATTGTTTGCTGTAGAATCATAGTGCATACATGGAAACATGTAAAATTCGTATTAACAGTTAAGTACAAGTCAGAGTGAAAACAGTGATGCTAATGAAGAGTCTCATTCTGAGACTGCTGTTTGTTGGGCAGAATGAGTCCGAGTCCAGCAGTCTAACCCCAAGGACATTACCAATAACAGAAAGCACTATGCTTAGCAGAATTTGCACAAAAGGCCAAAAGTGATCACTAAAAATGTTTTTCCAAACAGCAGGATAGGACATCAGGAAAACAGAATACTACCGTATTCATTGCAATATTAGGCTTTTGAGCACAGATGTGCTTGACTTAAAAATGACATGCATTACAAATACAAAAATGCTACAAATGCTTACTGCATGCAAATAGTCCCCAGACCACTTCATAATTTCTAAATCAAAGTAATACACACATAAGGATGGAACATGGTTTCTATTTAAATAAGCTTTGACAGGAAAGGGCACCTTAAATCATGACTGAATCACTAGGATGAAATTGCATTTCTAAATAATTTAAACCCTCAAAACAGTATTTCTTGCTAAAAGTCCTTCATTTCAATGAAATAGTTTGTAAACATTGAAGATGTACATTTATACAATCTACAGTCTCAGCAGGAAATAAATTTCAGGCCTATCATCACTACTGGCTTCCAGCGGCAGAACAGAATCGTGTGCATACAACTGGTCGCTACAGCCGTAGTGCAAAGCGGCACACGCGCCCTCGGGTATTCCTCGACCCTCCACGTCCTCCCCAGTGAAGCCATTCAGGTACCTGGCTATGTATGAGCCCGTTGAATGCCTGTTGATAACGTGAGGAGATGCCGAAGGCTTGTTCCGAAGGATGACCCCCGCTATGCTACTTGTGTTAGAAGATTTTTGCTTGCTGGCAGCCTCCTGTCTCTCCTTGGCACGGCTGGCTATATTCCGTACCCTGCTCTGGCTTCTGGACGAGAGTTTTCTGACCAGCGCCTTCGGGCAGTCTTCATCAATCTGCCTGGAGTACAGCGTTTGACTGCTGTCCTCCTGGTCCAGGGACACCAGCTTCCTCAGCTGTTCCGTCAGAGCATCCGTAGAACGTGGTCTCATATTCTTCATAGCAGCAAGTTTCTTGTCTCTCATGCCTGATGAGATAAAGCTCTTACTTATGTATTGATACTTACTTTCAAAATTGCAGGAAATATCCTCTGACGTCAAGTCTCCGAGACTCTTGGATTTGCAAGGGCTAGTCTGCTTGATGGCTGAATGAGGAGGGAAAGCCAAAGCATTTTTGAGCACTGGTGAGTGTATGCTGAGCTGGGATCTCTCAGAGGTACACGTTACATTTTCCTGCTTATCTGAATGATGATGATATAAAAAGCCAACATTTTCACACATTGGAAAAGGGAGCTGACTCCCTGCAGTCCTGAAGTTACCCGAGCAGTCCAAGGCACAGCGCTCAACAGTCACGCTGCTCCCAGAGGTTCTCTCACCACCATGTCCAGTGTCCTGCTTTTGCCTCAATTTCAAAGGGGAAGCCAACTGGCTCATGTCTTCCCTTTTGTACTCACATGCAGTTACCAAGAGATCTTGACAATCCCCATCTACTTCTACAAGACTGCTGCTTTCTGAATTTTCACCAGTGGGAGGGTCAACAAGTGTCTCCTCAAAGATGAGGCTACTGGAAGCAAAAGAACTAGCAGACTCGGGGGCTTCCCAGCTTGTTCCAGATTTTGGTCCACATTTCCTTTTGGGATTTGCATTTAGCAAAGAGAGAGGTGAAGGACAAGGAGAGCTAGGCAAGTTGTTTTGTACATTATTTAACTTTTTCTTGCAAACTAATTCACTGTGGGTCTTACATTCAGAAGCTGGTGTAAGAGTTGCCTCATGGATAATCGTGTACACGGAATACTCCGCAGTCTCCGGGCTGGAGAATATGGTAGTATCTGGAGTTGAGAACACAGGGGATTTGACAGATTTTGTGGTAGCAAAATTGTGCTTATAGGGACTGTTAAGATCCACAGTAAGAATGTGTGGCTGTGCAGCCATCACACTGAAGGTCTGGCTGCTAGTGCCATGGAGGCTTGAGACTGTGGTAAGATTAGTTTGGTCATCTGTGACATCAAACTGTCCGATCAGAGCTGAGACAGCGCTATCCATCTCACTCTCATTTGCTAAAGAAACTTCTTCTATAAGGCGAGAAATGTCACTGTCTTGCATGGTTAAAGTGGACTGCAAATCAGGAACATCAGAGCAAATGGTAGAAGAAATATCTGTCAAAGAAAGAGGTGCTCCAGTGCTTTTCCCAATGATGTCGTACCTGTGATTTTCTGTATCTACTTTTTGAGAAAGAGAAGTCCCCACAAGAGTTATTTTCTCCTCCTTAGACCCTTTTGTGTCATCTTCCTTTTTACTGTCTGCACAGTTTTTGCCATTTGTTTTTTCTGTGGGAATTTCAAAATCAGAGCCCTGCATTAGAGGGACAGTTTCAGCAGAAATATTATCTTCCTGATAGCCTATGAGGTGATTTGTTCCAGCTATACCACTTGCAAAAACTAAATTTTCAGGTTGCTCCTGTAAAGGCAGTACTAAAGAGTCAACTGTAGTCTCCTTCTGGTCATTCGTCTTAAATTGAGATGCCAAATTTGAAGTATTTGCTGTTTTCTCAGAACATGTGAAAACAGATTCTTTCAAGTTTGTTTCCTCCTCGTTTGTATTGTCATCACTGTTGGCTAAATTAAATAAGAAACGTATTAGTTGCATACAATATTGCGTTCTGGTTATTAACTATTTTGCCCTTAGACAGACAAATGGAGAATGCAAAATTAGGTACAGTTGTGACAGAACTTAATTATGGAGTTGTGCAGGTTTAGTACAAATTATCTGTGTGATATGAATAAATGGAAAAATACAACTGCAGGCATTTCATTGAAACTTCCTTTGAATGTCTATTACATCAAGCACATGATGTAATATTTGTTGCAAATAATGTTAATGAGGTACCATATTGTAGCTTGCACATAGTATTACCTTCAGCTGTGTTCCTATTCAGATTTGTACTATAAAGAAGCATGACAATAAAGACAGAACAAAACAGCTCTAGTTAAAAAACATAGTACTTTGAAACAAGATGCATGCTTAAAAGAGCTGAGTAAAAAGCATCAAGTAGATGGACTCCAGGCTGTATTTCATATGTAGTTATTGTAAAATGTTACAATTTAAGGATTTAATTTTTGATCTTCTACAAGCATACTGCATTCATGAGAGCAAGATTTCGAATTCCATGAAAAATACACATTCAGTATTTCCTCCACCAAAATCTTCTTATTTGTCTTTATATGCTAAATTCGAGCTCCATAACTTACACTTTTGGAGCTTTTAATTAAGCAGGGACTATAGAAGTAAGCTTCGCATGATATATACTGTTTTTAACATTCGCTAGAAATCAGGTACCCTAGGAAGAAACAAGAGAAGCCCTGATCATTCCGTAACAGTGACTGAACCTCCCTGGTACAGTAAGAGCTATTTTTAATTAACATGGCATTAAAGGCTGATCTCCAAAATCTGAACAGTTCCCCAAGCTTTTCAGTGCTGTCACATAAGGATGGAAGAGATGTACATTTCTTTGATTTGTAGGATTTTTTTTTTCTATAAAGAACAGAGGGGAAAATGGACAGTACACTGTCCACTTGGCATAATTCTTATTGAGACAGTAGAGATATGTTCAGCCATAGTATTTTAGCAAGAAAGATCTGTTGGACAGCCAGCCTTTTCCATTCTTCACAGCATCCTGCAATAACAAACACTTCATCTGACTAGTACGTCCGCGAGGGTGAAGCCACCTCCCAGTCTGAAATATTCGGGCTGAATATTTTCTGAGAATGCCCAAGCCTACACCTGTGTGTGCATGAGGCTGCGTTGTACCTTTTCTTACCATGATTCCAGGTAAGTGCTTCCACAAAAAAGGAGCCCGAGTTGCTTTTCTGTATGCCCACCCCTGAGCCATGGCTGGCCCTGCAGCATAGAAGGGACCTTCTCCCTTGGGGACAGAAGAGGACTCCACCTGGAATTTCATCTTCTTTGTGTCTCATTTCTTTGTGTCTAAGGTGGCCAGTCGTCCTCCATAGGGGTTACAGAGCAAGGCCTACAGAAACTCCAACGGACTGGATCTAGTCCCCTCACAGTCAGAAGGAGCAGCATTCATTCCCTGTGACAGCTTTTTAAGTCACCTCACCAGGACTTATGTTTTCTGTAAGGGTTATTTTGCTATACATGAATACCCGTGACCTCCAAAAAGTGTGGCAGGTTCTTCTAAAAGAGTTTTGTGTCTTTGTCTTTAGCATCCTTAGGAGGAAATATCTAAGAAATAATTACATCTGTTGCAAGGAATGGCTGAACTGTACCATCTCACAGGCTTACCTAGAGCATCTTTCAATTTAAAATACAGCATTTCAGAGTTAGCTTCCTTTACTAGGAATATCCTTTTTCCTGTCTACAGTTTCTTCTCAGGGTGGTCAAAAAAGAATTGGTTCGATTTTGCTTGCTGTTTCTCCTAAATAACTTCTTTTACAAGATGATGTTCAGATTATCTGTTCCTTCAAAGCCTTTAATATGGGCAAGTAGAACAAAGGTGGTTTAACAACACATTCTCATCTGTGCCTGGTGGTTCTCCTATTTTTGGATGGCTTCTGTAGTTGGTGGAAGCTGCTGCTCCACAGCTGAGAATATCCAGAGCAGAGCACCACTTCCATCACCCCCCTGGCCAAGAGAGGTTCTCCGTGTGCTCTCTGCATCTTACCAAAGACACCAGACGGTGCTTCTGGCCGTCCTGCGCCAGCTGAGGAAGAGCCCCCCGGAACTAACTGCAGAAACGCTGGGCTGTCAGAACTCACCAGAAGCTGAGGATCTGGCTAGCCCTGCAGCCTCATGGGGACAGCCTGTATGAGCGCACACACTCTTCCCAAACAAACAAAAAACAGCCCCAAAAAGCAGCATAGATGCCCTAGACTAGGGACAAGCTCAGGGTGGGGACAGCAGGTCGAATGAATTACAGCTGTTGTATTCAAAGCTTCCTAGACTTATTTAAATATTCCAGTAAATCAAATATTAGGCAGGTCAAACACACTACCTTTGTTGTAGTCATGGGAATAGCTGGCTGAAGACACTTAGCAAAAAGCTATTTTAAGAATTAAATTGTATTATGTATCAACAATATAAGACCAAGATTTTATCCTAACACATGCTTTCCATGTAACCCAGGTTACTTAATTTGATTAGTTTAGGAGGAGAATATCAAGACTCAGGGATACAAAGTTTGACCTACTTTTACCTCTTTTACATCTGTTTGAAAGTCTGTATTAGTCTTTACATACACTATTTCTAAAAACATATGCTGCATGCTGTTCTTCCTCCTTGAAAGTGGAGATAGAAAACCCACCATGCCAGCAGCTCTGTTTCCGTAAGCAAAGGGACAGTAGCAAACCAGAAATTGATGAAGCACAATTGAAGGTTGGTTCTTAAATTATGAAATTTGGCAAGTGTCCTTTTAGGAGCACTTCCAGAAATTATTGTAATTCAATTGCGTAGTTCGCAGAGTACACCACTTTTCAGGGTGTCATTTATCAAAGACTGAAGGAGCTGTTAAAATACTACAGTCTTAAGCATATGTAATTTTGCCCAGTAACTCTTATTTGAGTCAAAGAAAACTACTTGCATAGAGGCTGTGGAACTAAGCCTTTTAACAGACTATTTCAACTTACTACATCAAAAGTAATTACGGAAGCATCTTACCGGATGCATTTTCTTTTCCTTTGGCATCTTGGGTAGTTTCACCTTCTGGGCATGGCAGTCCTACAAGGAGATATTTGTCCACAGGCATAGAAGCAGGACGTGCTTGCAGACTCCGGCTTGTACGCCTCACAACTCCTTCTTTGTCTTTCAAGTCTATTGGTTCAGATGCACTGTCTTTAATTTCAGTAGCTTCCAGAAAACCCATCTTACTTTTCTTTCTACCTTTTGCTGGTGCACTGGCTGTGCGCCGGAGAATTCGATCACCAATAGATCGCTTCCGTACATAATGCCCGCTGGTTTCAGCAGAACTGTGCTTAGGGTTCTTGTTAAACAACCCTCTGAGTCCTATCAGCTGCTTATTCTGAAAGGACAAGAATAACCACAGTTTCAAGTGAGTTCATACTATTATATAATAAGTACAACGAAAAGGGCTGCTTTCAGAGTATTTATGAATGATGAAGACAAAGTTAAAAATGCAGCAAAGCAAAAATTCACACCAAGCAATTCACATCTACTCTGACCAAGGAACTATCAGCATAGATCTCCATGAATTCATGCATGTCTGTATTTCTCCTCATTAGGATGGCAGCCTGCCACAATTACAAGAGAGGTTTGCTCAAAGTCTCCTAATCAGAGATGACAAGACTGTAAGAAGTGTACTGCAGTGACAGGCTACACATTAACTTGGAGTTTTATGCATGGGCTTCATCAAAGCAATATTCAAATGTTTCAGAGTCTGAATGAAGAATGATGTAAGTTTGGTAGTTGCAGATCATGCGATTAGGAACCATTCGAAAAATCTGTGCCCAGCGAGTGCAAAGTGCATGCTAATGAAGTCTACCTTTGTGGCTCCTAGAAAGTGCAATATTGTGTAACTGGGATTGAGGATTAAAGGGCTCCACTGAAAAGCAAAAAAATGCAAATACATTTGGCTAATGTTTTCAAGACTGTGATACAAGCAAATAAGGTAATAGTACATCAGCTATAAATACAACCCCTCTACAGCAAATAATTTAAAGCTATTTATTAGTCTAACAGCAGTCTCTCTGAGCTTTGACCAGGTATCCTCACTTACAAGGATGCAAATGTGCATTCAGCCTTTGTTTCTACTTTAGAAACAATAATACAGCCCATCATTAAGGCAAGCATTAGACGAACAGACTAAGTGATACAGAGATCAAACCTCAATGGATCTTTCCGCCCCCCTTTCTTTTGTCTTCCCTATAAAGCTACTCTTTACTATTTTTCTTGAGTATATTTCTTCTTTGAAGAGCACATGAGCCAAAAACAATAGCCAAAGAGGCTCCCCTATCACCAAAACAGTACGTGATTTCACACATGTACCCAGATGTGTACAGATCTAGGTGTATACAGTGCAGATGCATTCCAAGCTGTTTACTACTGCTTTTCTTTTTACACTGATTTAGGAGTCACAAAGTCTACCTTGGATACTAAAAGCTTCTCTTTGTGCACAGAACATGCACAGGTCTGGCACAGTCAGTGCTGTACCCTCCACCACCACCTCGCTGCTGTCCTTCCTGGCAGGAGAAACGCTTCTGGAGGCAAGAGCAGATGAGAACGTTGAAACACCGGTTGCCAAGAGGATGCCAAGAGTGAGACAGACATCTAAGTAATTTACAGAGCCATCATTAGACCATTCGGTGATCCAATGGGATCAGTGAGGATAAAGGTAGTGGAGCGCAGTGAGGATCTGGACTATACCAAACCTCAGCCCCTAGGCCCTGTCTATCTCTGTTCCACTGAGCTTTCCTTGGGTGCTCGCAGAGCTGTGGGTTTACATATTTGACATGACATTCTCTGCAGCCACTCTCAGAAAGGAAAAAGACTGAGGGCTAACTGTTCTTTTCAACCTATATCCCTCATAAAGGTGGGGTTTTTTTGTTTGTGGTTTTTGTGTGTTTTTCTTTTTTTTTTTTTTAAATCATTAAAAAGGGCTATTTTATTTTAGCATCCTGGTGATTAAGGCCTTCATTTCTTTGTGCTAGCTATCTACAATGACCTCTCAAGCTGCTCGTGAAGCCAGCTGAAGCAGAAACAGAGAAAAAGCACTGTGCATTTACTTTCATTTAAAAAATGTTATAAAATTAGTAATCTTGCAGAAAAGCAAAATGTATGCACTAAAAACTAAAAGCTGCTAAAAATAGCTTGGCAAATACCATGTTCTGGTGCAGTTACAGTTACAGTTCTCAACATTTACTTCTAAAATAAAGTTAAGTACACTGAACAAATATACCTACTGTACCTAGATGTGATAATTATTAGGTTCTAAGAGTAAGAACATTCATAAGTACATGCACGCTAAGACTAGAGCAACAGTACGTTACGCTTTCCTTGCTGATGACCTGCACAGAACCCCCCCGAAACCTATGAGCTACATCCTTCTGCTTCCTGAGCACTCCGGCAGAAGCATGTCTGGGCTGTTACTGTGGTACGGCAGGTGGAGAGAGCCAAGCGTTTTACTGGACACGGGTGTGCTGTGAACGGGTGCCCTGGCTCAGTGCTCCTCAGAGAAAACACTTGGAATAAGAAATTGTGGTTTGCCTCCTTGAGCATGCTGATGCTTAGCAGTGTATGTAGATACCTATACAGATATGAGTATAAATGAAGACATCAAGTTGAGGGTAACAGAGAATCAGACATTGTGCTTTTTCATTGCTGTATGATCTGAACAATTTGTTTAAACCTTATTACTGATTAGTGCCAGAGAGAGCTTGGTACTGCTAATCCAATCGACAACATGCCACGAACACAAGCTGTACAAATCATTTAGAAACCACACAAATCCTGTGAGGTTGTGCGGTATATTTAAATCCATTCTTTATCAGAAGAATTAAAACAAAAAAAGTCATAAAAGACGTAAATTTCCAGATATACCTACCTTTCCATAGATCTCATTAATGGTTATATGAACAAATATGGATGCTTCTGTCAGCCCTTCTAAATACACATGACGATAACCTAGTAAAACAAAAAAAACATTGCACCACACAATCAACAGGTTGCATTTTGTGCACAACTGGCAATGACTGCCTATGAAAGTGAAATATAGACGGTAAGCCACCTTATGCCTTTAGTAAAACTTCTTACGTTCTCACAGGTTTTCCAAGACCGCCAGTACAAATTGTCTCCAAGTTACAAATAAGACACCAGTAGTAATTTCTAAAAGCACAGACACCCAAACTCCTTCAAGTAATGGTGAATATACCACCCTAAGATACCAGGAGAATTGTCCAAGCTCATACATGAAGTCTCAGAGATATAAGCATATATCTTAAACTTTAAGATGAGGTTATCAGCATAAGTTCAAAGGTGTTTGTTCTTCAGCTAGATTTCTAAGTCAGGGAAAACAAGTGGGACTAACCGGGCACAAGACTGCTAAAGGCCAGAGTTCTTTGTCCAACAAAGTCTCGCCCAATAGGGTCATGGTCCCAAACAAGAAATCGCACCAAAGCTATTTCAGGCATGTGGATGGTAAAAGTGAGTGTTTCCTCCCAAACAGGATTAAAGCCTGTAAAACAAACAGAACAGAAATTTTGGGAAACAAGTCCGTAGCAAGCGCTAGCCTCAATTTTCATGATGCATAGCAAGAGGCATAAGAAACAAGCAGACCAAATACACAAGGAATACTCATTGCTCATCTAGATCTAGGCGCTCTCAATCTCCATTATGTAAGTAATTAAAAGTGAGAGATCTGTCTGTTGGACTGCTTTTACAAACAAAATGGTTCTGGTTGGGTACCTGGCAGGGATACCAAGGCAAGTTGTTGTTCTCCAGAACTACGGTAGGCTAAAGATAGACCAAAACCAACAGGAACTACCTCTTTTCCCCCCATGGTTTTGCAACTGCCCACAAGAACTGATGGCCACCCCTCCTGCTGCAACAGGCTATCCCACTCTGTTACCTGTCTCCTTGCCGTGTAGTACGTGATTTGTTTTCATTGCATTTGAAATTATACATGTATTTTATATACATTAAATATACATATATATATGTATTTGGAACTTCTGCATAAAGGAGAACAACCCAAGAGAAAGATATTGTGGTGAACAGTTCTTGTCCTTCACCTCTAGCTTGTCTGTCCCCCCACACCAGAAATTCCATCTAGAAAGCAGAATTAATTTGTTAAAACACAATCATTTGATTTCATCAGGTAAGAAGCTTTGCAATTTAGAAAGTAATAACAGATACTGAATCATTTATAATTACTTAATATTTTACTCTAAGGAGAGGAAATCACCTAGATTTATCTTACCATTGTCGTCAACCACCCTGGTCTGATCTTTACAGCAGTCAACAGGTAACCCAATAATTTCCACCTCAACAAAGGGATCTATTATCTATTTTTTAAAAACAAAGTATTTTAAAAGCAAGCCAGTGACACACAAGTGAAGGTCAATTTAAGAAAAAAAAAAAAAAATCACACAGACAGTTAATTTAAATTCATATGAGAATTCAAAAACCTTTGATTCACATGCATTTTCAAGCAGCACAATCATAGGAAATGGCTTCATGAAGTATAAGTTGATATATCGTTTGTAGTCTCAAGAGTTATGACCCGCTATGACTAATTGTCAAAAAAGTGAAGTCACCCTCAAAATACAAAACAAATCAGTTCTTGAGCATCACATGTAGGACACAGACTGTGGAAAAATGTAGTATTTAGTGACCAAAAGCTTGACAATATCTGAAATTTATTGGTGTATTTAAAGAAGGAGGAAGTTTGAGTGTCACTCCAGGAGCTCTCATGGAAGCATTTGTTGGTATCAGAGAACCTTACCTCTCCTCTGTCTCCTAACATTGAGTCAGGAGGCTTAGGCAGCTGCTGTCCACTGATGATTTTCAGAATAAGCTGCTTTTTAGGACTGGCAGGGAGTGGATCAGCAGAGTAGGGGTTGAATGTGCCTAAAAGATGGCAAGGAATATGAAGTGTAAGGAAAAAGATACACAGAATAAATATCACCCCCTGAGATGCACATATCTAGCCAAAATTCAGTTGTAAGCAAGTAACTTAGAGAGTACGGAGCAGCTGTTAATGAATTTTAAAATTTCATTACACTTTCTTACAACCTTTACTGAGCTGAGCAGCCCTTGTTTACATGATTACAAGACAGAAAGGACCCCTCTAATAGTAGGGTTTTACAAGATTAAGACCCTCTTGGAAAAAACAAAACAAAACACAAACCTTTTTTCTGTAAAGTAGTAGCTTCAAAAAAACCCCCAATAGTTATAACCCAGATCAGCACTCTGTGTTTCTTGCACAGCTGCCCAGATGTTAACAAGAAGTAGCAACTAGTACGCTGCTTCCTGCAGCAACAGTGCCTGCTTCAAGTACCCAAACTCCCTGTACCACTTCTCAAGTACCTTTCAATCAACACCACTGCTTCTAATGGCCACATTAAAAAAATAACTTAGAGATATAGGGGCACAATCAGACCCCAAGTGCTCAAAATATGGAAGGATTGTCATTGCATGACACTGAAAACCACTGGCTCCTGTTCTAAGACCGTTTTGAGGACTGAACCAATTCCTTTTAAAGAGAACAAAATTCCACTAACTTGCTTGAGAGCTGGACTGAGTCCTGGATATTTGGTCCTGGGTGCCATTGCATACCTTGTTCTTCTTACTTGCAGCTGGCTATCCCAGGACGCGCTTTTCTTTTTTTAAAGACATATTAAGATGGAGCCCTCAAAATATATCTATAATAACAGCAAGAGATTGTATGCTGGTACTTACACAGTCTGAGAGACACCATTTTTTGAGGATAAAAATATATGAATACTGAAGTAAAATAAGCTTATAAATTTATGGAAACATGAAATATTCTACATTTGTTCTTATTTTTCTTTCTTGTGTCTTGGCAACTTCACCATGAAGACATTTCCTGAAAAGCTTGACATTTACAGATATAAATGTATAGTGGGACATTACCTTTGCACATCTGCTGAGGTTTGAGGACATAACCACAGTTGCCATTTACCCTGAATTTTGCATCATTTAATTGCATCACGCGTCCCTCAGATTGGTAGTTTAGTGCCACTGTTGAAAGAGAAGACTCAGATGTAAGGTATTTACTTAGCACATATACAAGAATTGGGAAGTAAGTTACTCGTGCAACACCTACCTAACTGACAACCAACATTCCAGTAAGGTAAAGGATTGAAATTGCTGGAGTCAATCCGATAGGCTGATGGATAGACCCTTGTAAGCTGTTTCTGGTTGTAAAGCATAAACTGTTCGGCCTTCTGCTGCACTGCTTGGTGGGCTCTTGTTTCACTGAATGATAGCACGTTCCCTGTTGATCCTGTGTGTATTGTTAAATCAACAAACAAGTTACAAAGCAATCCCAGGAGACGGGGGCCTGAACTCAGACCTGAGTTGCTCTGGTATTAATGAAAGGGAACATTGGATTTAGTCCAAAGCTACACCGACAGGTAGTCTTGTCACATGCAAATCATGTGCTTTGCCTAACTGAAGGGCAGTTTCCCCTTCTATGGGAGGGTCTTTTGTTCTACCCTCAAGTTTCCAGACTTACAAGGAAAGCCAAGCAAGAGCTTATGCTAATTGCTAGAGCCTTTTCTCCTGCAGAACCCCAGACATGATTGCTATGAAGAATCTATAGAAAAATCTACTAATGACAGCATGATCAAAACTATCTTAACCGAAGAGATTACAGCCAGGGCAAAGACAGGCCCAACAGGGCTCTGATTTTGCTCTTGTCCTTGTAACACATTAATAGCTGCACTCAACCCATTTCTCTCTCAGAGGTTTCTGCAAACTCATCCTTTCTCCAAATAATCCAAGCAATCTTTTCCAATTCATAAGTCTTCCCTCTGAGCATTTTATCCCCTTAGGCAGACCCCCTTTGATCATCTCTGTCCCCTGGGAAAAAGACTGACCAGAAGAGTTTCCTAGGCGAGAGTGCTCAACTTCGAGGGAGCAGTTAGACCAGCTCAACTGTACCATCTCTCCATGCCCATCTCTTCAGCTAGGATCAGGAAAGCACAAGATCTAGATGAAAGGCAGCTGCAGCACTGTGCTCTGATGAGCAAGCCCTCCTTTCCAGAGGGCCAGGAGCCATCAGATGGGTTCAGCAGTACCACCTAACTGCACCCGGATCTGTGGAAAAAGCTGAGCTGTCTCTCAGCTCAGAATAACAAGACTGAAACTCTACAAGACTATGTTCTTCTAGGATTTCTTGGACTCTGTTTCTCCACAGTGCTTTCACCCTCCTTAATTTCTCCCATTAAATTATATTAAATTAGGCACTCTTTTTATAGTAATTACAGAATTTCATACATGGTTTGTTCACATACATTTGGTGACCTTTCCCACAAACTCCTCTGCAACTTTCTTGATTTCCATTTTGCCTCTAACATGTTTAGTGAAACAACTGCACACTTTCTGATCTGGGATCATGTCTATTTATCACAATTCAAATCTATCACGTTACTAAGTGCCACTTAAAAATGATGTTAAAAGATGATGACAAATCCCATAAAACTGTGAAATCAGGAAAGGGTTCTCCTGAAAAAGCCTCATTTTTAAAATTGCTACTAAAACATGAATGTCATAAGAAACCAAGGGAAAAGATATTTCCTAGGGAAGGAAAGGGTGGTGCTTTACTCTTTCTCCATATTTAAGTAAATGGGACAGGTAACTAACTACTCTGCTTTTAAAAACAAGGGAAACCTTGAGAACACAGACATGTTTCCTATCCAAATAGAAAAGTGAGAAAGGCATAGGTAAGTTTGTGCCAGCAGCCTTACCATCATCTACTATATCCTGGGCTGCCACAGAGTTTGTGTACACCACGAGGTCAGATAGAGCTCGGCACAGCTTCACCGTTTTTCTTCGACGAGCCAGTCTGCTGAGTTGTATTTAATATATAAAATAAAACAGGAATTTTTCAATATTTAAAGCCTGTTTCAATCCTCCTTTCTGTTCTTTTCACCAACAAGGAAATAAACAACTGTGAACAGGGAACCGCATGTGGCAAAGAGGGCTACGAGATGACTGTTCCCCTCGTCACGCCACACAAAAAATTTTTCATTTAACACATAATGAAATAGCTGTACCATGGCTCTTCTCAACAAAAACAAGGCAGACATCTTCGAGCTGTCTGAAAACAGAACGTTTCAGTGACAACAAATGCATTCTCAATGGCACTTTTGTGATTGCTTTTTCTTTACGTTCTCAGATGTAATAAAGTTGGCTGGGCTGCAATGTACCCTTATTTAGCCTAAACAGTTTTCTTTGAGCACTATTTACAGCATGCAAAACGTAGATTGGCATTTTTCCATTAAAAGAGTATTACTATCACATTTCTTTTCAGTTTAAGGATAATTGCTATTTGCAACCTATGAAAACCTACACAATCAAAATATCGGGCTACAGCAGTCACAGCAAAATACACCCCAACAGACTTCCCTGAGGCACTGACATGTACATACCGATAGTAGTAACATGCCTCTAGCTTTAACTGAGCTGTAAAACTATGGTGATTCATAGCTCACCTGTGCAGCTGTCCTGTTTCCTTTCCAGAAGAGTTTTGCTGGCATTCTTCATCATCTGATGCACTATGGTATTTGGATGCTGCCTTCACAGCTTTCTGTTGGGAAAGGATCAAGCAGAGCTGTGTCAGTTTATGGGGTGGTTTTATAAATTCACATTACTCTAATTAACGTCAGGTGGGCGGGTAGAGCTACAGCAGGTTTACAGCACAGGACCAGTGTCCTACAAGGATGCAGAATGACACTTAGGGGTTTGAGAGCAGAAAACCCTGGGTGGTATGTCAAGTGTTTCCATACATGCAGAGGAGGAAAGCCAACACAAAGCATCTGTGCCCTGATCTCACTCCATCTGACTGCAAAGATCCAAGCCTGCAGCCATGGAGCAGGTTTATCTGCTGGCTAGCAGACAAATCCAAGCCTGAAGAAAATTATTTCTGTGAACTGGCCAAGCCATTGCAGGCCACCGCATATTCTGCAGCTTCCCTCCCCCGCTCCCTCCCGACCTGAAAGGATAGCATTGCTCCACTGTCTCCAGTACACTGGCACCGGTCCTGCTGAAATTCTAATGGATCGTATCATATTTAACAAACAGTAACACACAGGAGCATCTAAACACACAGTGCATTGCTTACACCTACCTATGCTTTTCCCCCAGTTTAGAAAGTTTAACAAGTTTGTTTGTGAAGTTGAGAACAGTCTGGGCAAAATTTTCAAACATCATCTTTCCGCTGCCTTTTGAGCCACACATACAAGCACTGAAGTTATTCTAAATTATTACAGTATACACTAAAGAAAATAGCTATGATAAAAAGATTAAAATCTCAAAAGCACCTTTTTTCCTTAAGCACCTATTATTTAATACAGTTTCCAATTCCACTATTACATCTTTTGTAACGCTAACTATAGCTTCAAGTGAGAGTTTCTTTAATTCCCTCTCATCAAGAGGTAATTAACAATATAACTGAGAGCTCCTTATCCTTTTGCTCCTATGGCTAATTGAGCACAGATTTCTTTTCTCCTGCTGTGCACCAAAAATGCACGTAATTTAGTTTGCTCTGTTTAGTGCTGAAATAAAGTTGACTATATTGGAAATCATTTGCATGGTTCAGTTTTTGAATCTGAAGGTCTGGACTGTGGATGTTTCCTACAATTAACTTGCAGGAATTGCCAGCCTCATTGTCTTTGTCCCTCCATGGGCAGTTTTTAAAGAGTTTATACATGGATACATTTGGCACAAGAGCTGCCTGAAAACATCACAAGTCAATAACCCGGGGTGGATAATTCTGTACCTTCAAAAACATCAATAGTAACCACCCTTCCCAGACATCCTTTTAGATGGAAAAGCATAATGGGGAAGTTACTGGATGTCCCTGTTGCCTCAGCCTACAATACAATCATTATTTTTAAAAAAATAAATAAATATATATATATACTTTGCCTTATTTTTTTCAGCAGAGATGAAACAAATGGGCTTTCCAACCTGCTATATCCATGAGGATAACTAGTTGAAGTAATTAAATTATTGACATACTTTTCAGCCCTCAGTGTTACCAGCAGTTTTTAGTGGCTGACTTCCGTCTGCGACATCTCATTCCACAGAATTTGTTTTCCCATCAGCAAGCATAGGTTACAATGTGAAGTGTTCACTATCACGCACAACAGGTACTTGCAGATATCACCACATACTGAGTGAATAATGTGCACTTAGCTAAAGCTGCTGAAAGAAATATGACCACTTCAAGCTGATGTAACCTTATAATCGAAGTGTAAATGAGTCCTAGTCTGCCTAGAGAATTTTCAATGGCTCCTAGCTAGCTTCAGGGCAGATAAGCTGCTGGCTGATTAAGTTCTACAAAGTATTTCATAATTACTGTTTTTCGTAAAATGCTGCTCAGATTATCAATTACAGAGTGTGCTCCCTGCTCGGCTGCAGCTTTCACCGCGGATAGTGCTGAAGAAGAACACAGGTGCCTAGCAGGCTGGGGGCAGAGGTACCGCTGGTGACAGTGACTCGACTGCAGACCTGCTGCATGCCTCTTTCACGACAAGTCTATCTGCTGATTTACTCACGGGTATCTGCTAATCAGCTCCGGGAAGAAGGAAGCTTTTAGTTGAATCGGCTCATGCTGAGGCTATATGTTCAATAAATCCAAGCCTCGAGGCACCAAGGAAGTGTGGGAATAGGGGAGGCAGATGACAGGAACACATTTGTCAGGATAGGGGAATGGGAGAAAACACAGGCACACTGGCCCTTTTGGTGGCTGCTATCTGTCCAGCTGTAAAATGAAACCTCACACTCATTTGAATTTTATTAGCTCTTGCTTGGTTCAGCAGAGCTGCTACAATGAAGACCCAGCAAAGCAGACAATTTGACCTAGCAGCTACACAAACATATAAATTCTATATGCAAAATCACGAAGAGTTCAGAAAAAAACCCCACATTTTTACAAAGCAGGAGCCCAGAGCCAGTCACGGCAGTCCCTTAAAGCAAGTGGAAAGGCAGTAACAGCATGCTCTGCATAGCACTGCTCAGGGTATGAAACAGGGTAAAACTGGACCCCAAACGGAAGAAACTGTGTGGACAGAGGTCTAGAAAACAAGAATATGCCAAGACATTTGGCTGCACTGCTCTTCTGCCACTGCAAGTTTGACCAGAAAAATCAGCAATTCCACATCACCAGTAAAAATGATTATTTTGGTCAGGCAAGATCTTTTTTGAGTTTGTGTGATCATTTTTAAAGGGTTCTCCATGCTGCTAGCAGCTATATTCTTCTGAACAGCAATAAATATACCAAGTGTAATCACATAGTCTTTCCTCACTGCTGCCATACACACCATACTTGCCTCGAGTAATAAGACATACCCGGTGTTTCTAGAATGCTGTCAGACCTAGAGCAGCAAACTGAGTTTCTCATTTGACTTACTTTGTGTCTACTGAAGTTTCCCATTAATGATCGGCTATGAGACTTTTTTCCACCTTCTTTTGTATCCAGGCTCTGTGCAGAGAGAATGCAATAAAAAGTGTAACTAGATACCTTCAGAAGTATCTTTAAGGAGTCTGCTACAGTCTCTAAAAGACATAGTTTCTACTTAATATAAGTTCTTGTACATCCCCCTGATTCACTGTTAGAGTATAGTGATTGCACATGAGAAAAAAAGTGAGTTGAAGTCTAAACACAACATACTGATCTGCGAACACAAACTGAAATCCAAAATCTCATTACAGGCCTTTTCTAATTTCTTTATATACTTGATATCTCAGCAATCTTCTAACAGTAAGGAAAAATATTAACATTAACACTCAAGACAACAACCAACCGTGTAGGAAAAACAGTCTAGTGAAACCAAGCAAGCAACAACAAAACACAAGAATATTTGAAAGGGTACTTGAAAATAGCCACAAAGGAAAAGAGAGGTGGGGTGGGGGTGGGGCGGAAAAAAAATCTCCTAACAGATAAAGGTGGACTTTTCCTAGGCAGCCTGAAGTCAAGTTTCACATTTATAGCCATGCCCCTAGATATCAGTTTGATAATTTCTGGCAGCATCTAGCTTTTTCTGTCAGAAAAAGCACATCCCTTCATCTTCTAAAGAGCAAAACAAAAAGGTGCTGAAGAATACTCTCCCAGCGTTTCAGCAAGTCTGATGAACTCCAGTTATTCCCTGTTCAGTGCAGAGTTGGAATTCACTTCTGGCTATCATAACAGTAATGGCACTAGATTGTTTCTTCAGGTCCAAGAAGAAAGTCAATTACCTCTGTATCTATGTTCAAAGGTTTGTTCCTAGCTCAAGCTGAAAGTCTCTGTAATACGTAGAAGGAAACCTTACCAGATAAAGTACTTGTCTCCCTCAAATAAGAGTGAGCGTTGACAGTTTCAACAGCAAATCCAAACTAGTATCAGGCCTGATGGACAGTACCATACAAATTGCCTTCCTCCCTCCCCACAAAAAACCCAATTGATAACTGTTGAAGATTAGTACATAAACTTGCATTGTGAATGCCTTTGGTTTTTGGTTTGGTTTTTTTTTTTTGTTTGTTTGTTGTTTTTTTTTTTAAATAATAGTAAGTCTTTGGGAAAACGAAAAGCCTCTCAGTGACTAAGTAAAGAAAAATATGATTTGACCAGCAAAAAAGTGGAAAAATTTCCCAACAGATCCCCTTCTGGTACATCAATTACACAGTAACTACTAGAAAAGAGCTTTACAGCACCGTCAAACATAGTCAGCTAATGAGTTACAGAATTACCAAACCATCACAACATTTAACCATTCAGTTTTCTCCCAGCTAGGTCAACAGTTGATACAAATTAATCTTCCAGTTGTTTTAAATTACTATTACTAATTGTTCAGCTCTGTATTACTTTAAGACCCTTGAAAACAACAGTCACATGCAATCAGTCTTCACACAGGACTGTTGCCACAAGGGAAGAGATCTCTAAATGTCCCTTAATAATTTAAAATAAGTCAATTAAAAAAATCTGTCACTTTATATTATTACCTGACAGATGTCTGAATAATGCAGTTGCAGTACCGAAGTATTTTCAGTATTCTGGTCATGTCAATAGCATGTAATGGGTAATCTCAGGCATCATATCCAACAAAAACACCTTATGGAAATTTGTGTTCTTTAACTCCCTGCCCCCTCAAATGCTAGCTAGGGTCCAATCATTCTTCCAGATACCGGAGAACATACCAAGTGTAATTACTCTAACTCAAGACAATACTGAACTGGCTCATATCTGATCATATTTACTAACACGGGGAGTTTGCTCTCTGAAATCCCACTTTTCCAACCTCATGAAGGCCAAAGGGACCAGGCAAGCTGACTCTGTTCTCACACTGCAAAGCTGCAGTCTAAAAATAACCCTTATCCATCGGGTCAGATGCTTTCATCCTGTGCATTCTTACAGCCTCTTCCCATCACAACGCAGCTTCGACCAGAGGTCTCAGGCATCAGCACAAGCCAAGTATGTTTTCTGTAGTCAAGCCTAGCTTCAGGCAAGGGTCTCATAGGTCCAGCCTTGAAGATTGACAAGAACTACATAAGCCCTACAGAGTCAGAAGACGTGCAGAAAGCAGAGCTACATGCACTTGACCTTTAAGACTACACCGGTTACAGAGTAGGCACATCCCCCACAGAACAATTCACTCTGTATTTGACATAACTGGGGTTTGCATCTGGTTGAGGTATAGAAAACGTGGATTCAAGGTACTAACTGTCCACTGATGTACTCAAAATTCCAATACATTTAGCTGTTTTACAAAAATAGTTTGATGTCAAATGGAAAAGAAACATACCATTCTTGATATAAAATTGCCTGGGCATGAAAAACTAGAACCTTGCTTAGGGCAGTAAAAGCACAATCCTGGGTTTTAGTGCTGTACAAAACAGCCATCAGCGTTGCAGGCAGACAGCACTTTCGGTTATCACGGCCAGTCTTGGTAGGACTAAGGCAATAGAAAAGGGATCTTTCCCAGTAACCTAGACACAAACCAAATTGCTTGACACGTGCTTGCAACAGAAGTGACTTATACAGTAAGTACCAATAAGTCTTACATGGAATAAACCAGATTAGAACATACTGAAATAACACACTCTTCACATTTGACCATTCGAATTCTCTGATTAGATATCTTCCTGAAATAGTTCCAAGTTTTCATTTTGGCAAAAACAAGCTCTCAGAAGTTGTTCATAAATTATCAGCTTTCTCATCTGAAAAACATGCAATACACATTGCATTGTCTAATATTCAACAGAGCACGCAAAGGCAAAGGGGAAAAACCCACATACCTGTTTCAGGTTAACATTTAAGCCCTCATGAGTTGCCTTTAGCAGGGCTCTCACAGTGAAGCTGTCAGGGTCTTCTTTGTCCCTGATTTGGGATTCTTTTATCAGAGATTCCAGTTTCGTTCTTATAAAAGATTCCACCTGGTGCTCAGTTGCACCATTGCTCTGAAAGATATTAAGAAATCCAGTTGAAATAGATTATTATGTCCATCACTTCTGGGACAGCCTGAGGGAGCATTACATACGCTTCAGGCCACACAGCGCTCCCAACATTTGCTTTCTCTGTGCAAGAAAAAGCTTCTTGCATAATCCTGGCAAAACCAGGCAGGTGGCTTTTACTGCCATTTCCATTTTCATTTTTCTTCTTTAGTCCTCCTGACACATAATTTCCCCTGCCTCACCAAAGCACAGTCCACCACTTAGATCACCCCAGAACTTGGCCCTGGCCTTAGCTCTTTGTTTCAAAACTGTCACAAGTCTGACCGTCTCTTTCAGAAGCTGGCATGAATTCTCAAGCTAATGCAGTGACACGCTTCCTCCAAAATATCAGACAACCTAAGCACCATTAGATTCCTGCTCCAAAGGGTAGGAAAGAGGAAGCAATTACTGTTGACAACAGTCATACGGACTACACAGACACAAACCAGCCTCTTGCATAATGTGCTTAAAATAAAAACGGATCCTATAGAACATTGCACACCCAGCATCCCTCTGTCCATGGGGTGCGAGACCTCTCCTGAGACAGGAGAGGAAAGCAACTGTTCTGACCAAACGTGTTCCATTTCTAGCCCCAAAAGACGTACTGTGTTTCACTTGGCTTTAAGGATTGCCAAACTTTGTCGTAGGTCTTTCTGTTAAAGAAAGCATCATCTCATCGGAAGTGCTCAAGCGACGTCAGTAAAGCACACGTGGATTACATGGACCACTCCCACTGAACAGCACATAACAACGGACCAGGCATTATTGTTGGTTCAAAACTAGTTAAACAATCTTACCTCATCTTACTACACCCACTATTAGAGTTGTGTTCATTCAATATATACTTTTTCCCCTGAACTTACACCTGTGGAACTTTGTACCTGTACTTAAAACAATGATATTCCTAAAGATTTATGGAACTGGGAATGTCCAAGCTTCCCCAGAAATTAGTTAATGCCAAATATTTCCAACACTGTAGTAAATACAGAAATATAACGTTCTAAGTCATTGAGCATTGATTTTATCCCATGCTTCAAGCATTTACTGCAAGGCTGTACCACTGTACGAGACTGTCTTGTGGAACATATGGGTTGAAAGATGCAGTGCAATCTAACCTCTAAATAATTAAGAAATGAATTAATCGTGATTTTGTCCAGTAGCATAAAGGGGGGTTGTTTATCTAAGAGGGGGAAAGAAAAAAAATGAATTCACATCAGCCCTTCTGTGTGGTGTACTTGAATCTCCCAAAAGATGTTCCTGACACAAACATTTTAGCAGCATCAGGGGAGGGGAAGGACCAGCACAAACATAATTCCTCGGAACCAGTTCAGATGGGGACTTCTGTTACCTGTAATGCAAATCCCAAGCTATTCTGAAAATCTTTCAGTTGCTAATAGCAGGCATAAATGATACAGACAAATTAAAAGCTCAATATGTAAACCAAAACCAGTTACTGAGAACTACAGAAAGGTGTTTCCGTGTGGCAAGAAGGCAAACTCGCTGGACTACATTGAAAAGTAGAGATAAACATTATACTTGCCAAATATTAATTTGAATTCGATCTATTCTTTCTGCATCTCCCTAGATACTATTTTCTTTGTTCAAAAGTTTTAACTGGTGAAGCAAGGCTGCCTCCTGACTAGAAAAAACACACCTGCTAGGTAATGTGTATTAGCATTGCACACTAGTTTCCATCTGTAGCAAAAAAACTGTGCTAATAAAATTAATAGCAGTAAAATAAACAAGGAGTTAAGAAATAAAGGGAACAGAAAGCAAAGTTCAGTGTCAAAAAATAAGAAACAGAAGGACTGAAAACAAGTGTTTCACACTTCAATTTTTTTTTTTTTTCATTTGTATGTCTCCTGTCTTAATTTTCATCTGGAAATTGTGCAGCAATTCCAACATGCCGTTGCTTTGAGTACTGCACAATTGTATCTGAAAAATGTCTAGCATGCTTATAGTGCTGGCATCAGTGTTTTCAGTCTAGTGTACCTAAGGTATTTAAATCTGTTATATGATTTAAATGACAAAGCGTGCATTTCTGAACAATGTCCTCTATATCTAACTGTGGAATTATACAACTTCTGTATCTTAAGGACCTGACTTAGAAATCAAAGTTAAAAACTCTAATCCGCTAACAACTGTAAGGAGGATTATGGAGTATGCCCGTAAGAAATGTAGCGATGTAACAGTTCTGGGAACTGTGTATATGCACGTACGTAGCAGGGCTTCAATTTGCAGTCATCTTCAATTTCATCGGCGCTATCCTCATCTGAAACTTCTCCTTCCTCAGCATCTGCTCCAAGACTGTATGGCAACTTTTTACCCTAAAATGAGGAAAAAATATTCACAATAAATGCACACATGGTCACTGTTATTTAGTGCGAAGATCAAAATAGCCCATTCCTCAACTATTCCTTATGTACATTGTGACCAGAGTTTAGAATTTGTTTTCAGAAAGTCTCATGCAAACTGGTTCAAGGACCCAGATTATCACAGGTGATAATTTAAGCTTGTTACTGAAAGATCTTTGCAAGCTCTTTCAAAAGAAGCATACCATCTTCCATCTCTGGAGCAAGCCAGCAAGTGTCTAAAAGATCTTTTTTGAGTTGACTCTCAGATATTTCAGGCTTACCCCTAGCAAGCAAACTGTTGTATACTTCAAATACAACTCTAAAAATCAGAAGCTGAGATTTTGTTATAGGCTCTGCATCAGAACAGAGAATGCAGACGCAAAAGAACTCACTGCAAGCAGCCATCAATATGAAGGAAGCAAAGCCTATTTTAATATTGCATGCTCATGCAAAAGTGTAGTCAGCAATCCAAAATTAGTTGCTAATCCAGTACTGTGAATGTCATATACCTACATCAGAAAGGAACTACTTTAATTCCATGTCTAGTTTCCAACATCTGATTAGAGTGGTGAGCATCAAACAGAGGTTATTGGCTACTTCCGGTAGAAAAAAATAAAAAAAAAAAAAAAAAAAGGAGGCTCCAACAGATTAATTATCCTTTTTAGAGCATTCATCTTTAATTCTCCTGTACGATCACTTATAGCGAACCCCAATCACAGAACCTTATAAATGTTGGCTCTGGGACCTCTGAAGGTCCCCAGTCCAATCCTGCACTCAAGGAGGATGGTCACCAGCTCTAGATGAGCTTTGCTTAGCCAAGTCTTGCAAACTTTCAAGGCTAGAGTCCTCCAGCTTTCTCAGCAGCCTCTTTCCATGCTGCACTACCTACAGCTGAAAAAGCTTTTCCTGCTATCCAATCTGTACCTCCCAAGCTGTAACTTGTAGCCAATGCCTCTTGCTTTACCATCTGCTACTTAATAAATCACCTATTAAACTTCTGTGTTATTACTTCTGTGTTTTCCTCACTGATTGCAGAAATGTTCACAGTCTACCTGTTTCATCAGTGACAGAGATAGATAAGAATTACACTCAGATTTCTGCAGAAATGAAGAGGATTGATTTACAGACTTACAGATTTACAGAGATTGATTTACATTTTGAAATTAATAATGCTGCCTTGCTAATAAGCAGGTCCAGTTCACTTCACACTTGCACCTTTATACTGGCTTAAATCCACAAGTATCATTACAATTATTCTTTGTACACTAGCAAGATGAAAATTATGCCAATTAGTTGAAATTGTTTAGCTAATGAATCAATACTGCCTTTCAAAGGAAAATGTATAAAACCAAGCAAAAATAATAGCAAAAAGATGAGAAACTGGCTTACTTCTCAACAAGACACTGATTCTTAAATATGATTTTATCTTTTCCAACAGGACTGCTTAAATTGAGCAGGAGATGGGAGATAGGGCTTTGCGAAGATACTGTGATGCTGAAAATAGTATTCCTCATGCTAAAAAAATTAGCTCAGCTCCACACCATTCTGTAACTACTCACAGGGGTTCAGCACTGTTAGCTGAAGAATCAAACTAAAGTTACAAACTCAAATGTGCTAGGAAGACCAGCTCAAAAGTTCATGTAAGAGCAGCACAGTACCAAATATCTTTTGCCTTTTGTACATTGACACGGTATTTCAAGCCAGGTTTGCCAGGTTTCGTCACATGACTGACATTACATACTATTTTGTTTGACTCCCTAAAATACCAACACTACACGCTTGCATAGTTCATTAACGAGGAGTTACACAAGAAAACTGATTCAGTGAAATTCAAAATCACAGTTGAGCATTCAAATGTTTTCTAATTCAGAGAGTCAGGTCTGTCCTGTACATTGAAATATGTTCAAAACTAACATCAAACCAGAATTGTGAATCCTTGTAGCCAGCTCGATACAGGGGATAGTGGGGGGAAAATAGCATCTCAAGAGCTCACAGCAAAGTAATTGCCCCCATGTGTCAAAGTAAATTAGACAATCTAATAAGCCACAACTCTACTAATCATCCTCTGAAAGGTCTGTCTTGCATTTCTTTCTTATTATATCCATCTTGGTCTTTGAAATCCCTTTCAGAGCAAATCCGTTTATACTGAGAGGCTCAAACAATTAATCTTGCATACAAGACTAACTTCAGTGCTCTAGGGCCTCCTCCCTTGCTGCTGCTTAAAGCCACCTTCTGAAGTGCTCTTCTTCCATAAACACAGCCGATGAACCATGAAAATAGTTTCATTTCATGAACTACTGCTTATAGCAGGGTGAGGGGGAAATGCAAGAAAAAGCAAGAAATTTTCAGATGCTTTTATATTGCTCCGAAATACTTTGTCCACAGAGGGACTGGAGGATAATGTTTAGATACTATAGGGATATGAACCATACAGAACAATATCCACTAATAACAAATTAGACAAATTTCGAAAAGAGACAATATCGGGTTCAGGTAACTGTGTGACAGTTCCTTCTATCATTTTATATCCTTTTTCTGCTCACCTGACTTGGTGCTAAGGTTTAAAGATAAGCACCTCTGACTTTAAGACTCACAGATAAGATGCTTAAGAAGTAGAAAAAAAAAATTCTCTTCCCACTGCTGTTGATATCACCTCCCTGTTGAAACACCTACAGAAGTACTCTGTAGTACGCCAAGTCCAAGGTAAACTCTGTTTCAATGTCTCTGAAAAGCTCATAATTTTAACTCACTCACTGCATTTGTACTATTCCACATGGTACTGCTGAACTGGTTCTCCAAAGCGAAAGAAAATCTGCAATAAGTATCACATGCTGACTTCTGTTGCATTTTGAACACGCCGCCCGTAGCAAGTTACCTTCACTAGGATTTTCCCTTTCAAGTTTTGAGGGCTAGGAAGCTGTCTGGAATCTCCAGTGATTACAGATGACAAGTCCAGTTTGTCACCAAATATCTCCTTCAAGTACTGAGCGATCTTCTTTTGCTGTTGAATACTGCAGTGGTTTTCAATAGACAGTATCACTGGAAACCTAGAAACAAAACCCCTGGACATTGTCATAACTGTGTTTTAAGACAGAAGACCTGCACAACTGTCCTGGCTTAAGGTAAAACAGGACCAATTTTGTTCAGTAACTTTACTTTTTAGCTAGGTCTCTTCTAGGTTTAAGTGGTTTAAGCAGTTTGCTTTTGCATTGTCAGTAGTCTGGAAACAAACTCGCTTTGGGAGGAAGGACTTTGCACATGAAGTCCCAAATCCCTGCTCCGTCAGACTCCCTCAGGTAGCCCCTTGGAGGCGTTTCTGCCCTCTCCCTCCGGCCCTCCCCACTAGTGCACAGGGTGACAAAGTTTGAAACCAACGATCATCAAGCATGAGTCACAGACAGAGCAACTTGCAATAAAGCTCAGCAGCAACGCAATTCCTTGCTGTTTTATGTGACTGAGCAGAAGGTACGTTATTCCTTTGCAAGCCACATACAAAGTCTTCAGAAGCTGTAAACGATCAGCAAGCTGCTCTTGGAGAAAAGCGTTTTTAAATCAACAGATCTGAAGGAATTGCTAAGTCCTCTCTGTTCACCTTCCAAAGACTAACAGCTGCATGAACGATTTGCCTGTCTTAAGTGCAGCTACAGCGAGTCAGACCAAGTCTCTGAAGATGTCCAGACTCTGGAGAAGGAGAAATATTTGGCAATGCTTTCCAGAATACTCTCCCAGGCTCCAAGAATTTGCAGCTTAAGTTTCCTGAGCTAAAGACATTGTTTCTTTATATAACAGCCTATTTCTTCCACAAATTTGCCCTGTTGTTTTCTAAACTCTTGGCAGCCTCAGAGTCCTATGGCAAAGATCCCCACATGCCAATGACACATCAAATGAAGAACCACCTCCTTCAGTTTTGAAGTCATCACCTCCTATTTCTAATCAGTAACACCAAACTTTTGGGCTTGGGTTTTTTGTGGAGTATTTTGTTTTGGTTTGGGGTTGTTGTGGTTTTTTCCCCCCCCACATGCCCATTGTTGGGTCATCTTTTTTTTTTTTTTCCTCCTTTTTTTTAATAAAGGTAAGTAAGCATTTTCCCTTTATTCTCTCTAAACTACTCAAAATTCTATGCACCTACTCATGATTTGAGACTGTTGTGTATATATATGGTTAAACTCAATGATTTTCATAATAAACTGTTATAGTACCATGGCAAACAAAATAGAATCGGAACATTACCACACGTCTCAGTATTTCACCATACTATGTATGAGACAGCTTTTCAATTTTCCTACTGAAATAAAGTATTTTCCTTAGGTAAAGAATAGTACGGTATTGATTTTTAAGGAGAATTTCCCTGTGGATATCAGTGGGAAGTTCTGTTCAAAGGACCAAAATAATCTGTAGATATTGAATAGTCTCAGACTGTTCAAAATATCACTAAGTTTACAATGCACAAAAGGTCTTTCTAACTTAGGCTGAACTTTCTAACTAGACTGATGGAAAAAGCTCATGCAGTTCAACAATAAATATGACACAGGTAATAAACGGGAACAGAATCAACTTTATAATTTCTCAAAGAACATATGTACTTCCTGCTGTTGATTGCTGATTTTGATATGGGATTAACTACACAAAACAGACAGGTGTAGCTTCAAAACTGACTCTACACTTACTCATTTTTGATGAAGGCGTATTTATTGATAGTTTCTGCCACATCACGGAAGAGTATTTTAGAAGTAAGAGTATAGCCATGGTGCACTACCGGCTCTCCATCTGGACCATCCCAGCAATCCACTATTAAGACAAAAAATGCTATACATTAAGAGATGCCCATGATCTCATAAATTTCTGCTGATCTTGCTTGCCAGCAGAACTCACGTACACTACTCAACTGTGTAGGTGTCAACAAGTTTCATTCAATCTAGTATGACCTACCAATTGAGTTAAGACTAACAAGACAGTCTTTTCTTAGATCAAGTGAGAAATCTGCAACCTAAACCTGTTTTTTTTTCCCCCTTACATTAAACCGAGGTTTTTTTCCTCATATATAAAATTACAAAGGTGTAATAGGTCAAATAATGTTTACAGCTATCTCTTGGAAAGCAGCTTCAGTAGTCAAAGACAAACTGCCTAGAAACCATTTAGCCTTTTTCCACTTCCAATTAAACTTGCAGTTTTATAACTGACTAGAGTAAGAGTAGCATCACATGTAGAATGGACTACAAGACTAATGTTTTTCCTAATGGAGTACTGTACCCTGGATTTACACCAAACTTGTCACTATTGTTGCCTCTACAGGAAGGTTAAAAACTTCACGAAGAGAAAGCTACAGAGCTATTACCTAGGCTGCACAGTACCCACAATAGTTTTGAGGTCAAGCGAAATAACACACTACTGTGCCTTCTAGTGAACTTTCCTACAGAAGGGAAAGTACAGTAATAGACCACCCAATTTTCTCACATTCACTTTCTCCAATTAATTTTTAAATTCAGATTAACAATTTTTTTTCCCCCCAGAGACAAGTTTTGTAACCGTAGTCACAAAAAATTAAGATTGAGTTTAAATTTGTCAAAAGACTCTATTCCACCCATAATCTAGAAAAGAAAAACACTAATGTTTTGTTATTATTTAAATCATGCAGAACTTAAACAAGAATCCAACATGATCTCCAGGCTATCAGGCAAACAGCATCTTGTTTTCTTCCACCAGCACCCAAGCCAACGAAACGTCATCTTGCCTCTCTATTGTGGCAGATCAAAACCAAGTTTCTCAGCTCTAAGATGGTGACAGAAATAGATACACAGCTGTGCTGATAGAAGGCACTATTTTCTCACCTCTCCTCCTCCTCCAGGCACTTTCCATCTTCCCTGAGCATCTGCAGGAGGAACTGCGTATGCAAACACCCACTTTCCCATTCAGCTAATGAAAGAAAGAGGCCTTTGCTAGCTCAGCTCCTTCTGAACAATGTGGAGTAGGAAGCACTCCTGCGAAGCGGTAACCTCCAGCACAGGGGAACCGCAGAGCGGAAAAACCGGAGCTGCCCTGCTAGAACTTCAGGGCCCCAAACAGATGCCTGTCCATTGCCTTACCGGGGCTTGTGCAACATAAAAATGCTTCACATAAACATGGGACAACAGAAAACTTGCACTGACGGAGAAAATCATAACAACACAGCAGCAGGCAGGAGAAAACAGTGGTGTCGAAGTTTGTCTGAGAAGATCATTCCCAACAGAAAAATTACTGTTTAGACTGCTAGAAAACAAGAGTTTACCACTGAAGTTAATCAGACAGTGAAGCATTAACGCTTTGAGTTTGCCACTGACTTTGCGCTTCAAAGAAATATCCATCACACTTCTCACAACCAGCAAGTTACACTACACATATACCTTCAATACATCGACAACCATCTTGCAGCACTCGTGCATACATCTCCACTCTGGACTGGGACAGCAGTTGGTCTCCTGTCAGGTATGTATTGTGAGATGAAGCAATGAAGTAGTTACAAAGGGGTTGATCCATATCCTGATGCACTTCACAATGCAGTGGATTAAATATATCGCAAGCAGGACTGCGCATGAAGTCAGTGAAACCTTTGAAAAAAGAGAAACAGTTTTGGCACGGATGCAGTACATATTACCAAGCAAATGATTTGCATTCTAAAATTCATTTTTTCTGTTTATGCTGGTCAGTGCTAACTCATGTCTCCAAAACCACTGAATCACATAGCCGGGATTAATCTTCCTGTATCCCATATTTTCAGCATATTAACTGCTGTCTGTGGCTTGCCTGGTTCTCTGCAGACTGAAGAGGCTGCACAGACTCAGTCCACTGCTGGCACACACACACACAGGTGTTTGTTTGAAGCCTATGGAAGTTCTGACACCTTTGAGAAGAATACATTCCCGAGATCCAAGCCTTGTCCCCAGACAGTTTTCAAACACCTTTGAACTAGAAAAGCAAATATAATCTAGAAAGACACATTTATGACTGCCAAAGAAAAAAAAAAAAAAACAACCCAAACCAAAAAACCTGCATTTGCAAAGCATGCCACTGAACTAAGCCTCTTCAGAAAATAATTAACAACCAATAAGTAAAAAAAAGAAAGTAGGATTCTAAGAGAAGCATAAAAGTAACGAATAGTTACTATATGAGAAGACTGAAAAAGCCCACAGATCGATGTGGCCACTGCCCAACCTATTTTCAGCTCCAATGTTTCATTCAGACCCTCAAAAGGGGCAGATGACAAAAATGCACATGTAAAAATTCTTTGAAACCCTGGAGAAGCTTCCTACACCAAATCCAGTGCACAGACTAAGACAAGTGTGCTCAAACTGCCTTCTGCAGTTCAGACAAAACCACTCCGCTAATAAGTGGAACAAAAGAAGGTGTTTATTGGTTTTCTTACAATTAGTGGAAGAAAATATCCTCCCTCACAATTATTCAGTGAGATAAAAATGCCCTCTTCACCTAGATGCTACTGCAAACAGACAGTATGCAGCTAAACCATGAGTCACTACTGTCAGAAAAACTGCCTTTTCCTCCTTCTTCCTTCTTAGACTGGTATCCCCTACCCCCTCTTGATTCTTGTTAAAGCATCAGTGTAATGGCGAAATTGGGTCAAATACTTGGGCAGCACCAGTTTGCATTTTTTGCATTTATTACTTCAGTTAGAACAGACTATAGTACAAAATACATGGTATAGAATGTTTTCTGTTTGTGTTTTACAAATACATAGTTAGCAATAAATTCATGCAAGCCTAAGGCTTTCACATTAGCATATGATGGCTATTATGTATTGCTGTATAACACCAGCTACTAATTCATCCCACCTACTCTCGTCTCTCCCATGTCTCACAAAAATGCACCTATGCTACTGACTGCTGATCGTCTCTGTGACTTTCTATCACACTCAAATATTATAGGCTACAACAAAATGCTGTTAAAGCTTTTCTATTCCACTAGAGCATATCAAGACAAAACTAATGTAGAAATCAAAAACTTTACCTTCAATCCCAAGAACATTTTGCTTCTTGTTTTCTTCTGATACTTCAAACTTCTGTATGATGTCAAGACAATATTCTGGTGTCACATTATTCATCTGCACAAAAACAACAGTGTTGGTGCACTTATTTTGACATGTCAGCAGCATGTCAAAATCTACTTTAGGCTCCGAGACCAGTTGAAAAACCTTATGATCAAACACTGAGTTCAGACAAATATGAAGAGGGCAGTCAGTAACACTACTGTAAAAGGACTTTAAGATTTTGATTTGCTATTTCTCAGTGCTGCATAAGCCTCATGGCTCTTACCTTTGGGAAGAAAAATAGGAATGAAGAGAGCAATCACTTAAAAGTTGTGTCATTTTAGTTTAAAGATGAAAGTTAGCTGTTAAGCACACTTAATGGTCGCACTGAGCAATAGTGCTGAAATGAGAACTATGAAGTTATATTCTTTAATATAATCTATTTAAACATGCAAAAAGATTTGGCTGGGTTTGATTTCATTTTCATGCATTTTCCAGTTCTGTGATTTCATTATTTCCAAGAGAGTTCACAGTAATATACAGGCTATGAGATAAATAATTAGATTCTGAAATGAAAACCAGCAGTTCTTCTGAAACAAATAAGAGTTTTGTCATCAGCTTCAACTAGCCCACAATTGAAGTCTTAACTGACTAGTGGGGCGACAGTATCACTATACACTTACATTTCCTCTAAAATTAAAGAAGTAGCTTCTGTCACTCATCTCATCTTTTCTCACCCCTCTTGCCCCCTCAAGTTGTAAGGAACCAAAGTGAGAAGTAAGATGGGTGTATTTCATTTCTTCCACTAATAATATCAGAAGGTGACAACCATGACACTAAAACCTTTGGCAGCTTCTTTGTACTATTAACCTGTTTACTCTTGGTACTCTGCATCCTTTGCCAAAGTCAGCTCAAACACCCTGACACGATGAGCAGTCTGGAAGCAAAGGAACATGCAGTCCCCTCTCTTAGTGTGTCATCTCTGTTAACGTGATTGCTTCAGGCAAATGCAGGAGCGAGGTCAGTCATCCTGCAGATTACATAATATTTATTGTTTAAATCCGAAAATGGTCCCTCTGTGAACTGTTCTCTTACTAATGGAATTCTCTTTCAGATGGCAAAACCAATTCTATTTACTGTGCTCTGTCTGTAGCCTTTGATGAATTTGTGTTTGCCATTATTTGCTGTAGCTCAGCATTCCCAGCATCAGCGTTCGGCTATATGGAAATGCAGAAGTAGGTTGACTCTCTTGATCTGGTCTTCTCTAAGGGTCTGATCCTGCCAAGTGCTGAGTTCCTCCTAAGACATGTGGGTGTCACAACTGACCAAATCTCGTAACACTTAAACGGCTACAGCCTAAGTATGAAGGACTATCAGAAGCAGGGGGGGATAGGTATGTCCACATTAGAAGTACAGTAACAGAAGGCAAGCAAGTGAGGACTCATACGGTGACTCAAGCTGAAAAACTTGGAGACAATTTCCAGCCTTTCTCCCCTTCACCCTTCCCTGTTTTTTCTCTTGCATGGTGAAAGCATGGCTCAGCCCATTTCCTTCTCCAAACGTTTTATTTATATCTCCTAGCTAAGCCAACAACATGAGACGACTGCAGGAATTACACAGGATAATAGGAATGAGAGCAATTCAGTAGAGAAAACTAACTGATTATCCTAGCTCAAGTAGATGTTGCTGTTTGATTGCAAACACTATTCATAGCAGGCCCTTCTTCAACACAAGCTGGCTAGAATTAACTTTTTCATTATCCCACATGGCTCCTTGATGGCTGAGTGGCAGGGTACTTGTGCGCTCTAGGAATGAAAATGTCTAATCTAGTCCAAAGCTGCATCTGCTAGGGAAAAGTCCACTGATTTGTGCTTTTTTAACTGAAGCTTAAGAGAGATGACAACTTCAGCTACTAATTTAAATTTGTTTTCATTAAGTTTTAAAGTATTCCACTAGAAATAATATCAAACAGTAATGATCATTGTTGATGGCTAACTATTTAGATACACAGATTAGTGAAGATGGGCAATAATGGAGCTTCCAGAATCTCTTAGGTTACTTTCTATATTCCAGGTTAAAAGCTTTAATTTTGATGCAGATATGTTCTTTAAAAGAGTATCAGCCTTTGAATGACCAATAAGATCTTGTTTTTTAAGTAAATGAACTAGCAATTAATTTTCCTAAAATAAGATCCTACAAAACTACCAAAAAAACCCCACCAACATTAGCCCTAATCTTCAGTGAAGAGGTAGGAGAAAGAAGGGAGAATCACTTTTGATTTCACCTGCCTCCTTGGAAGCAGGTCAGACAAATCTATTGCCAAAAATCTAACATCACCTGAAGCTGCAGCGCACTGCAGTGCCAGGTAATGGGACAGCCCTCTTCTGTATAGGCCTGCAAGCTAATATTGGGAATTGTTCTCATTTCCCATTCTCATGGGAAAGGAAATAAGAGAAAGGAATGGAAAGTAGAAGAGAAGCTAGGAAAAAAAGGAAAAAAAAAAAAAGGAAGTAAAAGTTAGAAAAGAAGTGCAATGCTAGTGACAGGTGCTCCTAAACAGGATGGCAATCCACCAGTGTGTCAACAGCGCTCTGATGGTTTAGGCTTTAGCTGTTCACATTTAATCATTCTATAAGAAAAATAAAAATATGAATAATCAAAGCAAAGACATTCTTCCAATTTCAGTGCAAAATGTCAATGTAAAATGTCATGACATATCAACTCATCGCATAAATCAGTTATACGGATTATCCTTTTGTGTAAGCGTGAGAGAGCTTGCTTTCCAATTGAGAGTTTCTGTTGCCACAATAAATTTTGGGTTTGGTTTTTTTTTTTGTTTTTTTTTTTTCCCCAGAAAGCAGCAAGGATTGACCAGGCACGATGATCTGGTATTGTCCTCATAGTCTGATATAAACAAGTTCCACAATCTCTCCTCTTTTCAAAGTCCATGTACCAACACTGACATTCTTAAAGTTTCCTATTCCTTTTGGGATACCAGTTCCTGATATCTTTTAGTACACAGTTTCAGATCACAGCCTAACATATACTGACATTCCCTGGCATATACTGTCTCGTTATACTCCTTTAAAATTTCTTCCAAGAAAGCAGGTATAGCTGTTTCAAAACATTCATTTTCTAAGTGTACTTAATCCCCACTTAGCACTTTTTGGTCACATTTTCACTATTCACTGCATCACTAGTTATTCCTGTGACACTATAATTAGCATAGACAAGAAATAAAGAGTAAACTTACTCTCTCAAGCAGGCTTAAATCAAAATGCACTAACCCATATTGAATAATTAAGGAAAAGTTTTACATAATTATATGTGCATGTTCTGAGGGTGTAATTGTTATAAAACTACTTCCTCTTCAGTTCAATTAAAGTGAACGAGGGCATTAATTTTGCCACCAGTTTCATTTGGGCTGCATATGGAAGCAGCCCTTTTAGAAGATACTGGTTTGGTACCAATACGATGGCGTAGCATTAACATTTCCATCTGGTTCCTGTCACTCAGGAGCACGACAGGGCGCATCATACAATATGCAGCACCTCCCTGGAGCACGCAGAGAACGCTGCTGGAGGCATGATCTCAGCAGGCTGTCCTTTTTCTCAGGACAGATGAAAACTGTATTGCAAAGTAACTGATCCATGGTAAGGCAGCAGGTGGCAAGCAGGCACACGGGAAACCTCACCCTCAGAAAACCAAAACTAAACATTTCAGGTTTGTAACACCAAAGCAGCCTTGTAACTGTGTCGAAGAGGTCTCTGCTATGACTGAAATAAAAGCACTTGATGTGATATGGATACAGCAGAAAGGAGAAGGGAAGGACAGACAGCAATCAGACAACAGCCGCAGGCTGGCTGACCCTCGAACACAGGGCAGCATCGCAATGGGTCTACCAAGACCAGGGCAGAATGAGGCCATTCACTCTACAGTGCAGGTCAGGAATGGCCAGCAACCACAAAGCTGCTTCTTAACAGAGAAGAATAAGTTTATAGAGCCTATTTCACCCAAGTCCCACTACTCAAAGACAAGTATGAGGCAAGATCTGTCAGTCAAAAGACCCTGGAGATCCTGCTGTGGAAGTAATCTGCCATTTAGCAGATCAGTTTCTGGGGAGGACCAACCCAGACATTGGTACTGGTTTATTAGGAGAGGGCACTCCCAAAGGGACAACACTCAGGCATGCAGACGTGACTGGACCTCCAGGGATGTTCCTCCCTCACAGCCACTTGTGCTAAGAGGACTGCAGGATCAGCAGTCCTTACAGGAAACCAGCCTGTCTTCTGCTGTTCTGACATTTGAAGCCATATAATTGCAATTTCAATAGCAACGAGCTGAGTTTCACTGCACCTAAGTGGAAATAATCTGTTCCACAAGCTCTGGGGTGAAGGCAACAGGGAGCTCTCCTAAAAAAAGAAGCCAGCCTAGCAAGTTAACAAAAAACCCAAACCCCTTTTGTTCTATCCTCAAGCTGTAGAATATTTAAGAGTCTTGCCAAAAGAGTAGCAGATGGAGTTGGACAGACTGTCCACAGATTTCCAAGCAGCCAGACAAGCAAAATGCCATTTGATTGAAGGCACTTGAGAACTGCATCATGATTTGAACCATTATCAGCTTTTGAAGGCAATCTTGCCTTACCCGAGGACATTGTTATCATGTCTGTGTTCTGAAAACATTAAAGGGTAAATCTGCTCTAACACTGTTAATACTGGGAAGTGGGAAGATCAGAGGGAAGAGACAAAGAAAGTGCAAAGCGCTTCTAAACTACACTGCCGAGAGGTTCATCTACAGGAGATCATGCTTTTACTCTTTTTATGTTTGTTTTTGGAATAATGTTGAGCAGAGATGGGGCCAATAGCCCCATTCGCATTCAGCATTTTGAGTAGCATGTAGACAGAGGAGAGGATCCAGTATGCCAGACTTGACAGTCAACTTTTTTTTTCTGCTGCATCAGGAATTTCATAATGTCCTTGTGCACCCACAAAGACAGCTCTTCTACTGCTTTTGCATGTTTTTCTTCCTGCTCCAGGTCCCTAAGTGCCCTCTCATACCACTGCTCTTCAGCTGTTCCTGGGCACTTCAGCATCTCCATGAACATGTCCTCCCTGGAGCATTTCTTTGCTTTCTCATCAGTGTCAACCTTGCTACTGCTGCTGTCAAGGGTGCTCCACTGAAGAGCACCCGAGTAGAAGGCAGTGATCAAAAAGGAAACAAAGGAAAAAGCAGTGAGAGTTCAGAAGACTTAGGGCACTGGCATAAAGGGAAAAAGATAAAAACATTTTGTGCTTTGAAGTTGCAGTCAGCAGCATTGCCAGGACCAGATTTCTTGCAAGAATCTGTGTGTTGAGGCTATCGCAGTGAGATCAGTGCCATGATAGTGCTCCATGTTTCAAGGGGGAAGGAAGGAAGAACCGGGGAGTTGTACATGCCAGGGAATTGCCCCAATGGCCAACAGGGGGAAACTCAGCAATAAAACAGCACAGACTGTTGATATGCTAGGGATAACTCAGAAAAAGCAGTCATTGCAGGCAGTATCCCAGAATGGCACAGGAGATTATCCAATGACTGCAGGCACAGCATCTATACCCAGGCAGCTCCTGTAGGTTTGGATATTAGCATTTATTTTTGTGAGGTTGTTTTGGAGCAACACTCTGCAAAGACACACAAGCTGAGCAAACAACCCAGGACCAATTGTCAGAAGCAGACAAGAGTCCTAGAGATCACAAGGTTCCTTCTGTGCTCATCACTGTCCAGTGTACAAGTTCTCTCCATGGGTTCCACAGACAATTACTGTAGTAATTTAGTTTCTTTCAAGATGGACATGAAATTCTCCACTAGAGCAACATATATAGGAATAGCTAGAGATTTTTTTGTTCAGCAAGTTTGTTCATAAGCATACTGAGGGGAAATCTCTGCTCTTGAGCCAGCTTTGCTGCTTAAGTTACTTATGCTTCTTTCCATTTTTATTTTTTTCTTAAATTCCTTATCAGTGTCTCCCTGAACCTCACCTCTCTCAATTGCTTCTCTCTGAGGAGCTTCAGATAGAAGCGCAACCTCCAGATGTGAAATTTTCTTTGCGCAAGTCCCACACATCTGTGAGGAATGCCTGGAAAACAGACTTTCCTGAAGAAAAATTGGGAAAGGCAGCAGAAGAGAAAAAAAAAGGATAGAATCCTGTACATCTCTCCCTCGGTCAGGTTGGTGAGATATCCATCTTTATATTGTACCACAAAGCTGTCATCATCCCTTAAAATTTTAATAAAGATCTAGGCCACATTTAAGAGGTTATTTCTTGTCAATATTTAAACTGCTGTCTTACTAACAAAAGCAGCAGTCCTTGTAATTATTACTACTACTGATAGTCAGGAACTCCTGGGATATATAACAGTATTGCAGGATTCAACTTTGCTTTCAGGAAAGGATATGCAAACACAAAGATTCATCTCAACATGTTACTGCATTAAGCTGTGCACAGGCAAACCGTTTGTAGATAATCAGAAATAGTTTCCTCTTCTTTTGCCGTGTGTTTCTAGCTTTAAAACATATCACGTATCATCCTAATTTAGAGTATATCTGCGAAGACCTTTACTCAGGAAAAGCATTTCCTGGAGTTATAAACATCGCCCCACAACACCAATAAACAATCCAGACAAGCTATGCAAGAGAAAGCAACCACGCTAAGACACAAGATAGTCAGCTGTAACTAAGAATTGTGAATGTTATCTGAATGCCATTATAAACAAAAACTTTAACCATATTGCCCTACACCTGCCTTTCCTCTACCAGAGTCTGAAAAAGTTCAAACTCCTTCTAGAAGCGTGTTACATCTGTTCTTTCCCTCCTGCCCCAAGCTAAACTTTTCCATAAAATTCTTTCCATATACTTGAATGTATTTATTTGTACATACATATAGGTGCATAGTATTCCCATACCTTTTGTTCCACCTTTAGAAACTGAGCCAGTTCTTCAGCAGTGAGGTGATCCTTCTTGTCACTGTAGCTTAAGAGCAATAAGTAGAGATCTCGACGTAAGGACATCATCTTGTAAAACACTGAAAATTCTTCAAAATTTAGCGTTCCCTGGTTCTCATCTGTGTCTGCTTCCTAAGAGATAAAGACACTCAGGTGAGCATGCTAAACACAGGTGAATTCAGGGAACAAAGCAGAGCAGGATTTATGTACACAAACAGAAATTTAATAAATTCTAGTTTGCAAGATTCTGTTCAGACTCAAATCCTAGTAGGCTAAAATAACTGCAAAATTATGATACTATCTATTGGATTTTTTGATGAAAACACTTACTACACTAAAGCCACAGATTCCCTATGAAAGCCTCAATTCCATCTTTAGTTTTGAATTTGCTTCCCATGTAAAGAGGCTCACCCTGGGCTTTATTCTGATCTCTGTTACTCTCCTGTATGCCCTGCAGTTATCCTGGATTAAAACATAGCAAGGAACATAATAATTTCACCCTGTGGCTTCCTTTAACAACACAGTCTGACATTTTAAAACATTCAGGACAATATCACAGTCTTAAATTTACGTTAATTCAAACTGCAACACTCTTAGCCCCCTGTCAGCACTCTGTAGGGTGACGAGTCTGCAGCAGTAATAAGACTCCATACCAAAATATATGCCAAATAGCTTCAGTCTTGATGGCGGTTTTTGTTTATCCTCAGAGGTAGGAAGAGAAGAAAACAGTACTTAATGCATGTTAATACAAGCTTTTTACTGTGAACATCTGCCTAAGAGGATTGCTTTGGATTTTTAAAACAAAGAATATATTCTGGAGAACTACTGTCAAACATTATGAGATCCCACCTGGAATACTGTGTCCAGCACTAGAGCCCCCAGCATAAGAAGGACATGGACCTGTTGGAGCAGGTCCAGAGGAGGCCACGGAGATGATTTGGAGCCCCTCTGCTGTGAGGCCAGGCTGAGAGAGTTGGGGTTGTTCAGCCTGGAGAAGAGAAGACTCCGGGGAGACCTTATAGCAGCTTTTCAGTATCTGAAAGGGGCCTACAAGAAATCTGGAGAGGGACTTTTTACAAGGGCATGTAGTGATAGGATGAGTGGCAATGGCTTCAAACTGGAAGAGGGAAGATTTAGAGTAGATCTCAGGAAGAAATTTTTCATTATGAGGGTAGTGAGGCACTGGAACAGGGAAGCTGTGGCGGCCCCATCCCTGGAGGTGTTCAAGGCCAGGTTAGATGAGGCTTGGAGCAACCTGGTCTAGTAGGAGGTGTCCTTGCCCATGGTAGGGGGGGTTGGAACTAGATGATCTTCAGGTACCTTCCAACCTAAACCTTTCTATGATTATGTAGGTCTCCACGAAAAACAAACTTCAGGGAAGCTACAACTCTTGCTAAGTTTGAGGTTGTAAGCAGACAATGGAGACAAAGCGAAATAAATGTTCAGAAATGTGCTATTGTTCCCATGAGGAATGTCCGTTGTTCATAGCTGTATATAATGTTTTTTTCACTGTAGTTATAAACCCCCTTGCCATTCCCAAGTCATGTTCTGTTAAAAATGGTGCTTCTTTCTGTTCCGGTCAGAACACCTTATGTAGAGTCCTTGGCTTTGAACCTGCTAGCTTGTCTCTACACTGGTACGCCAAATACAAGTACTCCTCCAGATGGAGGGTATCCTCATCTTGCCATCAATTCTTCCTTCTCAAGAAAGCTCTTCAGTTGGTGCCCAACCTCACTACTGTAGAAGAGGAGCTTGTCTAATAGCAGATACAATGAACACGTCTGGCCTGCTCTGCTTTCCATGGATCCAGTTTTACTTTCCCTTCACAAAACCCACTCCACTGAACTTTGAAGCATCTCTTAGAACAGGAACCCATCTTTACACCAGTGACTCCTAGTATGCACACACAACTAAAGTAGCGGCCCCATGCTCCATTTCCACAGGCAGGACCTGGACTGCTCCATGAGCCTGGCCACCCCTGTGGGGCCACAGGTGCTCCCCCAGGCTGGGGGCTGTTTGTGCCACGTCCAAAACTGTAATGCCAAGTCATGCAAACAGAACCACTTGAACAGATGAAGTGCAAGAACAGTGCAGAGAAGCTAGATGTAGGGGCGAGGATTTGTCCCAGAGTTACTTTGCCATTCCCTTGATCCTGTGTTAAGTCCTGGAATTCCATAGGACTGCTGGCACAAAGCATTGCTTGTGGGGTAAGGCCCACAAGGAACTGAGCCCTGAATGACTAACAGTAAACAAACCTTCAACAGTCCTTTTATATTCGACCTTAATAACTTTAACCATGCCCGAGAGGTCTAGGATGTTAACTCAGGTATAGGCTGGCAGCAACTGCAACAAAATAAAAGTAAAGCAGCTTATTTTTGACCAAAAGTTGCCTCTGATTATATAAAGTTGCTAGAATGCTCTACTTCATTCTTAGACAGTCTAAAAGTGCAGAGTGAACTACATTTTTTTTTTTTCCTCTCAGAACATAGCTTCACAACTCTGCCTCTCCTGCAGCAGTCAACAGTATCAGCAAAACCTGAGCATCTCAGGGAGCTGCATTTCATTACACCTTGTTAATGCTACTGTCATCTGAGCCATAAACTCAGATCACAGCAAGTAAGCTAAGAAAATAATTCCTAGCTATCTGGTGTCAAATGAGATTTTAAATCATGTTGTATCTACTACATATCTTAAATGACATTTCTAATTTGTGGGAATAATTGTGGGAACAAGAACAACCCGAATTCACCTCTGCAACACAACCCCACCAGTTTCCACGCTTCTCAAGTCTTTGGGGAGTAACTTATACCACACAGATGTACATCTAATGAAGATTTTATGCCAGACAAACAAAGCACTTTTGACCACAGAAGATTCTTCAACTTCCCCCTGTTTCATAGCAAACCAGCTTTTGGCTGGTACTGTTTTTGAAGAGTTAAGAACATTTTATTTTGCTCTCCATTTTGTCTTTGGCTTATCTTTCCTTTCCTACAGTAAACACTGGGGCTGGTGGAAAATGGTAACTGTTTTCAGACAACAGAAGTAAAAAATTTATTCTGGCTAAGTAAGAGGAAGCTGTTAAAAAACATAATTACTTTCATAAAGCTAGTTTCTATTAAATAATTCTCCATAAAGGAAATGAAAAAAATATTTCAGTAGAAACAAAATAACTTCATTGTCCATCAATGCCAGCATAGAACAATTCAGATTAGAGATGAAAACAATAATGAATCTGAAAAAGTAATATTAATAAATTGTCTTCTACACGGTTCATGCTGTTAAAACAATGTTCTGATGCATCTTTGTCTACAAAGAGATAAGACTCGTAAAATGTCTGTGAGGACAGAGTTTTAAGTCCCAGCTTGAAGACCCTATTCTGGATCTGTCCAAAAATAGACTGTAACTGGCACTATCTTACCACAACAACGCTGTGTGTTAGAGGCCACCAACCTGAAACATCTGCCGGACCTTCCTGCGGGGCAGGTTAACATTTAGTTTATGCATCAACTGGTGGATCTCTTCAATATTCAGCAGGCCATCTCCATTCTTGTCAGCCTCCTCAAAGGTCTGTTTGACCCAGCTACAAACATGTCAAGGAAAGGTACAAGAGGGTGATTTCCTCATGGAGGAGACAGAGCAGTTGGGCAGGTAAGGGACAAGACTCGAACTCAGGAGAACAAGACCCTGCCCCAGCTCTTCTGGGCAGGGGGATAGTCCTCCTTAGCAGAGGGCCTTAACATCTTCCAGGGAGAAGAACTGAGCATTATTCAATCCAGCTTTCACAAACATGTCTTTTTCAAGTCAGCGCATCTGGAAAAAACATTTGAATTAAGACTTCCCACGGCTTGCATTAGAATTATTGGAATATACCATGAAATAAAGTAGTTGCTGGCAAAGATCTGGTGTTATCTACATGGTTCCCCATACACTGGTGCCAAACTGTACACCTTTACTACTGTACACCTTCTGGTACAATTTGCTATTGTACCTCCTAGCTGGTGCAACTAAGACTGTTGACCTCCATGGAGTTATATCTGAGGGCTACTGGTTTCATGACTCCACTCAAAGGAAGCAAGCTCAATAGCCATCTGTATCAGGGATGACGTTAATCTAGTGCAGGAGGATGGAATAAGGAAGACTGTGAAATCAGCCCAAGTAAATTATTATCAGCCTGTGGTTTCCATAAGAACCTCATTAAAGATTAACCAGCCTTGTTTTTGCATGCTCTCTCCTCCAAGACTGTCACACCGTTCTTTCATTTGTATATTTGTAACTCTTCCATCTCTGGACAACTTCTTTGTCCACCATTTTCTCTCCAATGTCTCTGCCCTCACCTTGTGTCACAGGGCAACAACTCCACAGACTCATAAGTTGCACAGAGAAAATGGATAGCGCTCATACATCTGCTGTTTCTCCCCTCACAAGGACAAAATGGCATCAAATAAAGCTAGCAGCTAGCTGTCAAATTCAGAAAACAAGAGGTGATTCTTCACACAACATATAACTCATCTCTAACATAACCCTTTTTGTGATGTTCTGCAGACTTACATGGATTTGAGGTGACACTAAACCAGTTTTTCCGCCTGCCTTTGCTACAGTTTTATCCAAATGCTTAGAACTGGTACTGTTTACAACAATTATTTACAGCTAAGTTCACGATACCAGCACCTTTGCGGTCTCTTTTCTGCTACTAGCTTCTCCCCCGAGAACGTACTCTGAGTTTTCAAACTTTGCTGGGCTTGCTCTGACATCTTCTTCCACTTCTCCCTTCGTTCTGCTTGAATTTCTCCACTTTCTAACCAGTTCCTGTTACCCCCTTTTTGCGCATGTATCCCTTCGCAGCTTTTGCTAAGTTCTTACATTAGCTGGAACTGGTACAGGGTCATTTTGTCTGCAGTCTCCCAGCTGCCACATTTGATAACACAAACAAGACTTGAAGTGATGCTTCACCAGTAGAGAACATACAGCAGATATGTGCAGCTCGGAAAAGACATGGATAAATATAGCAAGCTGAGTATGTGTGCAACAGAGCATGCAATATGTCCCCCAAATGGATCTGTGCCTAACTTGTAACAGAATTAAACACTGAAAATACAAATTAAAAATACCTAAGAGTGTATATATTCTCCAGGAGGAGTGTTTGCAAGTGACCACTGAATCTTTCCACATGGCAGAAGAGACAGGTTACAATTTTAGTCAAGATGAGTTTGTTTTGCCTTTTTTGTTTGTTTGTTTACGAGGAAGAATGTTCTTTGTATTTAACATACTAGTCAGCACTGTTGTGAAAGAAAGCACATCAAGAAAATATTCAATGGACATGATCTTTACAAGAAGTTGAATTTGGTTATGAAGCTACAACAAACATTTAAGGAGCTTTAAGGATTTGTGCTCCTGACAATCAACGGAGGCTGACCACTACACACAGACATCTGACGTATGTGATCAAGAGAAATGGAGATGGCCAGGAGTTACAAGTCAGTTTACTGAAAGACTCCCCAAAACATTACGGTTTCACCTATGCAGAGGCTAACAAATTCCAGTTTTCAATCAGTAATATCTTGAAAACAGCGTCTTCTAATGGACCTTGCAATTTGCAGCAGCAGAATAAAAGCATAGCTGGGCAAACAAAAGATGACAGAAATCCTGAAATCATGCTGGGGTTAGTACTTATTGAGATAACTAGAAATGACTGTTTTGACCCTTCAATAAGAATTTCACTAACAAAACGTAAGATTATGCCCTGACTCCAATGGAGTTTAATCCAGTCCCTAAGGCATGGCTGTTGTTTTATCGCACAGATAAGTGTCCATATCAAACCCATACGTCAAGTTTCCGTCGCAATCAATAGCAAGGTTTTTGGTCACTTAACAGGAGGTGAAAAGATACCCTAAGCTGCGGTCACTAAAACACAAGCTAGAAATACTGAATCAAAAGCTGGAGCTCAGGCTCATAAAAGGATACTGATCATGTGTTCTCTGTCGCTTAGCAAGCGAGTCCTCATCACTTATTCCAGCCATCAAATATTTCAGTCCTGTGATCCAGGTGCGAGCTTCCTCTGGGTTAGATGTAATCAGATCCAGTGACTCCATGTGGTTGCCATGGTAAATGGTAAAGCAACAGCTTGGGTCAAAGCTCCCCTCTGCATGGCGGTGGAAGATTTCAGACTGCCGGCCTTCGGTGACTTTGTAAATGGAATCGATGACAACTGGGGGGAAAAGGGAAACCAAGAATCGACATGCTTGGATATCTACCCTGTTTCTTTCTCCTTTTGAGCAATTCTGAATTATTCAGGCTAAAAGTCATTAAACTTTTTTTAATATTACATCTTCACATCCTAAAGGGCTTTTTGATTCTCTAGGTTTACGCTTGCTTTGGCCATGCCACATGCACAGTGCAGCTGTCTCGAAGGCAGGCCAATGCACATACAGGCAGGTTACAGCTCTCCGAGTGCTCCCTGCTACATCAGAGGACTGTAGGCTACCCAAAGGGGAGCATGAGGAGACAGACGCCAAATGTCTTCCATCAGTCAGTGAAACACTGCGTAATTCCAAAGGGACTGCTCCCACCACAGCCGTGCTTTCTATGGCAGGAAGAGAGGGATACCTGTCGCTGTGCTAGGGTAACACGGCTCCCAATGCCACGGCTCCAAACAGCTACACTGTTCAACGCAGCAGCTCTTAGCCACCACACACTGGCCCAAAAACATCAACTGTCACTATCTGTAGTCTTCCCAACTGCTTGTTTTTAATCTCAAGCCTCCATCACAGTTCTGTAAATTTCTAGTCCTTATTTTATCCAATAAACCACTAATCTGAATTTTCAATGTAAAACAGTGCAGCAGCAACTTCAAGATGTAATAATGCCTAAACAAATTTATCACAGTTAAGATTAAGAAACCTCAATCTAAACTTTTCTAGGCTCTGTATTTAAATTTGTGATGTATACATTGAAAAGAGTTCAGCATAGTATGTTATCAAGTCACTCTTCAGTTTGCTCATAATTCACATAAACCTATAGAAAATGTTGACAGCTGACTGAACTACACTCCTCTTCCTTTCATGATCCAGAGCTTTTAGTAGGTGGGTAAACTCTACTCACACTCTGGAAAACCTTTGTGTAAGTACCACATCACATTTAAAATAAGTATCAAAAAGCATTTATTTAATCAATGCAAGAAATATCATCCAGTTTTCCCTCTGTAGTTCACATTTTAATACTGAACTGCCCAAGAAATTAAAAGAAATATTAAAAGTTTACTTTTTGCCTTTTCGCTTTTTCTGGACGGTCTCCATCGGATGCAGGTCCTGTGCTCATCCAGGTAGAAGAGACGAACTAGCCCTTTGGTTCCACTCTTCAGCTTAACCATCTGAGTCCCAGACTGCATAACACTCATGCATCTTTCAACTGCAAAGCAGAACAAAATGAATTCCCCTAAATGACTTACTGGCTTTCCAACATCTGCCAAGCATATAAAATTTTTTGACTTGCACCTTTAATGACAGAAATCAGTCATTGCTGTGTAAGACATACTACTTCTTCACTACTAGCTTCTCCACATAGGCAAACAAACAAAAAAATTCATCTGTCAAAACACCTTCACAACAAAGGAGGCAAAGAAAACTCCACCACATGTTGAAGGAAAATATTTTATAGTTGTTCAATGCTTATTTCAGTTAAATATTTTTATATTACTATACACAGTACTGTAATTTTAAATCCCAGCACTCCACAAATTTTGAATGGTGAGATTATCATTCAATTCCACATTCCTTTGGGCTCAGTAATCCTTTAGTTTATATCTTGTGCTTTTGACACTGTTAGAACTGCTAAGAGAATTATAAATACACAAATCCCTCCTCCCTACTACACACGTTTACACCCTCTCCATCCTGCTACCAAATTTCAAGCACATACCGTGATGACTTCCTTTTATCCACCCATCCCACCCGGGAAGATCAGCCTTTGTTTCTCTGTGTTTTGACTGAAATACATCCATCTCTTTCATTTCATCTCACATCTTCCCTCCTACAGTTTTCCAAACACTAAGATCAAGATAACATTTCCTCTTGATCTCAGTATATATCCATGCTCTTAAATTACTTTCTGCTGTTTTTAGCCATTCACAGCCTCTCCTCACTTGATATCACTTCAAATTCATCTCCCAGATGATTTGTTTACACTCTGGCTGGCTCCCAAATACTATCTGGGTCTGTCTATTTCTTCTTATCACCCTTCTCTTTCACCACTTCTCCCTTCAGCGCTCCTCTCCGTATCACAACAGACTAATGAACCCTCCCACTCCTCTCTGCCAGAGCTAGGATTTATTCTCTCGGTTCCTGACATCTCCTTAGCTCCCACAGCAAGTGGCACAAGCAGCAGTGGACTTGGCGCCCGCTGAAAGCCCACAGTGCACATCGTGGTGGCCCCCCTCAGTTCATCTCCATGGCAGAAGCATGGTCAGAACGCGTCTTCCAGCAGACCCACACAACCCCGAGGCCATCAGTGAAGGAGAACAAGCCCACTGCTCCTTCCAAAGCGCCTCTTGGTCAGCCGTGGTCACCCTAAACATTAGTCAAACATGGGACAAACAGCCGGCATCACTTCCCCTGACTCCCTCCCACAAAGCCCGTTTTCTTGGCAAGCCAAACTCCACATCTAATAACTGCATCAGAAGGCATGTTTTTGCTGAGCTGTTGTCTTTCTTGGAGGAATGAGAGGACTCAGGTTGAGCTGAACAGAACCAGAACTTCTGAAAGCATCACAGATGTGCATGAGTGCAATACATTTGTCTATTATTATGTCCACAAATATACAGCCTTCCCTGAAGCATCACAGATACCAAATGAATAGGTGGATTTGGAAGTGCTTTAAGATGAGCCAGAAAAGTGACATAAATCAAGCCAGACACAGATGTTCTACAGTATCCACATGTTGACTGTGGCAGTTTTAACTCATATCTAACTGAAGATGCACAAAATACTAAGACGACAAGCCTTTACACCACTAGGGATGGAAAATGCAGAACGTTAAAGAAGAAAAATTAACCGAAGCAAAAATAAGTCTCTAAAACCTAGTACATATATATACATACACACACCACACCCCCCTTCTCTTGGGACACTGGGCCTTTCACTTCGGAACTGAGTTTAGAGCAAGTTTGCCTTGGATTCATACCTAACAAACAAACAAGAATTGTCCTCCAGCACAGAAATAAGGGTCTCCATAGGAAAAGGTTGTACCGGGGTGTGTGGATACGCAAATTTGAACTGCTACATTAGCCCGGCATACATATGTTTTTATTTCACTATTAGAGTGATGGATTGCAACAGGGTTTTAGCTCAGGGAGAGGTTTAGCAACAAGCTAACTCAATCTGCTTCTTTGCACCTAAGCCTATCAATTATTAATAAAAGTCTTACAAAAATAACTAATTCTCACATAAGTCTTTCTATTATCATCAGCTCAGTTGTCATAGAAAAAAAAGCCTGGTTTCACTACGGTGTTGTTGAGGATTGCTAGTAAAAGGCAGAAGAAAGAGAACTACATTTCTTTAATGTAAAAAAACAAACAAACAAACAAAAAACCCCAAAAAATCGACACAACCAAAACCCAAATCAAAAGCAGAAAATGGACCACAATCAGCAATTACAGCAAACAAAACCATCAGGGGGGGATGGGACACACACACAGAGGGATCATAAGCGGCAATCCCGTTTCTTCTTCACTGTTTCAATGGCCTAAATATTTCTACATTGCATTTGTAATTGTTATAGATGCATTTCACATACATGTTTTCAGGTGGACTTCAGAATCAAAGTTATATGGAATAGATTTTCAAATACTTTTTTCACAAATAGACACAAGTGGAAGAAATCCAGTTCCTGCCAAATATCTCAACATTCTCAATTTCTCAAATGCCGTCTGCAATGTCTCGTGCCCAAGCAAGCACCAGCTTTTCTGCTTGCACTTTTCCAGTTGTAAGAATATAAACATTTAAATAAGAATAGTAAATGTGTAAGAAAGTTTGTTGCATCATCCCTACCGTGTACATGCTAATAACCGAAAGAATCCACTTTAAAGAACAGACTACGGTAATAGAAATGACACACCATTCAAAGGCCCAATGGATTTCAACTCTGGAAACCATTTACAAAATACACCATCCTCTCCTTTAAGCTATTTATAAAATATAAGCACACAAAGAAACAAAGTCTTTTTCAAATCTGTTCCTAATATGCTAATTTCAGTCTCTAGCCAGACGTTCACAAGAGACAGACACCTCACATTAGCATCTGAATAAGCTGAAGTTATTGAACAGAGGCAATTCAGAATAAAGCTCCAGAAGAGCAATTCAAGAATGCTTTCACTACGGAATACGAAAACGGGTTCCAGAAAAACATTTAATCCTCTAGATAAACCACAAATGCTAAGTAAATGAAGCAGCTCCTTGACACAGAAATATATTAAAATTCGAGAAAGCAAGACAAGGTTTCCATTATCTGGTATTTTTCTAACACAAGGACTACCTGTACCTTTTTTGCCAAAAGTCTGAAAATTAATTAAGTTAAATTAGAATACAATGTAGTTTATGTGTTACAAGAACAAAGAATGTTAATTAATCTGGAAAGTCAAATATTATTTTTGTGTATGCCATATTTAAAGCTTTACTTTCAAATGAAAGAATCCTGGAAACTACAAAGTCACTTATGTTTCCGGAGTTATGCAAACTTATTCTTGACAGTCTAAAACCATCCTAACAGACATCCTGTAGTTTAATGGGTTTAAATCATATTGAAACACTAGCCTATTTTTTTCCTCACAAAACAAGCATTTAAAGCAAACTAGATCTGAATTCAAAGAGCATTTTTTAATTTTTAGTTCAAGCAATGATAATCATTCTTAGTAGAACACACGTCTCCTTTTCAAAAGGAGCTCCTTCTCTATCGAATGGTGAACCGGATACAAACCCATCTGCGCCAGCTGGACTTTTTCTGAAGTGGCCACACTCCCCAGCACGTGGTAGACCTCTGAAGCCAGAAGTAAAGCCATCCGAGCCCCCGGTAAGTCCAGACGTTACTTGAAATCTTGCACATTAGGCAGATGCTATTTATTCTACCTGACAACACTGCTCCTCGCTGCTGAATAAATCAAGCTGCTGCCTGGGAACACTAAGCTGGAACTCTGACCACTAACCATACGCGGCCTTACGTTCAAAAAGCACTCTAATCCGCCCCAAATCAGCCAACGCTACCTTCCGTCCAACTCTGCTCTAATCTATCCCCATGTGCAATCAGGTCTTTAATAACCAGGGAATGGCTTAGCACTGTGCCCTGCGAGAATCTGTCGCAAAAAGTTACCTCTCTGTTCACAGGTTTAACAGCTGCTCCCGTACGAGCCTTGTTTTTCAGTAGTTCGTAATTAATTTAGTTTAATTCTTAACAGTGATAGTCATGACATGCACATCTGCCTGCTGTTGTGCTTTACCACAAAGCCTCCAAGGCATGCAGGACTCTTTAGTTGATACTAGAAGGAAAATATTTAGGGAATTAAAACATTATCCCTGGCAGCACTTTCAGTAAAATAGAAATGCACTTTGATGCACAGGGCACATCACAGCAGTGAAACAAACATCCTCTCCCCATAAAACATGTTCATCCAAGATTAAATAAATATGCTGGTCACTTGGCAACTGGAGCGGGAGCAGCGCCAGCACCCCAAGGATGCCAGCTGGGATGAGGCGAGCACCAGGTGCCCCATCGCCCCCAGACGACAGCCAACACTGCAGCGAGGTTCTCCGGGTTACCCCAACTCCTGACCTCTTGGTCTTGCCGTGCCCTCCGTGGCACTCGGCTCACTGGGAGCACAACCTCACCCACATTTCCGTCAACTTCTGTGAGACACCACAAGAAAGCCATTAGACAATGTACGTAGTTCTTTAAACAAAGAGTTATTAATCCAATTTCAGGACAGCCAGTAAAACCTATTTTTGCAAGGGGCAGCATGTGCAACTGCTACATGCAAAGAGCTCAAGTGTTCACAGCAAACCCTTAGCAAATTAATAGTCGGCCCTCAGCAAAACAAATACAGTAGAATGTGAATATATTTTATAGCTTTAGGAACAGTGTCCTACAACTGAGTAAGATTACACCCCTGAAGTTGAGATAGCTGTTTTGTTTTGTTTTTTTTTTAATCAAAGATCAAAAAAAATTTTTTACTGCTGTCCACAAAAACAGTTCTTATTTTTCCCTGATATACTACTACATGTTAAGAAACTAATATTTCAAAACGGAACAAAAAGAAAAAAGGTTTGGTCTCATGTCTTGCTTTTATGGAGTTAACATTACAGCCATCTGACAGAACAAAAAGATTAAGTAATGTATAAAGAGCATTACCAAACAATGAGAAGTATAATTATGAAAGAGGATATAAACTGCGTTTCTAAATTATATGCAGCAAACTGCATTAAGCCAACATTAAGCTTGAGGAAATAAAAGAAACCCGTAAGATGCAGAAGTTACTGTTTCAACTGCAACATCAGCTCTTCTCCCCTACATTCAGGACTTTTGGTGTTACTATATACTTTGCAGGTATATTGTTTGATGTCTCTTCAGACAGGGAAGAGCCAAAAGACACCCCTTCATCATCACCACCACGTGCTGTTCCCACCTACGTGATTCCAGCTGTCTGTGATTCACTGCGCTGTGGTATCCCGAGAACTAGAACAGGATCCTACACTTCACCTTAGGGTAACTGCTCTTCCGCTGTGGAAAGCATGGTTTGTCTTACTTTATTTAAACCCCCAAATGCCACCACAGTACTTCTCTCAGTTTTTCAGTTTTTAAAACCCAAAAATTCCAGCAACTGAACTCTAAGTGAGGCTGTCATACAAAGAGTAGGTGGTTGGTGGTTGACAAAGGAGTCACAGCACGTTCCCATCACTGGAATCATGTACCTGGATCCAGCTTGGAGTCCAATTTTTACTGACGTAGATGCATGTTCCCAGAAGCAGACATCGAAGAAACGTGCAAAGAAAAAAGCATGCACACCCCTGAACTAGAGAACAGTATGCAACTAAACTATCATCATTCAAGTAGTGAAGATACTCCAGATGCAATCACACACACACACAAAATAATTAAAAAAACCCACAAACCACCAAACCCAACATACTCAGTTGTCTGAACTCTTCTCATCACCCTGTTTTGCATCATTCATTCATCATGAGTACGCTGTAAGTTTGCCTGTACGCTAATGCCGTTAAAAGCCATTTACTCCCTACCTCCATCCCCCCGCGGGCACATTTTATCTAAATCCCATAGAACAGCACTAAGATCCAGCACATCACGCCGCTCACCGCTAACGCCATCACATTGTTGATTGCTGTTTTGTTACACAACAGCCGAAGGGCCCAGGAGAGCAGAGAGCGCAGCTGCAGGTCCGGGGGACTCCGCAGCCCCAGTCAAGACCATTTTTAATGGCCACATCTCATATTTTATGCCACATTTTAATTTGCTTTGCAGCAACTCTTACAGCCCCTCACAAAATTTTACATTAAGCGTCTTACAGTGGATTTAATCATAATCTCTGCAAAGTCCACAGACAATCTCTCACACTTCTGCAAATCTCAAGAAATCCTCAAGGAAGTCACACACAACCAGCAGAGACACCAAAGGCTGGGGCTAGTCCTTGCAAGGCCCAGCTGCAAAGCACACAGGTATTTCATTTCCACCCTCAAGAAGGCAGAGAATCAAAGCAAGTAGAGTAACCAGCCAAATACAAACTGTGACTACTCAAAACAATTGTGAATGGTTTACAACCAACAAAAATCTGAAAAACAACTCATGCTTGTAAATTCACTAAATGATATGCAAACAAAAAAAAGGGGTGAAGCTTAAGAACAAAACATATACTACCCAGAAGGGGGAAAAAAAACACCACACACCACCCAAACAAAAAATCCAAAATCTATCAGCATAGTTTTAACCCTTTGTAGGTCTAGGAACTGCCTGGTGTGGTCTTTTTTCTTTAAAACAAACAAAACTATAAAGAAACCAAAACAAAAAACTTGGGAGTAGTAGCTCCCAGAAGTTATGTTTGAGCAATACGTATTTCATAGTAACTGCTGTTTCAGCCTACCATAATGCTTCTAGGATGATCAATTTAACTCATCTTATTTTCATATTACAAGTGAAAGGTTTTTGCTAGATGCCTTCTCCACAGCTCAGCCTTGACAGTAATTAGTTATTCTTGCCATGGGAGCACCCCGAGTCCTTTCCCAGGCTGAGCCCCCTCCTCTTTTGCACTTAAGAGATCAGAAAGGAACCAGAAGCATCAAAACAAAGACCTGGCACTACAATATAATCCCAAAAGAGTTTTAATGATCCTTAATTGTAACTTTTGTTCCTACAGCAAGACTATCTTTTACAGACTAATGTGCAATGCAGAAGATGACTTGCTAGGACAGTGCCTTATTTACAGGGCCTACAATCCCCTTTAAGACCCGCACTTCAAGTATAGCAATGAAGTCCAAGAGAGCAGTCCCCACATACAATGAATAATGCACGTTTTCCACCTCTGCTCGAGGATACCTTCCTTCTGCTAGCTCAGCAGACTTCTAATTATTATCTTCAAGAAAGTAGCCCGGGTTTCATTCTAGCAGCACTGTAGAAAGTAGCTGATGAAGAGATCATTCAGCAGATGCAGCTTCTCTGCAGTCCTGCTGGACAGTCACATCACTGAAGCATCCCAAGGGCCCGAGTGGCCACAAGGCTGTGGGACCCCAGCTCTAATTCTTGTCCATAAAGACACACCTTCCACAGGCCACCGCCTGCCAACACAGAGCCAAGAGACGGACTATGTGACAGCTCACAGGCGGATGTTACTGCTACCAGTTCCTGAAATACAATAAATATGTCTGACATCTCTTCTTTTGTCTTCAGAAACAGACTGCAAAGCTGTCCGTTTTGAGAGCTCTGGTGCCACTGCAACCCAGCATGAGTGAGAACTGTAAGTTTTCCATTAAGACTATGGAAGTAGTCCTGTATCAATACTGAAAAGCACAACCATTTAACCACAGACATGGCCAACTGCCAAAACACGTTGCCACATCAACAGGGTGAACAAGGAACATAGATTTATTAAGCAAACATGGTTAACAAGTTTGCATCATTACTGCGTGAGGATCCCTCAGCAGGAAGGGCACAGCAATTGATTACGACATGATACAGCAAGTGGAAGCAGCAGCAGACAGAAAGACACAGAGGAGGATAGTTTCCACAACGCCTGCCAACAAGGAGGATAAGCAGGCAGGTCTGTATGTGCTGCTGAGACAGCCTCAGCGGCAGGGTTCAGGACAAGCAAAGGGCAGAGAGGCATTTGGCTTCTTGGGCAGCATTCTCACACTGCCATAACCGTTCACAAGGAGTATGAGACATTGTTCTGTGGGTCTGCGGCCATGTCTCCAAAGGAAACCCTAGGGTCTCCCCTTAGGCTAGGCAAGCTTTTGCTCAGGTACCAGAAAGGATGGTAATAATTCAAAGGAGCTCAGTTGAGTCATCTGTGCATGCTCCTCCGCAGCGCAAAGACAGGAGCTCCTGTGAGGCCTCACAGCAACCCATAAAGAACAGTCCAAAAGGCATCCCAGGAGCTACACCTGTGGATGCAGAGGTCAGTGAAAAACAGTAAGCCACAAGCTTTCTCTTCCAGAATCCGTCATCTGTCCTCTAAAAATCAAAAAGTACATAAAGAAGGATCATACGCGCAAGAACCAAGCATGTCTTGTTCTAAGCCTGCCTTTGTTGCACAGCATTAAACGTCATCACTGTTCCTTGATCCTTTATGTACTACCCAGGACTTCAATGAAATATAATCACAACATATTGAGCTGGGTCAGATCCCCTCATTCCCCTCCAAAAAATATGCCATTCCTTTATATCTTATCCCACCCCTAACTTCTCAAAAAAAACAAAAATAGAAAAACCCCACCAAAATACCCTTCATAAAGCTCACTCCTGTCTCCACACAGGAGATGTGCAGAGGATGAACTGTCCCAGCTTCAGCACAAACAGCAAATTCTGATGTCTGCAAATTTATCAGCAAATAGCAATATGCCACAGCAATCTTGGCACCTGTACAGCATCACAGCCTGGTTAGGGGAATAAGTCACAGGGCACAAGAGCAGCTGTAGCTGCAGGATGAAGTGAGTGGAAGAGGGATCCAGTCCCCAGGACCCAGAGCCGGCTCATCATGCTGGGCTGTGACAGCAGCTGGGCTGGAGGGAGTATTGCTTCCCCTTCAGGCTGCCAAATAAATCCACATCTGGGGCTCGATTAGAGAGTAGGAGGGGGGGAAAAGCAGAGTAGAACTGAAGGTGGAGTTAATTAACCTTTAAAAGTAATGAATGAAGACTACAGCGTAGCTGATGATACGAACTAATTTATTCACGCTCCTCAGAAACAGACATTTTCTAAAGAAACATATTTATCTATTCTATTCTCAAATTACCTCAATGCAAGTCACCGACAGTGAGTCATCTGTGGACAAACAATGAATTGACAGTCTCAAACACCAAAGTAATTTTATTACCAAAAATAATGACGTTTTGTGCATCTGAGTTTCACGCTGATCAATGTTTCTATTGGTTACATGTGGAAATGCCTCCAAACCAGTTATCTGTTATACTGCGGAGCATACCAATAACCTGACATAGAACAGGCACAAACTTCCTCACCTACAGCTGGGTTTCCTGTCCCTTGTATAAAAAAAAGCCAGCTTGTGGTTTCCCGTAACTTTAATTTCAGTCATCTCAGAAGCACACGCACCACCACAAAATGCTGCCTGCATACTAACAGGCTGTCCTCTAAGCCATGAGCTTCTTAAGGGACTACTTCAAAATATATGGTAAAGAGGAAAAATAAGCACACGTATTTCCTCTTGCAGGTAAGCTCAGTGCTGGAAAAAGCTATGAACTTTTCTTGCAGCAAGGTCCCTTCACCAACCCCTGGTTTCACCAAGCTACTGCATGCATTAACACTGTTAATGTTGATCCCAATATAGCATTTGGTCATTTTAGTCTTCATCAAAGCAGTGAAAGAGTTACTTTAAGAGTTTTAAGTTTATGCCACAGTTTCCCAAAGGCACAATTCTTCAAGCAAACTCCAAGAGCCTTTTAAGTTTCACACGATGATGGTGTTCTGTAGATTTACTGAAACAAGAGTATATTTAATTCATAGCCACAAAAAAAGAAAAGAAAAAAAGGATACAAAGTAGTTAACAAGCATATAACCTAGTTACTAGTTGGTCTGCCACACCCTTGGCTCTGCAGAGCAGATTAGATACCTCTCATGGAGACAAGTAGCACCCAACATCCAGCCCCAGTATCCCCTGAAACTTCACCGGTGCCATGGAAGGGACCTAGCACTCCACAGTGCCACACGACAGCACCACTCCTTTCAGGCTGGCAGGGGAGGCATTCCTCTTCACACAGGGTACCATCCTCAGAACATGCCAAACAACCTAGAGGCTTTAAACCTTTCAAAGTTGCCATGTGCAGGTATTAATGCGAGGGCATATAATGCTGTGACAGATTTAAGCTATTATTGGAATTAAACCTGTGGAAGACAAAGTTCTTCATAGGAAGAGGTTGGTGTCTTCAAGATCTACTCAGAAAAGCATGCTCTTCTGAGCGAATTCCTTTATATGTCACTTACTATGCTAGAGTCTATACTTCGTAGAATAGTTAGAGTTAGAAGGGACTTTAAAGATCACCTAGTTCCCAACCCCCTGCCATGGGCAGGGACACCTCCCACTAGACCGGGTTGCTCCAAGCCCCGTCCAACCTGGCCTTGAACATCTTCAGGCATGGGGCAGCCACAGCTTCTCTGGGCAACCTGGGCCAGGGTCTCACCACCCTCACAGTCAACAATTTCTGCCTAATATCTAGTCTAAAGCTGCCCTCTTTCAGTGTAAAACCATTCCCCCTCGTCCTCTGGCTCCACTCCCTGATCCAGAGTCCCTCCCCAGCTCTCCTGGAGCCCCTTCAGGGACTGGAAGGGGCTCGAAGGTCTCCCCAGAGCCTTCTCTTCTCCAGGCTGAACAACCCCAACTCTCTCAGCCTGTCCTCACAGCAGAGGGGCTCCAGCCCTCAGGTCATCTTCATGGCTTCCTCTGGACCTTGTCCTTCTTCTGTTGGGGACTTAATACTTGTTTTATAGGTGCTTGGATAAATTTAAAGATACAACAGTCCCAAGTAAGCACTAATAACAGCCTTAAAAAAGGCTGCTGCAATAGTCCCTGTGAACGAAACGCAATATAGTTTACTGCTGTTTCTCTGCTTAGCTGTACCAACTGCAACCCTTGTGTTCTGCTAAAGCAGTAACAACAAGAGAACTACAAAGTGCCACCACCCATCAGCCAAAGACCCAGATCCATAACCAAGGGAAGTCTGTACCGCTCCTCCTGTGCCATGCCAACTAACATCCCACTGCCGATACCTCTTTGAGCACAAGAGTGTTTCCCATTCAGTGGTTAGCAGTCACATACAAACTTACAGCCAAATCGCTGGCAGGCACGGAGCTGCTGCTTCCTGCAAGTGCTCATTGCAGAGCCGAGTCAGACGGTCAGCCAGCAACAGCACCCGCTTGTCAAGTTATCCCTTTACTCAGGTGCTATCATACGAGCACTCTTACGTGCATAAATTGCGCGAAGGGTGTGATCCTGCTGTTACCAGTATCAGTGCCGGCAGGCTAATGTAACTGCCAGCCTAAATAAGTGGGAGATCAGGCACTCAGCCTTCTTCCACCATCCAAGCATGTGAATATATTTGTGCCTACAAAAAGCAACACCCAAAGTCTGTGCTTGTGCAGTTCTGTGTCACCGCAGGAGCTCACCATGACCCCACATGTACTGCTGCAACGCCACCAAACAGGCAAATCTGAATGCAAGGGACACAGAGTTGTACTCGTTGCTTCTGCATCCTTTAACCACCTCCATCAGGCAGAAATGGTAGTGCTACTTACTGACAGAGATTAACAGAAATTTGGCACTTGCTATTATATCTGGCTAAGGAAAAGGGACCGCAAAATGACCTCAAACAGAATTTCACCATCAACCGAGTGATGTGTTTATCTACACATACACACACATTTACACGAGTTTTACAAATTAAAGCTGATGCTCTTCTTCTAGGACTGTTCCAAAAACCTCCTTCAAATAAGCTAGCTCTTGTAAATTATTAAATGGAGACAGATCCATTACCTTCTGCGCCTCAGAAAGCAGATGGAGTAACACCTGGTCTCCTTTACCTAACCATATGCATCAAAGCTTAATGTAGAGTTTTGTGTAACCGAAACTTCCAAAATAAAAGTACAGCATTTGGAACTGTAGCATACCAACTCCCAACACAGAAGACCCTTCCCTGAGTGGATATACACAAATAACTGACTTTTTCTTAAAATAGTCTCAATTTCTTATACAATAGCTGTCTATTTCCAGTAACTTTCCCTAGTTTAAAAAATATTTATCAAATAAAATCATCCACGCTAAATACAAAGGAAAAAAAATTTAAAAATAAGTCTGTATCAGGCCCCAACATTGCCCTTAAATTTTTTTTAACATGCTTCATAGTGGGCAAAATGATATTTCAAAGTATGATCCATGACTTTTGGTGGCTTTATTTTTTGATTAGTTTGTTTTAAAATTATAGATAATCTTGTTAGAAAATGTCATCTGAACTACCTAATTTCATCAAGCCAGCTCTTTGCTAAATGTATTTTGTAAGTTTTTTTCCTTAAAATCACATAATCCAACATCATTAAGGATGAACAAAATACAAAAATAAACTTTATCTACCATGATTTCCCCTTCTCTTTATAGAGTTTACTCTATATCCACTTAGAGGCTTAAACTAATTACCACTTTCCATCCAGCACTGACTTAAATTGAAGAAAATCAAACATTACAAACTAAAAGTTACTGAAGAAAGTTATTCAAGATGTCTTCCTTTTTTGTATCATCCTTTTACAATTCTTGAAAAGACACATCTTTCTCATCCAATGCTGTTTGATCAGAATTTCACATCATTTGCGTATGTGTTATACTATTCATAAATGCTACTAGAAAAAAAAAAAGCCAGAAACTCTTTTCCATAAAAAGCTATGCCACAGCTAGATGACCAATAGATGAAAAGGTCAAGATTTTTTTTTTTTAAAGGTAAATACATTTGTAATAATTTAAGATCACACACAAGTGCAGTTTGTCCATATCATAGGAGCAGTATCTCATATACACATTTTCATGGAGAAATGTACTTTTTAAGTCAATAAAAAAATACCACGTTTTTCTCTTAAATATTCAGGAATACATATATACATTTTTCATACTCATAATGCCCACATAAATATTGTATGTAACTTATCAATTATAAGGATAAAGTTACTTGATTTTTCTATAAGCACTTCCAGAATTGTTATGAGCTCTTCCTACAGTAATTCCAAACTCAAACATCCTTACCTTTTTCTGGACTTAAATTTTTATATACTTCAAGGTCTGCCATTAAATTTGTAACTCGTGCATTATTGGCAAGTAGATTGGAAATCCTCACTGCAGGAAAGCCTCGATTTAATCTTCATGTCTCCAGACCTAAAACCTTTGGAAAGCAATCCTTAGAAGTACAGGAGAACACTGACAGCACTGCTGTTTACGATGAATGACAAAATCTTCGTTATCCATAACACAACGACACAAAAGCACAAATCCAGAGACAATACCAGGCAACTTTCTTCAAAACCGAAAAGCAGAGCCTGAGAGGGAAGCTGGAAGCATCTGCTCTGTGCTGCTGCTGCGGGAACACAGGAGCAGCGACTACTTTTGGTATGAGACATGCATGCATAGCACAGTGATTAAGACACTCCAGGCACTAAGCGTGCATAACGCCTGGGAAGAGGGGCTCTGTAGGCAAGCGCAAGGAAATCCTGCCAGCATCTCAGGAGGCTGGTCAGGAATGGATTACCATACTTCAGTTAAAGAATGGGAGAGTGACGCAGGCTGAATGCAGAAGAGAAAAACCACCCTCACTCCAAAGTAACTCCCAGCGTCCGCAGCAACAGGATTCTGCTAGGTGGAAGAAGAAAAATCTCTGTGGACCACACTCCTTTCCCCCAGGTTTTGTGCCCCCTCCTCCCGTCTCTGTCACTAACTTCATGGGGAACAGCCATTCTGCAGAATCAGGCCAGTTGGAGCACAAAGCATGCAAATGGTTTAGTCTGTGCATCGCTGAGCATTTGATTTCATAAGAACAAGTAGTCTCCTGTGAGATGCTGAGCACTAACTCTCCCAGTAGCTATAAAAAATTACCATGCTACTGGCTAAATATCCTGCTTGTTTAAGCCAACTCAATGCTACTGAAATCAGTAGGTTTATAGTCAGTGTGGAACAATTGCAGAAACATTCAGCCTTGCATAAATTGCACTTACTTATGATGGAGCCCAAGGGGACACAGCGCTGGAAAGCATGGCAAGAATAAAGTAGGCTCCATATATAATGCTTCGCATCTTTGATTTATTGCATTTCCTAATTGTTTCACTATTCAGCTGGCTTTTACACAGTGACATTTACATCAGTGCACCAAAGGAATCCCCAGCTGTATTCTCAAAGATTGTGACAGCAATAAAAGAGGACAGAATTTGTCTAGCGCATGCTAGGAAAAAGTCACACAATAGCGTGACTGAGAAGAGGGAAAAAAAACAAACCAAAAAACCAACCATAGTTCTACATGCCTGTAGAACTTGAGTGAGATAAGAGAAAACATACAAGTGGAGGTGACATGTTTTACTGAGAAATCATTATTTCTTAGTTATTGCTAACACAAGTAGTAAGACTTCCCACAGTCACCACACGTCACGATACATCTTGCAGTGCGCTGTGATCTATGTTGACTATATCTAGCAACCTATAAAAAGAAACAACCCCCCAAACCCACTGTAGGATGGTTCTTGCCTGCACTCGAAGTCTGTGCTTCTAACCACACTTTCAGCTGAGGATGGCAGGACATGGCAGAAGTCACGCTCTGCGGAGAGAAGTGTCACACTCTCAGCTATAACGAGGGAAATGGAACAGCTACAGCATTACCCACCACTGGTTCACACCTCAGTTCACAAGATTAACAGATGAAGTCATCACTCTGAAGCTTCTAGACAGTTATCAATACACTTACATTCAAATGAATTGATGTGTTATAGTTGCAATTCAACAACAAAAAATAAACTGTCACCACTCTACAGTTTCATTATTGGTACACCAGATTGCACTTGATAATGTGTTAAGTCCAAATTACTCCACACTCCTATCATTCTATTAATTATGAGAGGAGCTATACACAAGCATCTTCGACACCAAAACTGCTCTGTAAGAAACCTTGCCCCATCATCAATACATTCCTTATTATTTTGTCTTCAAAATAAATTTAAAAACATAAGTGCTTAAATTCTATATGGCTTTAGAAATTAGAGCATGCTATATGGGTTAGCAAGAGCATTACAGCAAACAAATGAAGACTTCTGTGTAATTCAGGAGACGTATGCCAAGTGTATGAAAATACTTGTAGGTTTATTCAACTTCAAAAAAAAAATCACCGTGACAACTCCTCAATGACAAGCCAGGTTTTGCACCCAACCGCTAGCCCTGTCAGCCAATCAGATCTGAAACTGGTGTGTCCTTGAAGACACACTACATTAGAGTTTGACTGTCTGCACGAGAAAAGTCAAAAGGCAACGAGTCCACTTTATACTATCCGACACTGCACCTACATCTTATTTAAGCAGTGTCCGAGTAACTCTCACAACTTTCCAGTTTGCTTCACTTTCACATACATCCCCTGTTCTCAGGGGGGTCACATGCTGGGAATGCTCTGCAGAGCCACAGCACACGAAGTTCTATCACAGTCTCAGAGTTGATGGAGACAAGCAAGCTTTCCGAATATAAAATTGTTATTGTTACCTGTATTTGATGAACATCAATGATCACCACAAGACAACAGTACATATGAAACAGTAGTGGCTGTTAAAAATAGGTATCACACAATCCCAAGATACCGTTTGGCAGGAAAGGTAACAGACTCACTTGTATGCCTGTTTTTCCTATGCACGTTTTCTGCTCCATAAGCCCTTCCTTGTGAGACCCTTGCCAATGCCTTGCATGCATAAAAGTCTGGGGCTTTTTCAACTTTTTAAGCTGGTTTCAAGAAACACGTGAACCATCTTCCAAGCCTCAACTCACCGATAGCTTTTGACAATCTCAGCTACAAAAGCACTAAAATTTATTAAAAAGATGTTCATTCACTCAAAATCCATCTCCCCCAGGCTAATATTATTTTCCAGTCCTCTTAACTTGCTGTTCAAAAGAAAATTCTGTCATTAAACCACTGGAATTATTGGGAGATAAGACAGCAAGTACCTCCAGGTACAAAGCAGAAAGTGTCAAAGCACTATCCCAGCCATTTCATTAAAAAGGGGGATTTAAAGCTTTCTTGTAATACCTGCAAATAATTCTTCTCTTCTATACACATAGTTACAGATATGTTTTAATTTAAATACACTGTAGTTCAGCTCACAGCTTCTGGCTGAGATGAGGGAAACATGGCCTGTTCTGCACTGAAAGCAATGCCAGAGGGACGAAACGGTGCTGGCTTGTCTTGAAGTATAGTTGCCAAACCAACACCAATTATTTTTAGCTCCCTGGAAGAATAACATTAAATGTGCCACTAAGGCACTCCCAGCTCATCCATGCGAGGGAATAGCCCATGGGATAACCAGCAGATATTACCACAGCAAAACAGATGACCAACAGGACAGACAGACAGCTGCGGGAATCGCTATGCTCAAGTTTGTTGGGCTACAAAACCAGCTAAAAACTCTCACAAAAAGAACAGAGGATACATGTATGCCATATAAACCTGAACCAGTAATTCCAGGGTAAAAATCCTGCCTCATGCTTGCTGCTATAGGTTGGAGGGGATGCGGAGAGGCCACGCAGGGCTGTACCCACATGAGCTCACGCAGAGGTCCCTTTCAAAAGCCAACAGTCGAGTGGCTGTGCTCCAAGGTATCTGCTGCGGAACTGGTTGAGGTGTAACCCAGCCCGCGCCCTGGGACACAGGAGATTGCCTTCCCTCCCCACAGCCTGGCAGCACCTGAACCTGCCCGTGGCACCAGGCAGCTGCCACATCCCCATTCACAATTAAAGAAAACTTATTACCAAAAGCATCAGCCTTTGCCAAATTGCCAAAAATGGAAACCTAGTTTTTGAACACTAAAATCCGTATGCCACGAAGGGCCATGAAGACGATCTGAGGGCTGGAGCCCCTCTGCTGTGAGGACAGGCTGAGAGAGTTGGGGGTGTTCAGCCTGGAGAAGAGAAGGCTCCAGGGAGACCTTAAAGCCCCTTCCAGTCCCCAAAGGGGCTCCAGGAAAGCTGGGGAGGGACTCTGGATCAGGGAGTGGAGCCAGGGGACGAGGGGGAACGGTTTTACACTGGAAGAGGGCAGATTTAGACTAGATATTAGGCAGAAATTGTTGACTGAGAGGGTGGTGAGACTCTGGCCCAGGTTGCCCAGAGAAGCTGTGGCCGCCCCATGCCTGGAGGTGTTCAAGGCCAGGTTGGACAGGGCTTGGAGCAACCCGGTCTAGTGGGAGGTGTCCCTGCCCATGGCAGGGGAACTAGATGGTCTTTAAGGTCCCTTCCAACCCAAACCATTCTATGATTCCTCACAAGGCTTAGATTACCGGACAGAGCCACGAAAGTGCAAGTTCTACTGCAAAATACTCATTTTCCAATAAATGATAATATGATTTAACTAATACTTTTGAAATTACAGCATCAGAAGAATATTAATTTTCTGGCTCATTGGTTTCTCCTTTTTCACTGTCAAAATAGCTGGAAACTGGTACACGGACTAATTCTGCTAAAGAGAAAGAAAAGCTGATTAGAGAACTTCTACCTCTTACATTAAATAGATAACAAAATAAGAAGATAACAACATCTTCATATTCATCATCCAAATTCAATCTTAGACCGAAACTGTAATACAACCTCCTCGTGAAAAGTCAGCTAGCAATGAATAAAACTTTATATTATCTGCATGAAAAACTGGTCATTTTTATCAGATTAAAACTTTTATCAACTCTACTCATTTGTCATTAATGAAGACGTGATTGTTTGGAAAGCTGACAAATAGACAAAGATGGAAGGGGAAAAACACTTGACATTAGAACTCAACAGCCTGATACACCGGCTTGAGGCAGATCCCACACATAAAATTCCTCCTTTCACCAAAGGATGCATCTAGTGATAGACAGTGTTCTTAAAGGTAGTTTCACATTCAACGAAGCACCGAGAGGCAGTTTCTTCAGGCGTTTTAGGCACTTCTTTAACGTATGTGAACTTTAATAAATAAATTCTGTAGTGCTCTTCTTGCATACACATTTTCAGTTACATCTGGCTGTCTCAAGGAATGAATTGTGGATATTTTGCTACATAAATCAGAATATAACTCAAAATATAAATTACTGCACTATTAACTTGTCCTGCTTTCCCAAGCATCATTATAAAACTTAAATTGAAGTTGACTATTATGATACAAGCCTGAATTTTGCAGTGTACATCTGGCATCTTTAGCGCTGTAGCCTCAAGCATAGGGCTTGCATGAGGCTTCAGCAGAGCTAATTATAAAGCATTGCCCATCAGCAAACATCAAGCCTAACAGATACGTGCAATTCCACAAAGATTTAATATTGTTCCCCCAAAACTCTTGTGCTCTAATAACCAAAACAGACCATTTTACTGTCTGTAAAACATATATAAAACATAATGCATTTTATGTTCCCTTTCATTGGGTACAGAAGTTCAAGATCACTGAAGCAAAAAAATCCTACAAGAACTTGCACAAAAGCTCAGCTTCTCAGACTGAAGTGAATGGAAAAACACTGCAATAACACCTGCCATAAGCAATCTCTTGTGAAGCTGTCCAAAACTAGTTGTGTAACAGCAGTAGGTGTTCATCTAATAAAGGTGGTGCACAATTGCATCCATTACATTTGGGAAATCTTTGAGATGATGTCTCAAAATAAGCAGTTGCCTTGTATTAGGTCTCTCTCTCCCGCCCTCCACTTGGGATGTATCTAAGTAGGTGATTTGGAAGAACCTTTTGAAGGGCGAGTTGGATATTACTGAAACAAGAGACTAAGAGCACACACAGGAATCCAGATCGGCAGTTTCCCTTGCAAGTTTGCTGGTCACTGCATGCTGTCAGACAGCAAAATAATTACTGAAAAATACCGTTTGCTTAGTGCCAGCACGAGAGAAATGTTTGAGTGGCCTACCTCCAAGTGCCATCTGAAGTAAGTGGAAGTATTGATATCCATGGCAGCACTGTACCAAAGCTGCGTTGCACTGGCTTGCGACTTCAATATTAAAATCTAGAATGAAGTTCCCATTCTTGCCACCTTCCCTTTCCCAGAGGCAGAAGAAACTCTTATCACCACAATGTTCTCCATCCATTTCTTTGGTAAAATATTAAAATGCAGACATTCAAAGCTACCAAAATGCTAACACACTGAAGTGCCTATCTACCTTACAGGCTTGGCCCTTGGTTCAGTACATCCAGTCAACCGTCTTTCAAAGGTGAAGAAACCAAGCAACAAAACCTGTTTCATCCATTACAGTCCGCATGTGGCATGGTTGTGGGAAATGACTGTTTCCCTTCAAGCAGAAGGCTTACACCAACCAACATGAAGTTCTCAGTTAATAACCACAGATGGTCAAAAGTGTGGGTGAATTAAAAAAACTTTAGAAAACACTTATCAGATGTAAAGTTAATAAATGCAATTATCTAGATGCATCTTCTGGCTGGGGCGGTACTTGCATTGCTGAGCAGCATGTGCAGGGAGTGTGTACCACACGAAGGGTTGTTACTATTCCCCCCCCCCC
>VYXH01000692.1:228518-249245 GCA_013397275.1 Burhinus bistriatus | reverse complement strand
TTTTAGCCCCAAACATCTGCTAGCAAAGTAGACGGATGTTTGGCCTGACAACACAGCCATTCCTACATTGTTATTGCCAGCAAACAAACAAAATATGATCCACTTTTACAGCTTAAAAACCCTGACAAAATAAAAAAATCTCCTTCCAAGCCTAGTGTCATGATGTACTTTGTATTTTGGCACTGTTTGCAACAGGAAGGAAAAGAAAGTAGGTTCATGGAGTCCTCAAGGCTATTCCAAACATTGTAATTGCTCATCTGCTCTATTCTACAGAAACTGCTAAAATAGCTTAAACCCAGATCTGTCTTCAGTTTGCTATTCTCTGTGTGCGCAGTGAGCGCTGTATCTCGCTGTTACTGAAGAAAACTGACATTTTTGCTTCTAGGCAGATAAGACTCCCTAGAGTACAAGACACAGCAGCAACCTCCACTTCTGTAACCAAAAATTTCAGACATAAACAGATAAGAATTTTAATATCCTGCAAATGCAGCTATTAGCAGCTTTTCCTAATAAAATAACCAAATTATGAGAAATCCTTAGGCAATTTTGATGCATATAGCAGTTCAGCATTACACGTATGAATGTTCAGTCATTACTCCAAGACAACCCGTCGAAGCCCTGTGGAAAGGCACACAGTTGTGCATCAATACTTCGTTTGCCTAACAACATGCAAGCATCTCAAAGTACCATTATAACGTGGTAGAGCACAGCCTGATCTGTGTACAGCAGCATTTTCCAGACTGGAATGAAAACACTGCTGTTTGTATTTGCCGTTCATTGTATACAGGAATTAAATTAGGACCACTTAAATAGTATTCCAGCCTTATATTCACCTTAGTCAATATATTGCTTGCTACTAATTACATTTACTTCATAGCAAAAGCACAGATAGGATGCTTTAACAATTTTTGCAAAACTTGCCAATCTCCATCTCAAAGTACATTAGTTTCTCCTAAGTCTGTGGACAATTGTCGATTTGCTCTTGTGCCAACTTTCCCTTTCAGTTCAAAAAACTCTTTTCTTCCCTGATCTTTCCCTTCACAATGCATTTATAGTCAGTAGTCACATGCCCTCTCAATCTTTGATTTTCCAAGCTAAACAAACCAGACTTATCTTGTCTCCACTTCTGTAGCTCTTTTCTCTGCCTGTTCCCCATCTCCCCTTGCTCAAACACTGCTGACCAGAACTGCATCAGGCTGGGCCTCACAGCACTGACACCTTCATCTTATTCCATGACACTCAAAATTTTATCTGCCTCCACCTAATGCATCACACAAGCAAGGTGCTGTCCTCCTGTTGCTGTATCTCATATGCTTTGCTCTCCACCACCTCCTCGCTTGCAGCTGATGGCCTCCCACACTGGAGCAGAAGCGTTCACTGCTACTCTTCCAAGTGAGGTTCCTTGACATTCATGCAGAGGCACCGTGCACTCCAACAGGTTATACCTGCAGTGCTGCAGTCTCATTTGGGTGGTTTTCTGCTCTAAACTGGGGGGGGGGAGGTTCCCCTTTGGTTGTTTTTTTGTTTGTTTGGGTTTTGGGGTTGCCTTGTTTGTGGTTTCTTTTGGTTTGGTTTCCCTCCAAAAACAAGATGTTTAAACTACTGCAAATAAACACAGAGCTTCAGCATTCTCATTTATGCAGTCCACAGGAGTTTCTTGCCCTTAGACACCTCAGCTGGAGATGAACAAATGGAATACCATCTGCTCAGCTTCTTAAAGCAATGCAGGTCCCAGAAGGGTATGAAGGAAACACCAGAGATGAATGCAGCTCAGCAGCAAAGTTTGTATCGTGCGCCTCTGTAGATGCTTCCAGTCCTAAAGGCTCTACGAAGAAAGATGTTCCTATTAACTGATGCAGTGGGATATTTTTACCTGGCTGGCTTACATCTGAGGTGCAACAGTTTTTCCAGATTAGAGGTTCAATTACAAATAATAACCGGGTCACTGTAATGTGACCTTCCGGACAAGCCTGATACAACTGAATTAGTCCATTGCTCTGAACGGAAGAGTGCAGTTTAGATAATATGAGCAAGGCTGAATTAACATGACATCCTACCAATAGCAGTCAAATCCCTATTGACACAGGTCTGGAAAGAGGTGGAGAGGCCAGAAGATAAAATTAGAAACTAAGAGACAGAATTAATTACAATTATGGAAATGCAATTTAAACAAAAGGTTTATATTTCTGAGAGAACTTAAGAAGATAATTGGCATAAGTAACTGACTGTAATAAGATAAGTATGAACATCTACTCTCAGAACTGCTGAGACAAAATCAGCTATTTGCTAAACATGTCACAGCTTCTTTCTGTTTAACGATTACAGAATATTAGCATTCATAAATGTAAAAAAAAAAAAATAAGCTAATCAACGCCTCTGTGTGCTTGCTCCCTGAAGAGCCACGGTCTCAATGTCAGAATATGAAACTATAGTAGTACTAATTACCAAAAATCATTAAAACACTGAGTAAATTAGAATTAATAGACACTAGAGCTGGACACATACAACCCAAACACTGAAACATCAGCAAACCATGAGGGGTTGGATCACAGTACCTTCCCTGCTAACAGACAATACCTTTCCCACATAGAGTTCACATTAGATTTTCTTTCCTAATTTCCCAGTGGTGTAAAAAAGTGTTAAACAAGTACAATTTCCTTATGCCTGCTGGAGAAAATATGGTCTCAGACATAGGTAAGTCCCAATTTAGTTGTTTGGCATTTGCTTAGTCATGCAAAGCCCAAAGTTCACTGCTCAGTCCCACTTGGTCTCTCTGAGAGAGAAGAAGGATGGGTCAGTCTTAACCACAAGGCTGCCATGAGGAACAGAGGCGAGCACCCAGCCCGCTCACCCCCACCCATTGTCAGGACCTACAGGATCAGAAGGCTCACTGACAAAAAGCAAATCCTTAAAAAGCTCCATCAACCTTTTTATCTGTATCAGCCCAGTCCCGTAGGAAACCAACTTCTCTCAAGCATCAGGAGCAACATGCTAATTCCTGGGGACATGCACATGTCTCCTTACGTCATGCTGTTGGGAACTGCCACCTCTGCAACTGTCCAGCAGGGACTCCAGTTCCCTCCATATACTCAGAGTGAAAGGAACTGTCACTGCGGTGTCTGGCTTAGGTTGAAGAGACAAATGGGAAGCCCTGAAGGATTGTCAAGGAAAAATAATTAATCCTGTCTGGTCATGAATGAAAGACAAATAAATTAAGCCATAGAATCTTTCTGGTCTAGGATTCCTGCTAATTATGTCTTCTACTTTAGATGATTATCACTTTGCAGACTCATCACTCGGTAGCTGTTTATGGATTACTGGACTTTGTGCTAATGGATCATTAACCAGCCTTTGCACCATTAGCAGGATAAAGACATCGTGCTGGTCTATGATAAAATATCACCTTAAGTCACAGAGTATGGACCAGACTGTTCTTTCACTTGATCTGGAATAGCAAAACTGCAAATATGCATCCAAAACGTAGCTGCTCCAGTTATACACTCACACTAGAGAGCAGACTGTTGCCTGGAGAGAAGTGTTGTTAATGAGCATTGACCAAAACACTCCAACAGTGCTCAGACTCAGGGGGACCTGGGTGAAGACATCTGGGAGATAACTCCCTCCTTCAACAATGTCAGAGAGAACTCAGAAGGAACATGATCCCACCAAAATCAGTGGGACTGCATGAGTGGCCTGATAAATCCCAGGAATGAATCTCAGTTTCATCTGAGAAGCAGAACAGTTGTGCCTGGAGATGGATGACAGGTTCACCAATGACAGATCTGTGAGCCACCTTCCCTGTAACGCATGTCCCAAATGTAGTGTAGAGATGAATTAATATGACAATGCCACTGTCAGACTGACTTACAGAAAAGTTATTAACATTCTTCTGGTGTCCCAAATAGAACTAGCAGGGACTACAGGCAAGAAAAAGCAGCATATGGGAAAATGGTGTTATCTCTGAATAGGCCTTTGTTAAGAAGATGCACACATTGACAAATGGTTAATTCTCCCACTAAACCATTAGCTTCATTGATAGTGACATAACCACAGTAACAAAAATGCAGGTACAGTTTGGTTTACAGTGGGTTGCATCATAGTTCTGTGAGCTGCAAACTTCCCCAGCTTCCCAACAAACACAGTGAAAATGGAGATACAGGTTTTCTAGGACAAAAAAACCCTTTGCTTTTGAAAAAGATGAATATTTCTAAATTAATTTATAGGCATTCCATCCTGCTTTTATTAATAGTGCCATAAATCTGCCCTAAAGCGACAGTTCTTAATCACTGACTTCAAAGGCAGTAAGGAATACAAAACGGGTGCCTCTCAGAAACAGCACTAGAAAGTCACTCCCCCAGTAGGACAGGTAGGGGTCCAGCTGTCCTGTTAGAGTAGACCTGCAGGGGTTTATTCCAGGCGGGGATGGTTCCCAAATCCTGGTGGTCCCTCACCCACTGCAGGAGCATGGGCTGGCTCAGCGCTGCTCTTACCCTGTGCCCAAGGGTAAAGCTACCCAGCAAAGGGAGAGAAACCTGTGTGGGGAACACATGCACTCTCTAGTTAAGGTGACACGTCAAGTTTTAAGCATACAAAAAGAGGTCTTGAAAAGGAAGTGCTTTATACCAAACCGTCTTCGGAGTATTTCCTGACTTTGCTATTGGAAGGATATTTTGACAACTGAATGATCATAGCATGTCATCTGTAATGGCAAGAGACTAAGAGGTAAGGAGTTGATAGGGGACTAATTAGGCATCACTGTTAGGCATCTATTTTGCACAAACTTCTGATCAATACTTGGAAGTCAAGCTCTTCCTGGTACTTTCAATTCCTCCTTGCTAGGAACACAAAGGATGCATACCTGCAGATTTCACTGGAACGGTTCTAGAAATGCCTCAGGAGGAAACGTTTCACCGTAGGGCAGTGCCAGACCGTGTGAACACGGTTAGTCCATTTCACTCCAAAATACAATCACCAAGTCTGTAGCAACTCTGCCCTCTGCAACTGCTGCTCTTCTCTTCTCCAGGCTTTCCCGCCTTAGTTAGAGCCTGAGCCCTTTCCCTGCCAGCAGCATCAGCCTGTCGGTGGCCGGACCGACGGGGAAGGGCTCTCCGCGCACCCCCTCGCCCGGTACCGGGACCATGCGGCCGCCCCGGCCCCCCCCGAGCACCGGCAGCACCGGGGGGAGAAGGCAGGGAGGCGGCGGCGGCGGAGCGCCCCCTGGCGGGCCCGCGCTGCGCCGCCGGCGACCAGCCCGACTCGGCGGCCCCCGCAGCAGCCCACCCGCGTGGAGGCCACAGCCAGCCCGGCCTCGGTCGCCCCACGGCGAAGGCAGGGCCGAAGGGAGGCCGATGCAGCACCGAATCGGCCCTGGGAGGAGCGTGACCAACAACGTACACGGCCTGCTCAGAAATTTCAGTTGCGTCTGATAGTAGGAAACAGAAGCAGCCAAAAATACAAGATAACTTTTAACTTACCGTGAAATACACCATTGTCCGCCAAGAAGTGCCTGCAGTACTGCAGACAGCTTCTCTTATCCAGACTCCAGTAACTCATTGTAAGATGACTTTCTGCTCACCATCAAAGGCAGTGACCCTACAAAGTGAAACAGAGTATGGGTTATTAAAAGATGAGTTAATTTACAAGAACTGCGTAACAACTGCAAGCACTGTAAGAGTATTCATTAGAGCCCTTTATGCCAAATAGTTCATTAGCGTCACACAAAGTACAGTCCTTCACTCCCCAAACATGCCCATCTCCAAGGGTAGGAGGCAAAGGGTGCAGGCAGATCACTTGGACCGAGCTAGGGGTGGGCTGCCAGCGATGCTTACAACCGGCAAGTTCAAGGCTGCTGGAGCGAGCCCGCCCTATCCGGCAGCCGCAGCACTCCCGAGGGGCTGCTGTACATACAGCCAACCCCCCCAGTCCCTGCAGGCTATTGTGGGGCCATGGACAGAGGATCAGTTCAATCTATTTAATGGTGCTGTCCCATATTTAACAAGCTACAGACCCATCAGATAATATCACAAAACTATAAATTCTCCCCTGTGAAGGTTACCAAAAAAAGAAAAAAAAAAGAAAAGGTGAATCAAAGGTAATTACCTCCTGATTTTGAGACCACAGAGTAGCATTACGTGGATGCAGAGCCCCCTCAGCACTCCCCCTGCCCCTGGCAGACATTCACCCGTGGGAGCTCGAGATGAACTCTGCTGGAGACAGGTAGTTTGAGAAGCACCTTTGAAGAGGCACAGTTGTGTCAGCCACGGAAAATTTGTGTTCTCCAGCCCCAAGGGATTCCAGCTTTGCACAGGGAAGAGATGCTCTCCACTCAGAGCATAAATGCTACCCTGTGCTGAAGCACAGGATAAATCAGTCTGCTTTACCATCTTTTCTGCTTCCCCTGCCTCTGTTACACCCCCATTACACAGCTAATCACCAACAGGGCCAAAGTGAGTGGGAGCAATACCCTTTCTGGGAAATGCCACCAGCTGAGGACACCCCAAAGCACCCAGGAGCCTTAATGGCTGCTGAACCAAGCATCTTTATCAGAGGGCAGAAGCCCACATTGTTGCCCAGGAGGAAGCCTGGGATTCATCTCTGAACTACCGCACTCTTCTCAGAGGCAGACTGCAAAGAACTTCCCAGGAGAACACAGCAACTCTTCCCTGCAGGGGTCCACGCTGGCCCCGGCCTTCCCTGCTCATCTGCCAGGGCTGAGGCTCCCAGCACTGTCACAGGATGAGTTTTGCCTCTAACGCCAGCAGCATCAGGGACAAGCCCATCACAGTATTCACGGGCAGTTTGTCACAGATGCTATCACCAATAAGCGCTGGGAGTGGAGAGCAGTCTTTTTGGAGATAGGCCCCAAAGTTCTGCTAGGCCAACCCCCTGGCCGCCAATTCTTCTTGGATCCAGCCAATAATATTATAAACCAGTTAAAATGGAAATGCAGAGCAAGCCAGCACAAAACAAAGATCAGCCAAGTGCGGGGGAAGGCGCATGGCTGAAGCCAATCGCTGACAATGAGGTGAGAAACAACCCCCCTTCAGCCCTGGGAGCATTTCCATCACAGCCGCTTGCTGTTCCACTGCCACAATCCAGGAAAACGGGAACAGTCACAACAATTATTTTCAGAGACCAAAACAGTAGAAGTTAACTCATTAATAAGCTGGTGGTTATAACTCAAGACAAGGCTGTATTTGTTTGAGTCATTTCATTAAACTTCCATTCAAATAATTTCAGCCTTTTTATTTTGCAAGTTGGACCCTGCAAAAATCCATCCCCACCCAGCAGGACTTCGTGTGCACAGTTACGGTTACAGCCAAACACACCAGCATTTCATATTTCTTTGATATTTGTTGCTGGAAAACAAAACAAAACACAAAATACCCACGGACTCCTTGATCTCCCTTTCGGACATCAAATCCTTTCACTGGATCCTCCTCCCTTTGCTATTGTATGAAGTTCAAGGCTCTCATTTCAGCAATCCAGATACCCTTTCCTGTTACAAGCCCGCTTTGGTCTCCCATTTTATCTCCCTCCCACCTTCGCCCTGGTGAACCCAGCTGCTTTCTCGCCCACACTTGGCACAGACAATGCCAACTGCCTTTATCCAAGCAAACCACTAGCAGGATGGAAGGATGCTGCCGTTCAAGCCTCCTCATAAAACCACTGCCAGGGGGGCCTAGTAACAAAACCTCCCAGATGAAATATCACAGCACGCTGTAAATTCCCAGACTGCAGCTCTGCTGAGGAACACAGATCTATTTTGCTCAAGTGGTTTCAAAATAAAAAAGAAAACAAGTAATCTTAAATCATAGCCGACAGGGCTCATATTATCCTTAATGACCAATTTAGCTACAGTCATTTCCTGGGACCCCACCCCTGTACTCAGCTATAAGGGAACAGAAGAACTTGGAGAACTTTTCCCCTTCCCCATACATTGGCGCAGTGAATGCTGTCTGTCTCCTGCAGTGGTGAAGGCGAAAGAGCTGATCTTGAAGAGCCCAGAAACATCTGCTGTTTCTGGTCCACCTGGAAACAACCCTGGTCCCACCTCTATTGTGGTCCCCTACAATGGCTGAGCAGACCTCCTCTCCCCCACCATCGTCACTGCCACTTCCATCAGTCACCACGTACCTCTCAATTGATTCAACTCAAACCCAGGAAAAAAAGGTCCTGGAGGGCTAGCAAGCTGAATGAGCTCAGAGAAGGTTCAACAATATTGGCGCTGTGAAGAGGTAGCAGTATCCTGCAATCTGGAGGCAAGGTAGAGGGGAGCCAGCTTCCCCCTCTCCTGCCAGCAAGCTGTCAGATGGGCTCTCACTGACACCCCAGCCAGGGCTGCTCCAGTTGGGAAGGTGGCAAGGTTTTCTTCTGCAGGAGAAGCAGCTAGCACGGGACTGAAGCCAATAGCTTGGTGAAAGAGTGTAAAGTGATGTTTATGTTTACTTGCACTGTTGATCAGTGCAAGTATTAGAGACTGATAGGCAAATACTAATCTGATATCTGCAATGTTTCTGTTGCAGGTTTGAGAGGAGGCTGTTCATTGCAGATGTGGGATTTGCCTCTCCATTGTTCCTCTGTGGGGACAAGAGATGGTCTGAAAGATCCACTGCAGGTGTGAACCAAAAACACCTGTTTCTGTTTTGCTTTATCTAAAAACTATCACAGTATGTGTTTTGGGTATGGCTCAGGTATTGTTTACACTAAAGGCATATTTTACTAAAATTTGGAACACTGAGCAGTGATACTGGTTACCTCTGCCAGACTTCTTCATCTACATTTCTTGGACTTTAGCCCTTGCCAGACATGAGCTTTCATTATAGCTCGCCATAACTGGGGCCACTCTTCTAGCTTTAATTCGTAAGGTGCAAGCTGTTACTTTAAATGCATAGGAATAGTTCTACCATCATGGCCCAGCCTACTGCCAGGCTTTTTGCTATAGGCTATAAAAAATACAAGTGGCACTGTGTTTTAAGTAAGAAAATCCTATCAACTATTCATCGCTAAGAATGTACACAAAATTAAGAGAGATCTTATCTCCTGCTCCCACACAACTCATATCATGGGGTGTGGGGGGGAAAGTTATGGGGAAATGTTGCTATTGAGAGATATATATTTATATGCAGTGCCTCTGAAAAGAAACCATTCGACCCCCTCCCCTCCCTTTCACAGCTCATGCCGATACAATACTCCTTTGTTCTTGCACAAAGGGCTCTCCCACACCATGGTGGCCCCTTGGAAAAAAGGTTCTCCCTGGCACATCAAGGATGAAGGCAGAATCCCAAAGTGGCCACATCAGCTGACATAAACATCCTGTAAGAAAACCTTCCTAAGAAACACCAGCAGTTATTTGGATGGCCCTCAAAGTTATTTGCTTTCTCTGTCACAGAGTTCTGGGAAAGCCCAGCCAGAATCATGCCTTACTGTATTGTACCAAAAAAAAAAAAAGGGCAAACAAAAACCCAACAACCACACCCTTTGGGCCAAATACCATCATTTCAAGTGAATGTGCACTTAGGAACTTAACTGTACACAAATTTGCACCATTTCAACAACGACTTCCCTCCCTGTATTCAGCACTGGTGAGGCCCCACCTCAAATACTGTGTTCAGTTCTGGGCCCCTCACTACAAGAGAGACATTGAGGGGCTGGAGCACGTCCAGAGAAGGGCAACGAAGCTGGTTGAAGGGCCTAGAGCACAAGTCTTGTGAGGAGCAGCTGAGGGAACTGGGGTTGTTCAGCCTGGAGAAGAGGAGGCTGAGGGGAGACCTTATCACTCTCTACAACTACCCGAGACAAAGTTGTAGACAAGTAACAAGCAATAGGATGAGAAAAAATGGCCTCAAGTTGTACTAGAGGAGGTTTAGATTGGATATTAGGAAAAATTCTTCACCAAAAGGGTTTTCAAGCATTGGAACAGGCTGCTCAGGGAAGTGGTGGAATCACCATCCCTGGAGGTGTTTAAAAGACAGGTAGAGGTGGTGCTGAGGGACACGGTTTAGTGATGGGTTTGGCAGTGTTAGGTTGATGGTTGGGCTCAATGATCTTAAAGGGCTCTTCCAGCCTAGGTGATTCTACGACAACATAGTAGAAAAAGAACGTCCTGTTTATGTCATAGACCAGAATGTTATACAGGCTATATTTTATCCATGTAGAATAAGCTATGTAAGTAAAAAGTGCCAGTAAGCATATAATTATGTTTAAATAGGAAAGGACTGTACCACTAAAACTAGCAAAAAGCTACCAAAATCCTGAACAGATATAAATTTGAGTTCAAAACCAGCTTGCGTAGTTACTTGATATTGCAATCAATTCTGAAAGAGAGTTGAAAACACTCCTAACTTTTCTGGTCTACGGGTTTCCCAACTTAGGGGTATCACTCTTTCACAACAAACAAAATTCCTGCAGGTTCAGCCCTGAGGCTGGCACATTCATCCCAAGAGGTAAAGCAATCGCTGCTCTACTACCTGAGCGAAGAGATGTTATTCCAGTGTGTCAAGAATCCATCTACTTTATATCTAGATAAAGTGTATAACATGTACGTTGAGCAAGGGAGTCCAGTATGTGGTCTGCAGAAACATGGAAACTTGAGGGAACTGTATCTTCTATTTCTGATTTATTTCCCTTAAACACATGTCAGCTGGGTTATTTTAGTACTTTGAGTACTGCGCTCCATAAGAACTGTCCTTCCAAAGAGAAGAGCAAGAACTACAATTATTTCTCTTGAACTGTACTTTACAAAAGAGTTCTCAATCGAAGTAGACTGATTTTGCACAAAGAAATCAGATACAAAAAGATAAGTTAAATTTATGTATACATGTATCTGTATAGATATAGATGGATGAGATAAATATGGGTGTTTTTTTTTTTAATCAAGATAGTGGGTGAACTCACAAGGAAAATTGTTATATGCACGCTTTATGAAATTATTTTATTTTAAAAGTTGTAGAGATGAACGTATAAGACACTTCTGAATTCAGCAGAGGATGCATATGCTCTGCCTAGGTTGTGACAGATGCTTCTTACTACAAGAGGCTTAACACCAAGAACATAGCACCTGAGGACGCCCCTGGTCTCACAGTTTTCTGCAGCTTCCCCTCTTGCATGGAAAACCCCCCATGCTTTAGTGAGCTCTACAGAGAAGTAGGACACCCATTCCAGGGAATCACAGTACACTATACCAGCAGCTGGAGGGTGAGCAGCGCTCCAGGAAAACATGTTCTCAGTTCAGGCTGATTGTTATGGTTAGCACTAGACTATTTTAGAAAGTAGCAGCATAATCTAAATATTTATCTGCAATATTTAACCTGGACACTGTGCAGGTCCCGAATGTGAAGAGGGTATTAAGCACACGTCCATTTAGCACCAGACAGGAACTCTGAGTCCTGTGCGCAGCTCTCTTGAGAACACTCAGATTAATTGGTAGTTAAGTGAGAAGCATACAGGGTGGAGAGATTGCTAATCTCACCTTTTCTCAGGTGCCCTCTCCCCTTCTTGTTTCTGAAGCACTTCAACAGATAACATTATTAAGTCAATCAGATAGTATGAATGGTTCCTACTAACAGGACAGATACTGCAGTTCACCAGCACTTCCCTCTGACAAAAACACAACTCCAGTTTCGGAGCAAACTGTTCCAGTATCTACCCAGTGAACACGTTTTGAATGTATGACTTATAAAAAAATGTATTCCTTTCCTTAGCACAAAATAGTGTATGGTAAAAACAAGTATTTTGTAAAAAGTTCTAACAAACTTTACAAAAAAAAAAGCCAAGTGACTGGCAATTATGTCTTCAACAGAAAAGAAAGTCCAGAAGACACTGAATATTCAAAGGGCTCTAGATTTTAGAAACTCGCACCTGTTTCAGGTACCTGTTAATGATACAGTGAAAAATAGTTCGCAGATACTGGATGCTACAAGTGACATAAAGGGGAAAAAAAAGAAATAGGTTAGAAATGAGAAGAGAAATACAGAGTCAAGCAAAGGACACACCAGCCGTGTGATTGGAAATAATACTGTATTAGCTCCAGACACGGCCAGAGCGCACTCTTATAAGCACTAGAGACATCTGTACCGGAGGGCGGAAAGACCATCTGGCTGGCACTAAGCAGGAGGAATATATTGTCCAGAGAAACACTGGTCTTTAATCTGGCAGCTGCGATTGCGGTGGGAGCACCCAGAATCTCTGCTGACTGCCATCACGTGCACCCAGTTCACTTCCAGTTATGGCAAACAGAAGAAGAAACACCAAATCACAGTAGAAATACTACTTCGAACTTTTCTTGGAGACTACTGAGGTAGTATTCAAAAGCTAAGCAATTTTGCTTCACAACAGATCTACATATATTATTAGAACAGAGATAGGCTAACTGATTTACCTTAAATTTGACAGTAAGCAAGAGATTGACTTACACACTTCAGGACCAGAATGAGGGCTGCCCAGACAGGATCGTTGGTCTTTCTGTACAATCTTATTCCTATAAAGATATGTTCCAGATCAAGCGCTACATCATTTCTAAGGGTGCCATCAGCACCCAGCAGCTTGGCAAACACATTGCAGTGGAAATCAGAGAAGACAACACTAGAACATGCTCTCAATAGTCCAAGGGCTCAGCCCTTTGTTATACTAATGTTATGAAATAACAGATAACTGAAGAGAGGGAATGAAGTCATTTGCAATTTTGTTTACACCACAACAGCAACCAGGAAAATCTAGGCTCTCACCGACTTTCTTTCCCTGAAGCATGTTAAAATACGCTGCTCCTAGGTTAGTTCATCCACAGCCATCAACAGGAACTTCTTTCCAGGCTTTACACATTAGAAAAAGAGCTGCTGTTTCCAGTTCATGTTTTTACTTTCTAAAGGAAGTATCAACAAATCTTCTGTTGGAACAACCTTCAAGCTTTCAGAGACCAGCTGCTGCACAACATGGGCTGTATTTTTTTTTAAACAGTATCCACAAAACAAAGTAGCCATCAGATGAAAAGCTTAGCCATAGTTAGACCTGAAACCCGAATCTGAAGAGATTATAAAATCCTAATATGACAATATTTCATGGGGCATCCACCCATCTGCAGTCTTGGGCTTCTTATTTCACTAAGCCCCTAACAGTCGCCCAAATATTGCTAAGCATTTAAGCTGGTCTGAATTTATACAGATTTAGATTTAACTGTCATACCAACCCAGGCTCTAAGGGTTCCACACATCATCTGTGCAAATCTCCACTTTAATCAGCATCAAATATCGACACTCAGTCAAAATAACTAGCATAAATGTTGCTAAAGTTACACATATTGGAGCCACGCAGAACAGGCAATGCATGTTAGCTGCATCAGATGAAAGATCCATACTGCTGACAGAAAAAGACATTTTTTCCCCCACGAATTGATGTCACACTCAAAACTTAAAAAACATAGTTTCACCTACCTATGGTGTAAACTATTTTGTAAGTGTATGGATACTTTCCAGAAGTTACAGTATCTTGTATAAACAAAAAGCTTAAAAATACCATCGAAGTTACACTCCCTTTTCAACACCAAGTATTTATCCATAAATATCACCAGCATGAAAAAAGATTATTGATAATACTTGGTAATAGAAAGGAACAACATCCAGTATCTGATCCTTTTCCTATTTCTCTAGGAACTGGTCTGGAGGAATAAGAGATTTTTGTTTGGTTTATTTTTCTGCCAGATGAGTTCCCTAATTTAATGTGCCATGAGGCCATGAGAACAGCTGTGCTGGCACAGCGCTGGCCATAAAGGTGTCAGAGTGTGCAAGCCAGCATGGTAGCAAAGAAAAATTTCCTGTGGATTTCGCTGGGAGCAATTGGAAACTCTTAGAAGTCAGAGTTGGCTATTCAAAGGGAAAAGGTCACAAGAGAGTTTGGATTTGGGATACAGATGTTGCACTTTCATGCTCTTTAGACAGATGAGGCTTCTGAAAATGCAGATGATTTTTTTTTAACCTGGTACTTTGGCTATTCCCCCATTAGCTCATTAAACACTAATCTTAGTCATACATCATTCACCAGACAAAGACAGACTGATGTCTGTTTAAGTGTTTGAAAAAGCTGCTTCTAAATTCTTTTTAATTTTACAGCAACTAATGATCTACATCAGCAAGCCAAAAACAGCATTATCATCACTGACATTGCCTGCTACTGCCACATGAGACCACAGCTCTCTTCATTGTCCCCTACAGTAGTTTGGTCCCTTGTCCCAGTACCAACACTCTGCTGGGGACCCTTGGGAAACTATACCCAGCTTTCCTTGGCCAGTGCCAAGGTGTAAAAAGCAGGCGGCAGCAGCTGCACATGTCCCTCCTGATGGCACTAGCGATCTGTGAAGTTCAGCCTAATCCCAAAAGCATCTAACTTGGGTCACGCTAGAGGACCGATGCCCACAATTTGCTCCATAAACTACCCTTTCACTTTCCAGGAGAGGAGCACATAGGCTTCACTGCACAGCATCATACGCGGTCTCTGGCCGACAAGTCACCCAGCACCCATTTCCCCCCCCCGTCCCGTGTAGTCCACCCAGTGCAGGCAGGAAGCCAGTCAAGCTGTGCTAGCCTGTATACTGGACAACTTTCCTATCTGTCCTACCCACAGCTAACAAACAGCAAACCGTAATCTTCCTGTGCCTATTAATTCTGATGGAGCTTTTGTTTCAAGTCGTTTCTCTGCTCTTTCTGGGAAGTCATGAAAAGCATGTGTCAGCACAACTTGCTGCTGAGGAAGGCATTAGAAAGGATTTGAACTGACTCCCCATGGCAACAGACCCTGAAAGGGAATTAGCATTTGCTCCCCATTCCTCGAGAAGCCTAAATGGAATTTGTGTTTCTCCTATTTAAGGAATTATTGCCAGGAGTGTGGCATGCTGTCGCCTCTATTGCTCAGAGGGCACTGCTTCAGAAGACACCTACCTCGCACGCTCTGCATTCAGCATAACAGTCATTCCACCAGACACGGAACAGATAAATACGAATAAGTGTACATGAATGTTTTCCTTAGACAGCTTTCCAGGACTCTGCACACCTTTCTGCTGCTTTTGCCAGCTCTCTGTACACCAAGTCACTAATCCAAATCATTTTTTGGTTTTTCTGCACAAAGGTTTTCAAAATCCAGATGTTGAACACAAGATCCTTTCTACATTGGAGATTATCATCTACAGAGAGAGAACTCACTTCACCACATTGGCAATGCTTTTTTTTTTATGCATCATCAACAACACATCCTCAGACTCTGTTATACTCTTTGAGATTCTTTTATATTTTCTCCAACTTCTTCTATAAACACCACCTCTCACTTCAAAATAGACAATAAGCAGAGGAATGCACAGAAGTGCAGAACTGTCAGCTCCAAGAGCCATCTGCCCCAATACGAATGGTCCCAAAGTCGGGGGAATTGATTCACCTCAAGCAGTTCATGACCTCCCAGATTCCTAGCTCATGCCTCAATTCTCCAGGTAAAAACTGGAACAAGGCCGGGGGGGGGTGGGGGTGGCGAGGAGAGAAATCAATCCAACTTTACCTCCCATACGGGAGACGACAAATTTCCATGAACTCCAATGAATTGCACTAGTGCACAGGGTCAAGAAAAGAAACACCCATTCACAGCACTCAGGCCGGTGGTGCTGATGCCGACTACGGTGACCTATTGAAAGTGTCAGCAAAAGGAGACCGCTGGTCTTCCAAGAAGACATCCAGCACTGCTTTCACCTGAAGCTCTGGTTAGCACTGCTTCACTACGCACATCTCTGCCTGGAGTGTGAAACATAAAAGGCAAGTAGAGGGAGTAGATGTTCTCACAGAGATTCAACACAGCGAGAAATTCACTGAACAGCTGCTAATAACGCATCTTTAAGACCTTCTGAAAATACCTGGCACAGACTTTAAGACCTTTTCCCAACAGAAAAATGATGCCTTAAAGACATGGAGTCACGATAATGAATGTGACGTGTAAGCTTACTTTGTTCTTACCTATCATTATTTTAGAAAACATTAATTCTCTTTCTAGAAATTAAAATCAACATTTCTCTCCTGTAGGTCATTTCACAGCTTTAAGAAGGACCTTTTCTTCCTCAACAGATCAACAGAAATATGCCTTGTAAAAAGTGGTATGCAGCACACCAGCTCACACCGGAGAGTATCTGTCTCTCACTAGGAGTATAATAATTTGCACAAGTAATTTTTCAGACACACTGTTAATATATGAGACCCTAATCTTTGAAACGGGCAATACTGCCATTTCAATAGCTGAAAGAGCTATTGCTGAACTTACAGCTATTGCTATAACCTCTGAAACCCTGGATATTCCTCTGCTGTAGCACAGAATAATTCAAACAATGTGATAAAATATGAAGATAAAATAAAATGCCTGGAAAGCACATGTGCCAACACAGCCAGCCATGTACACGGATGATCTGCATCCTGTATGATACTTGACTACTTATTAATTGACATGCAGTCCCCCAAAGAACAGACATTTTATGCTACAAGACTCTTTGCATTTGTCATCAATTGACACAATTGGTAATTGCCAATATTCTTCCATTTTTTCTTGTGGGGATGCTACCAACCAACACATCAATTACCCAGAACTAAGACCAAGCAAAGAATATGGGAAACATGTCGGTAAGAGGCTCAGCAATGCCCAGTTTAGACCTGTGCAGTTACAGTCCACACATCCTGTACTCATCTCAGTGACACACTTAGTCATGCTCAGTGTGCATGGGTACCTGAACTTTGTGTCAGTTCCAATAAATCAAGTCTGTAATGGAGCATGGACTGCTCTACACAACAGCTTGTCCACACTTGAAACTTCTTGCAAGCAACCTTGAGTTATTTCAAGTTGAAGAGACTCACATGGACACCTCTTGCCAAGAATGATACACGGCTTTAATGCACATGGCCAAATGCCCTTGAAGCAGTTTGCACTGTTCACCCATGGACCTGAGCCTCCGCAGGGGCCCACGTTGCATCCCCAGCACCGTGTCCCTGCCTTTTTCCAGCACTGCAACAGGCACCTGCTGCCGAACCGCCGTCAGCAGCTCTGCCTACCTCTCCCTTCCACTCCTCTGTACTCCCACTGCCCTTGTGGGAACCTTAAACAGTGCCTATCTGCAGTAGCAGATATTTCCTCACCTTCTGGATCTCCCAACCTGCCTTTCCATCTCTCGAATACATGCTCTACATCACTCTCAGCTATGCAGGTACAACTAAACAGTGCTTCTGTAATGCCACAGGACCAGCAAAAGGCTTCATGAGTCAGGAAAGCAGAGGACAAGCTCAGACCTCTGGAGTAATGATAATGTTCCAATCTCCATGGCCGCTGAGGGCAAGAGGGCCACCTTTATTACAGAAAACAATTCCAGCTTCCTAAAATAAACCAGAAAGGGGAAAAAAAAAAACCCCAAACAACAACAACAAAAAAAAAAGAGTACACACACCTCCCTCCTCGCCATCAGGTCAGTCTGCAGTAACATTGGCCAACCTCAGCAGTTCTCCAGTGGAAGCATCTTCTGCTTATGGACTTGGAAGCAGAGACAGATTTATCCCTAGCACAGTCCAGACCCAGTGGTTCAAAGCAATTAATCTCTGGCATGCTGCTCAGCCCTGCTCCACTGGCCGGGGGGGAACCACGCTTCATTGGTTAGTGGCTTTAACACCCTTCCAGTACAACAGCCACGATGATCGCTCAGAACATACTCTGCATCCTACTATGCCAAGAGGAAAGTGCCGTAATAACTGTGTTCCTAAAGCACCTTCACTTCAAAAAATTCAAGTAAGTCTGAAGCACTAACAATAGAAGTTTCTGTGAGACCCTACAAGGCAGTTATGCACAGCAGTCTTGCCTCCTCTGAAGACACAGGCAGGAAAAAAACGTCCTATTGAAGACAATACAGGAGGTCTCTAACAGATCTGGAAACAGACCTCAGCTTTTGTAATTTGGAGTGTTTGTGATTTTTTTAAACATTCAAACTTCTTTAAACTTATTAAAAAAAAAAACAACCACAAAGCAAACAATCAAATCCAAAACAAAAAGAAAATCCACCACCATCACACCACCTTGTGCAGCTGTGGCCCTGGCTTTGCCATCTAGGTTACCAATTTAAATTGAATTGGATCTTGGGTGACACCTTAAAAAAAAAAAATCCATATTCAGAATTCATTAAAGGAAAACCATTCTATTTATAGGAAGATTACTTTGTAGAGCCAACAGAAGTACACAGCTTCAGCATTAAAGCCTTTCCCAGAAACAAGGGGAAGCTAAATTTTGAATATAGGCCTAATTTTCATTCTGTGTTCTGATGCTTACCATAAAACTGTCTTACTGCCATGGGTATTTCTTGACTGTTTTAAATTACAGATCGACTCATGCAAAACTGGGATCTGTTAATAACGGGTGGCCTCTCCTTTGCTTTTATGGAATGAAAATTTTATTCTCTTTTACAAATACTGGTGATTTTGATCAAAGTCATCATGGGACACCCGCCTCAAAGGGTGAAAGGACAGAAGCATTAAATCAATTCCCTAGGCAACCTCCCAAGCTGAGCCAGTATTGTTAAAATAATGAGTTGTGCACCACTTGATCCAAAACCACCAGCTGATCCCCATTTCTATAGACAATAGGTAGCGTAAACCAGAAAGCGTCTGCAACCCGTTAGATCATTTTTCACAAATCATGCATCTTCAACTGATAAAACATAACATTTTTTCTGTAACAGCCTACTGGCATTTTTAAACCTAGGAAAAGCATCCTTCAAAGTTTTTTTTTTTTTTTTTAAAAAAAAAAGTAGCCTTCTTAAACTTACTCCAGGGAGCTAACATGTAAAGACACAGGCAGATTTTTAACAGTGTGCATGCACTCTGCTGTCTCTCACCTCCCAAAAAGGCCGCATTTTCTTTCCATATACCACATTATCTTTAACTTAGACGTCTCATCGCAGGCTTGAATCCTGTCTGTCTTTCCAGTAGTGTTACGGGCAGGTATTCTTTCACATTTCAGAACAACTCATCCAAAGTTTTCTTTCACTTCCTCTAAGTTTTGTAACATACGGGCCAGAAGTCCCAAGGACAGGTAAATCACAAGAGTCCACTGAAAACAGGCAAACATTGTGCTTTATAACTTAGGAGTTAAAGCACACTTTAAACAAAGAGCCTATGACTAGTTCATCAGATAAGGCTTATATCTTTCCCCCTGTAATTTAATAACACGTCTTCTGAAAACACTTGCGGTCAGCTAGAGTTGAAGTTCCCAGAATTATACAGTTGCTTAATTACAACAAAACGAGCATTGAGTATAATTCCCAGCTCATTATACCTCCTTTTTTTCTTGAAAAATGGTTTATGGAGTAGATTATCAGCCCTCAAACAAAGTATTTTTAGGAAAGAGTCAGTGCAGCAAGAGGCTTGACTCTTCTGACTCCCACCTATTTCGGCGTCCGACAGGGTGGGGACCGAGCGTGCCCCGCAAGCCTCGCACCCTGCAACACTCCTGGGGTGATGTCCCGCGCTCCTCGCGGCGGGGCCGGGATTTTTACCTTTTAAGCCTCATTTCACACGGTCTGCCCGACGCCTGAGCCATACCCAGCGGCTGCAGTTTTCTCTGGGTTTAGCTCAGCACCGAACCGGGGGGCTGCAACCCCCGACACCACCCCACAGCAGAACCTCCCGCGCCACACGGCGAAAGCGGGTTTTACCCCCACGAGAGGGAGCGCAGAGCCCAAAAGACCACTTAGAAGTTTACCCGGCACGATTCATCATTTAACCGACAGAACAAATACGGTCAACGCAACGGCCGGAGCGGCTCCTTGTGACCCCGGCCGACACCAGGCACACCTCGGAGCCCCGAGGAAAAGCCTTCGGTACCGGCAGCGCCGCGGGCGCTGGCTTTTTCCCTCAGAGACCCCGCGATGCTNCCCGGCGCCCGCTCCCATTCAACCTGCTCCATTGTGTGTCCGCTGCGAGGCGGCGGGGCGCCGCGTTGCCCCTCAGCGCCGCTCCCGCCTTCGGCACCCGCCCCGGGGCCCTTTCCCCCCACCGTCCCGGTACGGGCTCCCCACGGCGGGGCTCACGGAGTTCCCCCGGCCGAGCNAGCCATACCCAGCGGCTGCAGTTTTCTCTGGGTTTAGCTCAGCACCGAACCGGGGGGCTGCAACCCCCGACACCACCCCACAGCAGAACCTCCCGCGCCACACGGCGAAAGCGGGTTTTACCCCCACGAGAGGGAGCGCAGAGCCCAAAAGACCACTTAGAAGTTTACCCGGCACGATTCATCATTTAACCGACAGAACAAATACGGTCAACGCAACGGCCGGAGCGGCTCCTTGTGACCCCGGCCGACACCAGGCACACCTCGGAGCCCCGAGGAAAAGCCTTCGGTACCGGCAGCGCCGCGGGCGCTGGCTTTTTCCCTCAGAGACCCCGCGATGCTGCCGAGGGTGCCCCGGGCCGGCCCCGCCGCAGGGAGCCCCCGCGGGGGCCGCACCGCAGCCGCCCCCCGGAGGCCAGGGACTCGGGGCGCCGGGGCCGTCCCGCCCGTACTCACTCACCGCGGGCCGCCGGGATCGGCTCGGTCCCGTCCCGCTCCGCCACCGCCTCAACCTGCTCTCCCGTTCAAACGCACGGCGCTGCCGCCCGCCCCGCCCGGCCCGGCCCGCCCTCCGGCGCGGAGCGCAGGGCAAACCCGGAGCGGCGCCCTGCCCGGAGCGGAGCGCTTTCC
>VYXH01000692.1:205139-219193 GCA_013397275.1 Burhinus bistriatus | reverse complement strand
GACCAGGTTGCTCCAAGCCCCGTCCAACCTGGCCTTGAACACCTCCAGGCATGGGGCAGCCACAGCTTCTCTGGGCAGCCTGGGCCAGGGTCTCACCACCCTCACAGTCAACAATTTCTGCCTGATAGGTCACCTAAATCTCCCCTCTTTCAGTGTAAAACCGTTCCCTCTCCTCCTCTCGCTCCACTCCCTGATCCAGAGTCCCTCCCCAGCTTTCCTGGAGCCCCTTTAGGGACTGGAAGGGGCTCGAAGGTCTCCCTGGAGTCTTCTCTTCTCCAGGCTGAACACCCCCAACTCTCCCAGCCTGGCCTCACAGCAGAGGGGCTCCAGCCCTTGGATCATCTCGGTGGCCTCCTCTGGCCCCGCTCCAACAGGTCCATGTCCTTCTGCTGTTGGTGTCCCCAGCGCTGGAGGCAGCACTGCAGGGGGGTCTCCCCAGAGAACTGGTGATGACCTCAACTCTTCAGATGTGTGATACACCTCCTCTGATCCTGCGTTATGCGCTACGAAGCAGCTCCCTTGTTGCACCTTGAGGCATGATCTTAAGAGAAAAAACAACCTTGGAACATTCCTGTATTCATCATTGTTGTTTATTCTTTTCCCTTAGTTCAAAACTAACAAATATTTATAATTCATTACCAAATAGCCCAAGGCAACCGTTTCCCTCAGCTGAATCAAATGCCCATCTGTGCAATGCACCTATACGGTCTTTAAGGAAATACATGCACTGTAAGAAAATAATCAGACAATGATATAAAAACAGATTTATCTTTACACAAGTCTTCCATTTCCATTAAAGCCCAATTCTAGGTTTTTACATGACCAGGCAGTACATGAGATGATACTGATAATGGTCACAAATCAGGATTCCAGGAAAAGCACAATTTAGTTGGGAATTTATAATCCAAGGCTGCAAAACCCATACTTGAAATAAAACTTTTTATCTAAGGTTCAAACTAAAACAATGCTTAAATTACTGGCTCTGATGTAAGCTGGACAAGTAAATATTACCCCTGTAATTTTTTTCAAAGAAAGCAATTTAGTTGTTAATTTTACTTTATTTAGTAAGTGTGAACATTTTAAGATTAAGTAATAAATATAGAGATAGCACAAAGTCTTGTTCTCGGGAAAAACATAACTTGTATCCAAACAACAATTTGGAGGCGTACTGCTGACTGTGACAATTTGTACGTTGGGTAAAACACTAAATAAATAGCATTGTGTCATCGGGAAGGGGCTGAGTCAGGCCATAATGCTGCCTGCAAAACCTCAGTCGCTCCATTCCCTGCTGCAGGGAGACGCGTTGCCGTCCCACAGTGGACTCTGCAGCACTTACTTAGGAACAGAACTCTCTCTCCCATTTTATCAGGTCAAAAATAATCTGAACACCCTCTCTTATCAGCCAGTTGAGAACAGCATTAACCATGTGGAACTGCACTGAGAACACCCACAAGGCAATGAAACAAAACACCTGTACAGAAAACGAAGAACTGTTGACAATGGGCACCAGTGTCCCTAACAAAGACGAAACGTGGAGTTGGTATTTTAAAATAAGAATTGCCGGTTGTTGTGATGGGTAGCGCAGGAACAGCACCGAAGTTCGCAGGACCGGCAGGTTCGATCCTCAGCTGTTTCCTGGCGGGGCCGCAGGAGCAGTGTGCAGCAGCAGCGGGTGCGCAATCCCATTTTACACAGCTTTGTCAGACCTTAAACTTTGCCTTACACACGCTTTTTCTGGGCACTGGAATTACAGAATTGAATTTTGGAGTGCCAGTATTTGCCTCTTAAGGAAGTCTTGGGAAACAGCAAAAAATTACACTTGCGAGCACAGGTGCCGATGACTCTCCTGCACGGCAAGTCCCCATAACAACACGTCCGTGTCTAATGGGCACCGAAGGGGAGAGCTGTTCTCTACCTCTGCTCCCCATGCCCTGCTGCACTTACTTACCCTTCAATCCACCCTCTCCCTTCACAGTGATCCTGCTCGGGAATTTAAAGCAGGACAAACCCTTTACCTACAAAAATCCCATTTCTGCCATTTCCCTTTTGCTAGAGACAACACCCATCCGACTCCCCCGGGCCCGCTCTGGTCACGCAGGACCACGCAGCCCCTGCAGTAACTTGGGGATCTACAGCAGCTCCCGGTACCACTCGCTTTCTCCAGCTGCCGTTTCAATAACAGACCCTCAAGGAAGAGGCTGGGTTGCTTCTTTCTTCTTGTCTTTTTAAAAAGTTGTTTTTTTCTTTTTAATGTTAAAGATGTTTAAGTCTACAATAATTCTAATCTTTCAAAAAAATTAATTATTTCACTTTAAAATAGGGTTGGGAGAAAAAAAGTAGCAAGACCACAAGATTCCTTGTTCTTTTCAGCAATCTGCTAATCAGGGGGTATAGCAGTACATTTCTGACTTGTGGTACAATATAGCAACATAGAGTAAAAAACCTAATGCATCAGTTGTTCCTCCAGTTTGAAAGAGGAAACAGTTACTTAATTTCAGTTACATTTCATATATATTACTACTGATTTGGAGTGTATGTTTAATTTTGACTTTGCCAAGTTCAGCTAATGTACTGATAAGCAATTCTCAACCCATCTTTATTAGCAAGTTTCACTGGCACCTTCATAAACAGTGAAACAAAATTGCAAAGTAAAAGCAAACCCTAAAACATCTACAAATTTAATTTCCCATATTCTGCAGATGAGAAGGTTTTCCTCAAAGTCAGAAAAATTAAAAAAAGAAAAAATAATCTCTAGGCATGGACAAGATGCGATTAAAGCAAGCAGCCCGTTGTTCCAGTAAAGACACAGAACCGAAGTGCCTCGTACACAGTTAATCCAGTGGAGAGGATCTGGCTAGGACTGAAAGATGCATCCACCTTGGACTACAAATCTGAAATATTCTTGTACTCTTTGTGCTTATGCAGAAGTGAAATTGGAAGACTTTTATTTTGGGGAGTAAAACCGATGTCCTTTCATTTAGCTTGGCGGATTTTGCTGTACTCAAAACAAATTGCGAGAACATGCTGTGGCTGGACCACAGCTCACAACCAGGGGAGGTCTACAGCTCAGGGTTCGGTTTCCACCGACCGCCAAGGGTGTCCCCCTGCGAAGGGAGAGGGGAAGAGACACAGGAACAGGCTTCAGTGTCCAAGGAAGCACCTGGTCACACTGTCCTCTCCTGGACACCTTCTTACTCCTCCTTATGTCACGTTGACACTTTGCACACACCCACGTCCCCTCCAGTCAGTCAAAAGTTGGTATCAATTTACTTTTTTCCTAAAACATACAGCAACAAAAGATCCACAACCCCTTCCGGGAGTTTGGAACACAAAGCCCAGGAGGCAATACTTCAAATATTGACAAGGCAAGAAACACAGAATGGAAATCATATACCTTTCACAGGTATTTTTAATAGCTTTCTTTTTTAATAGCGATGTACCATATACATCCAACAATGCCCAAGTGCCCTCTCTCTAGGCATACAGTATGCTTGCTGTACATCACTAAGGCACTCAGGAGGGAAGTCATTTTTGACAAATGCAACGGGAATGTTTCCACTACACAGCATCAGTAATAAGTTTCCGTAGCAGCTCTACCACAGGATTTAGCTTGTTTGATTTATGTGACAGCAAGTCGTACACCAGCTCACTGGGAATTTGGCAAGTTTGTCATCACCAAATCATTTCCAAAGGCACTGATCATCTTTTCTTACCCCTACCTGGGAATAGTCACATTTTCATCCACTGATCTTGAATCTTAATGTTCAAATTTTAGTGACACACAGGACCTGACACTATCAATTCATTCCCTCTAAATAACAATCTCCTTCCGAAGGCCTGCGTGCCCTCTCCTTTTGAAACCCGTCTCTGTGTGCTAGCTGCTGATCTGTCCACTTGACATCTTCAGGACTCAAGGCCTAGAGTATTGTGCGTTACTCTTAAGTTCTACCTTACAGCAATTTTTTGTCAAGAAAGTACCTTCAACATAAATCAAAATGCTTTGAAACAGCAGAAATAAATTCAACAAATGTAATTTGTTTATAAAAATATTTTCTTATAAATCTTTAAAGCTTATAAAAGCCAGAAAATACATTTAAAACAACCTCTGAAACATTTCATCCTTTGAGATGTGGTTACAGTTCAGAAAGTGAGAAGAAACAAAGCCCACAGACATTTTACATCTATCTTCCCACAAGGAATTCCATAGTACAACATGCTTAACCTACAAGTCAAAATGCCTTTGACACCCTTCCCTGGGTCAGCTCCCCGTGTCACATCATTTCTGTTCAAAAATAAAGAGCTGGAACTTGGGTGACAATGCTGCTGTTTAGACAGACATGGCACAATTAGCTTTTCCATAGTAACTGTATGGAAATTCAGATGCTGGTTATCCCAGCGGCCATGACTCAGAAGCTAGAGCTCGGGCATACGTATGTAGCACATAGGTGCCATTTTTTAACAATTACTTTCTGAACTTACATATCCATATTGGGAGGGCAAGTGGTATCACATACAAACATACCACCGTCTCAGCCACCCATTTTTTCAGTGATGTGGCATTTAAAAATACCTATATTCCTGTTTATTGATTATGGGATATGTCTTTGTAATAAAACTAAAATGACCTTGCTAGTCCATCCAGTATTTAAACTGCATCAATTGGTCCTCTTGCACTTCCATGAAGACTGTCCTTCATCCTGCAGCTTTTTAAATTTTGGCCCAAGTAGGAACCACCAGCCAAATCCCAGAATGACACAGATGACAGATTCCACGTAGTAACCGTCCAAGGTAGTAACACAGGAACCACCAGCTTTTGTGCAGAGCTGAAAGACAGAAGCAGAAGTCGATGTATTAAATATTCTCTGGGAGACACAGAAACACAGACTTTTAGAAACTAGGTATTACACATCCACTTTTTTTTTTTTTTACTTGCTTTTGGTTATAACTAAATGTATTTGTTTAATCTTCCTTTTTTCTTACAGAGTTAGTAAGAGAGGCTTTCAAGTGTACCATTGGTATGAAAAGTAACAAAACTGTTATAAAACATTTGGTAAATGGAGCACGTTGGCCCAAGGGGCTAACTCCAGCAAACAGAAGCTGTTCAGCTGTCCCATCCTGGCCTGGAGGTGCAAGCGCTGTTCTTAACCCCATGAAGACTCCCTGTCCCGTCCTCCCCCCCAGCCATCCAAATGGCTTCTTCAGAAATCATACCCTTGCATCTCACCACACTGAATCTGCAAATGTACAGTACAAAATGCTGCGTATTTCTAGAAAAAACATGCCCAGGATGGTTTTTAATTGCAGAACTGGAAGACAAAAACTCCAGCATTTAAAGGGTACATGTATAGCACACGACCATTTCTGCTATTGTTCAGCTTTCAGTACTGCTATAATCCCAAGATAAATCAATCCCCTGAGTTGAGGTTCTGCAGGCATTTCCATTATTCTGAGACATGTCAAGATCAGATGAGGAATAAGAAGGGAGTGGTGGTGGAACATTACCAACTTGGAGGATGCAAAAAAAGATCAGAGGAGTGAGGTGAAGGAGGAAGGATTTAAGTTCAGTAGAGGCCCAGGCACAGGGAACCTAATCAGTGGCAAGCCAATGACAGGCAGAAAAAGCACACATTAAGCGGAAGCAGTTTCCCCTCTGTAGCTAGCAAAAACTGCAACTCAAGTTCAAACAAGTCATGTTTGACTCCTAGAACACTTTGTTTATTTAGAGAACCTCCACATCCCAAAGAGTCCTGGCATTCAAGAGTGAAATAAATCTCAGTCATGAGTACAGAACAAAAATCCCCAAAACCCCTAAAACATTTCCACCCTTCTAAACAGTCGCGTTAAAATTTCTTATTTGCTCATGAGGAGGTGAATTTGAAACCTTGCTTGCCAGGCAGTTTTGCATCCTGTTGTTTGATCTGTGTACAGTAGCACAGCATGTTCTTTGTTCTCTTCCACAGGGCTCCCCACAACCGGGAAGGCAGCCAGTGACACCGCTCAATTTCACGTGGAAATCGAACATCAAAGACAGGAGAGCAAAGTAACATCACAGGAGAAGGTATCAAGGTATTCAGATAGGAAGCCTCCAGAAAGACAGAAGGAACAAAAACCTACCACAAAACTTACGGGACTCGGGGGCCAGACAGCTTGCCAAGAACAGAGCGCCTAATTACACAGCTCTGACCTGCGCAAGGTTTACTCTCAAAAATGTAACTACAGCCTCCTTACACCGCAGAGAATGTGCCACCAATCTAGCGCTTCTACCACCAGCTTTTCATCCCAGCCCAGAAAGAAATGGACAACTACTCTACAACTGCAAATCTTTGGTAAACTGTTAGTTATTAAGAGTGTACAGATAAAAACAGACTTAATTTTACTAGATGGGAAAATTAGCTCAATCAGTGGGAATTTTTAAGCATAATCTATGCACTATGAAGGTTTTCAAAGGCAAAAAAATACTAAGAGAAGCAATTTCATTGAGAAATGACTGAACAGAGACCTTTACAGCCTCCAAAACTTACTTCTGCAGCAACTGTAGTTCCACAGGTCTGTTCCTGGGCCCCTGCACACTCTTTCACTGTGAGTGGGTCCACAAGCCAGAGTGCAACGGTGGAAGGCCAGTTCCCTCCCAGATTCGACACAGTATTTAGGAGTGTCATGTAGGTTCCTCCTATCAGCGGATCGCTGACTTTGGCGTTGAAAGCCATTATTGCAACATACATGCTATACAGTGTGATCTACAGAAGAGGTAAGAAAACCCACAGGGCGGTAAGGTCTCCCCAGTTACGGACAATGACAACTAAAAACCCTAACATAAAAACTGTTTTAAGAGATTACTTGAAGTTAGCAACACTGACTGAAAAACAGTCCTGACAGCTTCAAATTGCACAAGAGAGAAATTACTTCTGCATTCTGTCTCTCTTGTAGCCTTGCCACATGTCTCAAGTCATGCTGACACGGACCCAGCCTCACATGCATCGGAATGACTCAGGTTATCAAACTGAAGTACGATAAGGCCAGCTAAAATAGCACATAAAAATAATGCTTTTGCATTTAAAATCAACTCTCAAGGCTTTGCATACATTTTAGTTCTGATCCAAAGCCCAGTTTGTATCAGGCGTTTGTTTTCTAGGCCTTTGGATCAGATTCATTATGATGTTGCTTCAAAATCACTAATGCAGTTTTTCTAGGACCTGGATCACATAACTTTACAGATCTGCACAATAAGCACAATCATCAGTCATCATGCCTATGGAACTCAGTGAGAATGCTGGGATNGAAACAAAAGTAGATCTGATCAACTAAAAGTAACTTCGTAGATGATGCCCAATGGAGCCCAGGGAAGAAGGAGAAACGACATTGGCAAGAGTATCAAACCTGAATATAGCCATACAGCACAACAGGTCAGACTTAGAGGAATTCTAGTGTAACTAAGGACAAAAGCAGATAACAGCATTTATAGTCCTCTCATCGATCGGTATGAAATACCCTCCTGTCCCCCTCCCCTTCCCACATACAGTGTACATTACCTGATGTAAAGCATAACTCAACAATACTACGACATAGTAGTAGACTGGAAATCCTCCTTCATGTTTTACTTTAGGAGTCCACCATACCAAAAAAGCAAATTCCAGACCAAGCAGTAATCTGGAGGAACAAGAAAGTTAATTGGTAATTCAAGTAATTCTCCTCCCCATGTGTTTCCTTGATACAGAGCAATTATCGAATACTTACACAAACAGAATACACTAAAATAGTTTGTATCTAAATAGTTAAAGCTATTTCTGTCTTAGATAGAATTAGATATTGAATATTTGACAAGCACTGAAATTGTAAATACTTTATACGTAAACAATTCTGTCATCTGTATAAACATAATTCACTACCAGACCTCCTATACCAGCTTTCTCCCCTGCCCCTCACACAGAAATTTACTTTCTGTAGAAAGCAACACACAAGATACCTAAACAAATTCAGCTGGAGCAAAACTTACTCTTTTTTTTTGGCGAAAACATACATAGTTGCATAAGAACATGTTAAAGTCACAGCTACCTGTTACACACACGTTACGCGATTTACTGAGTAACAGCATTCAGTAATTTGCTGGATTCACTGGTTTTACAATTCCATAGGCAAACTCCGATAAAAAAACAATTAACACAGACACAAAATGTCTCCTTGTCTATATCAGCCTAATTCAGCTTCTTTTACTCTGTTACCTCAGTAAAGCTCACATCCAGCAGATGCACCAAACGACTTGTCAATGTGCTCTGCCACCCTCACATTGGGAAGCACACGTAATTTCACAGATGCAGTCCTGGATCTCGTCAGAATGGTTCGTGAATAAGGAACTATTGACACTGAACAAGAGCAGGAGAGTACTGCTCTAATGCTGTCGCATATGCATCTTAAAAACACCTCGCGTTCCACTTGCTTACATGTGTTACTATATGAATCAAGGTACAAGGCACAGAGTTCAACTTACTCTGAGAATTCTGACACACTTTCTTGTACCTGCAAGTTTACGAGTTACACAAGAAATCCTATACTTGATCTGAACGCACAAATTACTACGTTTCTGTCAAACAAGGTTTGTTTGTTTTTACCTGAAAGGCATAGCTTTGTAAAACGTGTTCAGCGGTTGGGGGCCTGCTGTGTATTTGCTGATAATCAGAGGCAATATTATCTGTAAAGGAACCATTGGTACCACTAGCAGAGCCAAGTGCTCTTTCGGGACTCCCTCTTCCACCAGTTTGAGTCCTGTTACAGCATCTGCTGCTGAAAATCCAACCTGCAACATAAGTTAGAGAAAATAAACTGAGGAAAGCAGTGATAGTTTGGCCAGAAATCCAGTTTACTCAGTATTAAGTAAATTGAGAAATGTCATAGAGTACAATTCACTTTTGTGTCTCATTTGATCTCCAGATCTGTTCTGAAACATGTTCTACGCTTCCATATTCTTGTCATCAGTGCCAAAACTATACCAAGAACATTAAACACAGCAATGATATTCATGCCTGTACCATAATTGCTGTTGATATCCATGGCGGCCAACGAGAACCCGTGAAAACCTAGTTTGTACAGAGTTGGAGACTCTGGGAATAATATTTAGGTTAAAAGAAACACGTTCTGTCCTTTTAACTGCAGACTACACAAACAACCTAACTGTTTAAAAGTGTTTAAAACCAAACTACTTCAGTACTAGATTGCAATCAAACTTCTCTTTAATGCTCGTGTAAACACTAACAAAAGCTCAAACAAATGTTTTCTGTTGTACAACCCTGGTTAGCCTGATGACGACAACCACTAGCAAAACTAAGAAATAAGTTCCGTCACAGGGACTCAGCAACCTTTCAGACTCTGATATCACCAGAATCTAACAACTCATATACGTATTTACTTACTTTTGCTGTGAGAATCAAGAGACAGAAAGTGAGAACTGCTGGCATCTTGATTATTGAGAATAGCAGCCTGTATGTATCAGTGATGCCTTTCGTTTCTTCTTTTGTTGGTGTTAGCTCCTTGTTTTCCTTTTTCAAAAGGGCAACCAGTGTAGTGGTAATTAAAAAGACAGCTCCCCAGAAAAACAGGAAATCTGGAGAGGGGAAAAAAAAAAAAATAAAAATCTTTCTAGAAGCCACCATCAACACTTCATTAAAAATTCACTGAGTATCTAAAATGCAGTTATTTTGCAAAAATATAAGCCTAACAATAAAAAATGACACAGCTCTGCCCTGCCCCTCACTCTATAACCACATGTTTGCTTGAGATCTGAGAAAGAAGAGCAGGAGCAAACCGGGTCACTCCCCTGGTGTTCTGCGTATTGTTACCACAACCAGCATGTTAGAGGAGAAACAGAAATAAAAATGAAAGTGTTGGAGGATGACACATACAATCACCAAAAGCTGACCAAGGAGGAAAAAACATATTTAATAGTTACAAGATGGGGAAAAAACTTCAGAGGAAGAACTCATATACCACTCTCCCGTTGATTTACTGTGTAGTCATGTAACTATTCTGTGCCTCAATTCTATACTCCCTATATAATACCTACGTACCATCTGAAGAAAACAAGGATGTATACTTATGAGTGTAAAGACGGCCTGATGAAAGTCTTCATGCAGTCATCAAGTAAAGAGTCACTCAAGTATGTCTGTTTTAAGTATCTATTACACTTGCTAACCCTTAAGTGTTCTATTTTAAGCAGATATAATATTTGCTAAATTGTGGATTTGAAGACAGCAATAGTAAAACCACACCAATATTTTATGGCAAGTACTTTTTGAGTTATTGAATGGATTAATCTAAATTAATCCTATCTTCTACCTTTATGAAAGAGGCAAGAAAGAACTCAGTAACATGCAGAGGGTAAGACAGAAGTAGCCTTTTATCTTCCTGGTCACGAGCAACTCCATGAGCCTCACGATGACTTGAAAGTAAGCAGCAAGGACTGGTGAAAGGGCAAAGACAGTGCAAGGTTTAGTCAATTATTAGCTGCTTCTTATGCGCAGGAAGAGAACAAGCACAACAAGCATGGAAGAAAACACAGAAAGACTACTGTAGCTATATCCTAGCATTCTCAGTGTAAAAGAAAAAAAGGCAATTCAAACCATTTTCTGCTGCTTCCACACCAGCAACTTTTCCCTTTTCTAAAGTACAGAGCTCATAACCAATGCTGTCAGATTGCTTTCTCCTCTGTTAAAAAAAAAAAAAGGTACTCTGAATATACATTTTTAAGTAAAAGATGACTTTTCAGAGAGTCATGCTAATCACAGCTACTGTCTACAAAAGGCACACAGCAGTGGTACTCTAATAATAGCACTAAGCATCATCACCACAGTGAGAGACCTAGAGTGCGAGGACAGGAATAGAAACAGCTTTGAGCATCATTGCATGAATACTCCTGATCAGGTCAGCCCTGTCAGCCGCAATACAGCAACGGCTGGATTAGCAAAAAAAAGAAAAAAAAAAGAAAAAAGCAGCCATATAGTCCACTAACAGGCTACAAGTAAAAGAACTTTAAAATTATAGTTTACACAAGAAATTTCTAGCATAAAGTTTCTGGTGCCACAATGCTGCCTGGCCCCATCCCTGTTTTGTCTCTATACTATTACAAGCAAAACAAATCATTGTGTTGGGGCAAAGCAAGCTTTTGAACTAGATCTGGGACAGACCAGGCTGGAAAATAACCATCAATGAGGTGTGCGTGAGGGTAACAGGCGTTCCATCACAACAGCTCTTCCCATAAAAAAAGGGCACTCCACCGTACTGGCCCAGGTAAGTTTGGGCTGCCTTGAAGGGGCACCTTCTTCCTGCACTCGCACTTCACCTCCCTTCCTTCACGCTGGGACAGGCGTTCACGTGACTGCATGGCAAACAACTAACACTGTTGCTTCTCCACAACTTGAAGTTGGCTTGGGATCATGAAGTGTTGACTTGTTCTTTCCCTAGCATCGGCACTCAGCCTATGACAAAAGCGTTCAGAGATCTGAACTGGCAGAAAACTATTCACCTTTTCAAACTGTTTTCTGCTGCTTTAATTGCCTGAATGAGCCCATCATAAGCCCCGTTACAACCAGCTCTAGGACCAGAGAGCCACTCTCCTCACTTCAGTGAGCTGGTTTACAGTACTGCTCTATGGCTGCTTCAGGAGAAATGCGGACACAGCAAATTGTGGCATAGTCACATGAACAAGGGAACAGAAATTTCTTGCAGCCAGTTTTACCACCCAAAAAAACATATCCTGCAACTATAGTGTCAGAGCTATTTGCTTTTCTTACTCCACCCAGGTTAGTACTCCAGGACAAGTTAAACAGGTTGCTTTGGTGTTTTTTGTTTTGGGGATGGTTTTTTGTTTTTTTTTTGAAAGACAGGACTCTTGTAATAGTAACAAATCCATTTATACACACAGTACTGAGAAAAAAACAAGACGAGAGAAAACCTGGACAGTGGAGGTAAGTATAGACAAACCAAGCTCTCTTAACTACACTAGTGATTTGCAGGTTGCATCAGCAGTAAAAGACGTCAGTCTGCCGCTGGAGCAAGAGAGAAGAGACACACCAGCACTTAGGAACTACACAGTAAGGGAAAACAAAGGAAAGCAATAAACCAGCAGCATACTACTCTATGCTTGTTGACAGATAGACCACACATAGCATTATCAACAGGAAGGAAAGAGGAAGACTAGTTAGCAATTGCAATAGCTAATAAGACAAAATGTCTTGGAAACTGGTTTCCCGATTTATCAGTAAGATCGGTACAGGATAGAAAGTGAAAACTAGCCTGCAAACAATTCAACTCAGCTTTGGCATACCTTTTCTCTTACATGATACGGGCAGAGCAATCAATGTAAGAAACAGAAAAAAACTAAAACCATGAGAATTTACTCTTCATTGCTAGCCATGGTCACTTTTAGGCTGCAGCCAGAAGCGGTGCCAGCCCGTCTTGTCCTCCCATAAGCTAAGATGGCTAAACTCAATCTTGCAAACAAAACATGTATTTTAAGCATATTCTAGGGAATACGCCTAACATCAAGCACCACCTATAACCTTTCTGAAAAAACCAAAAACAAACAAAAAAACTTCCAAAACCAATGCAAAAAACACCAAACACAAAACATCCCTACACTAACAGCTACTTATGGCTAGATTACCAGACTTCATTTAATTCATCAAAGAAAAAAACAAAATCCCCCTTAACTTACTAAAATAAGGCCTTCCTTCAGAAATTGGCTATGTGGTCAATGCTGAACACTTGTCATTTCTATTTCTATGAATAATACTATTTTGGAACAGTCAATTTTTTTTTAAATTTCCCCTTTCCTTCCTCCCAGAAGGAGATGTGATTAAAAGGCCTCCCTAATGACAAGCAAGGCTTTTGGTTCATTTGGGTCTTTTTAAACAATAATCTAGTCCATGGTCATTAAACTAGGGAAAATGTCTCCAAAGTGCTTTGGTCCGCCAAGATAATGACAAGGCAGGTTTCCCACACTCGTAAGCCCAGAGAAGCCTGGAAGTTCAGTGCGTGCAGCAGTGGACTCCGCCAGCCTCCCGGCAGGCTGTGCTTTCTCACGGGCAGGGGACAAACCAAACCTGCTCGGTTCACAGCGCCAAACCACCGCTCGCTCTGAACAGAGCTTTGGTCCAGGCTCAGGGAAGAATCATGCCCATCCCAGCACTGGCACGCGCAGGCCGGCGGTACCCAGGCAGTACCTGAGAGGGTAACAATCCCCTGGGGCTGGGGCTGGAACCGCAAGTACTTGTTGCAGAAGGAGGCCGACTCGAGGGCCAGGAAGAGGACGTTGCCCAGGAAGTAGCCAGCCGTCTGGCCCACAGAGTTGCAGGTGGAGGCGTAGCCCACGTTCTCCCTGGACAACATGGTCAGGGCCCAACCATCCACTGCAATGTCCTGCGTTGCCGCCAGGAACTCGAAGAAGAAGAAAGTCCCAGTGAGGGCCACCACGTTGGGGCCCCGGCCCTCCCCGTCGCCCAGCAGCAGGTCCACCTGGGTGGACATGTAGATCATGAAGAGCCCCAGGATGTACTGCGTGGGCACCAGCCAGGACTTGCGGCGGCCGAAGCTCCGCAGGTAGACGGCATCCACCAAGGGGGCCCAGAGCAGCTTGAGGCTGAAGGGCCAGAAGACGAAGCTGAAGAAGGCCTGGTCGGTGTAGCTGGCGCTCTTGCTCTGCAGGATGAGGGGGACGCTGCCCGCCAGTCCCAGCGGGATGCCCTGCAGCACGTACAGCACCAGCAGCAGCAGGATACTGCCCAGCTCCGCCCGGCACCCCCGCCCCCCGCGGGAGCTCGTCTCCGGCGGCGGCGGCAGCAGCGCCTCGGCCTCGCCGCTCGGCAGCCCGTCCCCGCAGAGCACCAGCTCAGGCGGCGCCTCGTTCCTCACGTCCAGGCAGTGATGGTGGCTCCCGGCCCGGCGCTGCCGGCCGCCCTCCTTGGCCGCGATAGCGGGGGACATGTCTCCAGCGGCGGCGGCGGCGCGGGGGCCGTGCTGCGGGCCGAGGCGGGAGCGGACGCCGCCGCTGAGGAGACGCCGCGCAC
>VYXH01000692.1:161121-204989 GCA_013397275.1 Burhinus bistriatus | reverse complement strand
GTGAGAAAATCGATTAATTTCCCAATCCGGGTTTCGATGGGATTTTAAACGGCGGCTGGCGGGGTGGCCCAGCCCGCCCGGGCCGGGTCCGCTCTGGCACGGCCCTGCGCTGCCTCCGGGCTGAAACCGGAATGGGGGCACGGCCAGCGCCTTCCCGAGCAGCTAGCCATGTCCTCTTCTTCTTGGCCTTACGTCCTAATAAGAACGGTAACTCATTCAGCCAACTTGAAAGGAAAGTTGGTTGGCTTACTTGCTGCGGGCTTGCCTGCGCCGGGCCCGCTGCCCCCCTCCCGGTGACCCCCGGGGCCGCGCTGCTCCCTCGGCGTCGCCCCAGCTCCGGGTGGCAGCGACAAGGGGCAAAAAGAAAAAGCTGTGCGCCGGCATAGCTCTCGCGTGCCGGGGTGGCAAAGCGACTCCTGCCCCGCTGACGCTTCTTCTTGGTCGTGCAACTTCTGAACCAAAACCCTGCAAGCTGGCTCGAGCCGCTTCGGTGGTCGGGTAAAAGCCGTGTTCCAGGCTTTTTATCTAGTTTGCGAGACTCTTGAGGGGTGTTTTTTAAGCGCTTAGCTGGTTCCTGCTTAAGTTTTCTGACATTCTTTTCCCTGACCGTCGACACCATCTCCTTTCCTGGCCGGGGCTGCTCCTGAGGGGTCCCCTTCTTTGGGGTGCTGGCACCCACCGCTCGCTCCGTGCTGCGAAGCTCGTCGTCCGCGAGCCCTGCGCTCGCAGGAAGTGGGTAACGAGAGCGGTTTCTGCAGGAGGCCGGGTCCCAGCAGCCACTGGAAATCTGCGTGCGACTTACGTGAATTAAAGTTTGCCCCAGATGAGGGGTTGGGGGCTCTTGTGTCAGTCTCGGGGACTGCCTGAGTTTGAAGGAGTTACTTTCCTGTTATACTTTGAAAAAATATGAGTAAGTTTTCATATGCCTGCTTACTTTTAATACCACGGGGAAACAATTAAACTCTTGTAAAACCTGTGCAGGCTTGAAAGTGCCGGATCAAGGCTCCTGGTTTAGGCTTGTCTGAAGTTGTTGGTGTGGGTGAGAGCTCCGGGCTGAGGGCTCAGACAGAGGGGCTGCTGCCGTAGGCCGGGCTCTGCCAGGTGCTTCTCAGTGCTACAGAATATGATTGTTCTGTATGTTATGTGGTTTATAATTTGCAATAATGAAAATCCTGCAAGCATGTGGGAGTGTGAAATGCTGAAAAATTCCCTGATTCTGCAGAAGTTGGCTGTTACAAACCTGCAAAACTTAGTTTACAGCACTAGGTAGGTACACGGAGGAAGAAGCTGTGCGGTGCCCGTAGCTGGTGGTGCAAGCCTGATGGCAGGTCTCCTACCACAGCTCGTTCTAGAACTGGTAATTACTGATTTTGACTCAAAAAACCCAAGAGCAATGCAAGCTTTTTTTTCCTTACGGTGTTACTAAGTGGTAGAGCTGAAATGATGGATCGAGGCTGAACCTTGCGGTGCAGTGGGAGGTGGCGATACAGCTCAGGTGATAGTCGGCACCTCGGTGCCAGGCCTTGGGTCTGTGAAACAGGGAAGTGGCAGTCTGGAGGTACAGCGTTTTGGTGGTGTAATCCGTTTATTTTGTTCATCGGTCGCAGAGGAGAATAGGAATCCTTCACATATGACACGGTTTTCAGGGTGGCTTGTGATTTAAATTAGCTGACTATAGATTTTTTTTTTCCCTCCATTTTTTTCTCTTGGTGTACACAAGTTCCAATCTGTTTTAAGTTCCAGTCTGTTTTTGGTCCCGCTCTTGGGGCATCAGGCTGGTGCCTCTGTCTGCTCTGCCCCAACGCCTGAACCGCCTTGGGCAGCTGCAAACTGCAAAATGGCAAGTTCTTCAGATTTTTGTGAAAATAGACCAGGAGAAGACAAGGAACTCTAGTTATACCCCTACTGAGGGGAAGAAGAGCTTTTATTAGAAACTGGAGAATTCCCACTAGGAAGAGGTGCTGGCTTCATAAAGCCTGTCCCTGCAGGAGCTGGGCTGTCTGATATCCTCTTCATCTTTCTCCTGGCGTGTGTACGATATACAAAAACACATGAGCTAAACTGCCATGTTGGCTGCACGTTAACAGCATCTGTTCCTTTTTTGATTTTATTAAGTCGTTTCCCTTGTTAAATTTGTGCTCAAAATCTCTAGCCTTGGAACTGTGCCTTTAAATAAATAAAGCCAGATCCTGTACTGTCTTACCGCCTTTCTCCTTCCTCTTTTTCCATGTGATTTACGGTAGTGTTTCTGTTGGGCTCTCTTCAGAGCTGAACCTCCTAACAGTTCTACTTTAGCGCAAAAGCGAAGTACAGAAACTCCTCTGGCACAGTCCATGTGGTGACAGTCACCTGCGCTGACTCCCGGGATGGGGCATGCTTGGACGTATGCTGGGGGTGTGCTGCAAGGCTGCCTACAGGAGAAGAGGAGAGCAGGCAGTGCCCTGTGCAGTGCTGGGAGACAATTATTTCAGCCTGTAGGTTACTCTAAGCCTGCATCTAAGGGAGCAGCAGGTGATTAGGCCACCAGCTGAATGGCTTTTTCTGGCAAGAGGTGCACGTTGCCTTGCTCATCTTACATGTTCCCCATAAGGAGATCGGTGTTGCTCCACGGATGCAGTGCTCTTACTGGATTTTAGCCCAAATGCCCTTAGCGTCATCTGAGGAAAAACCTTCTGAGCTATGATTAGATGCCGGCCTTTGAGATTTTTGGGAGGGTATTGATGGACTCCCAGCGAAACTCAGGCAATGAGCTATTACTTGCAGCCTTAAACAGCCATCTTTCAGGGCCGCATAAACCCTTAAGAAGTAATTCTAATGTTGACGCAGTGATCTGTGAAAAGTGTTCCTCCGATCATTGTGCAAAATGATGCTATACTTCGCAAGAGCGAAGAAGCAGGGAGGGCTCAGTGAAGGGGTGTGCCAGCTCGGGAGCCGAGCGCTCACGCCTGGCTGACTGCAGCGCGGAGCCTTGTCCCGTTCGTGCTTGTGACGAAAGGGGATGTATGACTGTCCTGCTTTTGCTGAGCGCAACTGAGGAAGGTGCAGGCTCATCTGAGATCCAGACCTACTTATGCTGCCTTATGCAACGTTTCTCAAACTACTGCTAATGTAGCTGTGAGCTCTTTGTGCTTTCGTGTGGGTGTCTCCCCCACAGCTGCTGCTTGGGCCCTGCTGACTACACCTGACTGCTCAGAGCAGCTCGCTGCCTTCAGGGCAGGGCGCTGAAAACGAGATTTCTGTACTAGCTCGGCCGTCGGTCCAGCTGGGCTGATGCCAACAATAACCTGGGTTTAGCCCTTTCTATTGTAAAATGTAAAAGCTGCCTTCACAGAGTTGTACTACTTTCTTCTTACTCCGGCTGCAGGTTCTGAGGGGTGGTCGGCAGGTTGGGACGGTACGATGGGTACGACGTGTGGGTAGCAGTGCTGGCGGGTGGGACCCATCCGAGCAAGGGCTGGCTATGCACCCCTGGCTTGCCAGGGCGCTGGAGGGGACCCCTTACGTCCCACCCTGATCTCTCGCAGGTAGAAGTGGACAATCTCAGACACTAAGCCGAGAGGGCTGCAGAGCTCTGTCCCTCCGTGGTACAAGCTGCAGCACGTGCTCTGAAACAAATAAAGACTTTTAATAAGAAATAGCACTGCAAGGAATAGTGTTTGCCACAAGATGGGATGAGGAAAAAATAAGGATGTTGGTCTTTCTCGCAATAACTGCTAATTTCAAAATTGCTAGGTGAAAATGCCCAGAATACTCTTGAAAGTGATTCCCTCCCTTCCACTGGAAGGGAAGACAGTTCTGGTGACCTCTCTCCATCTGACCGGGGGTTTGAAGGGGCATTTGCTGCTAAAGTCTGCTCTCCTCCAACACGTGCCCTTTTTGTTGTGTAACCCAAGACTAAAAAAGTCATTAAGAGCTCCCCATCAGGCACACTCGGCTACCAGCTGAAGGAAAGAAATTAAGTAACTGACTCTAACCTGGATTTAGGCTTTTGAGGGATTTAGCACTATTTTTTCTGCTTATGTCCTTTAATTTAGATAGAACCTTTTCCAGCTAGTGTAAACTTTGGAAGTTTCCAGCGTGCTTGCCTTCCATGGCGAGTTTGAAGACAGTTATCTGAGGTGTCTCTTGGTAGCTGAGGAAGAAAGCTCAAAGGCAGCCTTTGCTTTGTATTTGTTGGAGAAAATGTGTCCCAGCAGGGTGATGCTCTCCTCCGGAATGACCTGTGGTTGATACGGGAGTGATTATCTGACCCACATGGAAATACTGTGGCATGCTGCAGGCTGCCCCAGCTTCCTTCGGAGCCTGGGCAGCAGCGGTGGGAACCTCCTGTGAGCCCTGGGTCGAAGGCTGCATTGCCTGATACAGAACAACTCTAACATGCCATAATTAAAACTTGAAATGGTCGTAAGCTTCAAGATGGGTTTTGAGGCAGTGTTTGCCGAGGTAAAACCCTTCCATGTTTTTCCTTCATCAAATGACATTGGCAAGGAAACAGTGTAAGCTTTAAGTTCAGGGAAAAACACCCTCTAAGTAAGTAATTTCTTTAAGCAGCAGAATTTTTTCTGCATGAGTTTCTTGGTGTCTTACAGTGTGGTTGAGTTCACATTCTTCCTTGAAGATCCTCTGATAAGGACACTTCCATGGAATAGCTGATCTTTCACACTTTCTTTTAAAAAAAGGAAGAAACTTGTCCGTGCGTTTTCCTGCCCTCTTTCAGATTTAGCTGAAGTTGGCCAGTCAATTCAAATGTGACGGAGTCAGAGAGAACCATTGCTTTGTTCCGATGTGCAATCTGCTTGAACGCTGCAGTCAAAAGTTGTTTTTGCTTGGTTTTAAAATCATTTTAGCGGGGACGTTTGTTCTCAATTTCTCCTTTTTATTGTCTCCAGGAGGTAATGTCAAGTGAAAGTTCAGCATATGAGGCAGTGTGATGGGGGAAAACGTTTTTCTTCTGACTTTGCACTGTCCTGTTTTGCTTGAGAAAAAGGCACATGGTCTTAATTATCATAGGGTGTGCTGGGTTTTGTATGGAACCGTAAAATGGAAAAAGCTGGCGTGGCTGTAGTGGTGAACAGGGCATATGACTTCTTATTTATGGAAAGCTCTGCCTTCATTAGCTTATTCGCATTTTTTTCTTTGCCCTTGATTTGTACCGTGTTTGGTTTTGGGGATGGGGATGTCATATTTGCGTGGCTGCTTGGGAGGAATGTGCTGTGTTAGTGCAGAGCCCCCTTATCTTCCCGGTGTATCTACTGGTCCATATAAACTTGAGGATTTTTTCATTTAGAAGTTTCTCCGCTAGTCTTTATTGTCTTAATCATAAATTAACACATAGGCAGCTTTGCAGATGTTAGTTGTTTAAGAGATCTGGCTTAAAGTCTGCGGTCTGCAGTGTGTCACCGTGAAGCACTGACATGAGTGATGTTCGCAGCCGGAGAACGCCGGAGGAGACCTCAAGGATGGGCAGCACCACTACGAGGGAGCCGTCGTCATACTCGATGCCGGAGCACAGTATGGGAAAGTCATCGATCGTCGGGTGCGCGAGCTGTTCGTCCAGTCCGAGATCTTCCCTTTGGAAACGCCAGCCTTTGCAATCAGAGAACAAGGGTTTCGGTAGGTCGTTTCCCTCCACGCCTCTGCCTGTATGTTCTGCTTGTTCCCTCCTTTCTGTCTCGCCTGGGGTTTTGTGTGCAATAGCTTTCATTGTAATGATGTTAACAATTGTGTCTTTAGCTTATCCACAGAAACAGCCGAGTTCTGCTCGGAAAACTTGTGCAGCAATATAAATTTTGTGTACCTGCTTCTTAATGCCTTAATGTCATTTTAATCATTTCCATTTGTAAGTAAAATTTAAGAGGTTGCATTTTAAATACGTATTGCAAGAATTTAGATGATCTTGCTGTTTTACCTGTTAAACTAGGGTATCTGTTGATCAAGAAAACAAGGCTTTTGAGTTTCTAAAAATTATTTTCTTAGTTTATTTTTTTTTTAATTTAAATAATTAACTTGGATACTGAAGATATTGCTGTAGATAACTGTTTCTGGGAAGCAACTAAAAAAACCAACTGAAACTACCACTCATTGCCACAGGAAAGGGTCTTGCAATTATTTAGTACTTTGCACACTTCTTTTTCTTGTTTTATTAGGCTTACCAGGGCATGCCTCTCTTGTGTGCGGGGAAAATAAATACCCTGAAGACTACAACTAATCAAAGGCCTACTTGTCAGTTTGGTACAAATCCAGAAATACGGTGCATGTGCTTCTCGGTTGTGCCCAACAGCAGATAAGACAGTGCTTTGCTGCAGAATTGCATTTTTCTAATCAATGATAATTAGTGAACCAGTAAACAGTGTATTTTAGTAAGTCAAATAGGAGCTTATTGATCTCTTCTGAAAACACAGACCAGAAAACCCAGGAACTGTTGGATCTACCGGGTAGCTGCTGTGTGAAGAATATATCTTTCAGAAATGTTTTGAAAAATACCATCTCTTGTCAGATCTTTTTTATAATTCCCCAACAGTCAAGTCTTTAAAAGATGAACATACCTAATCAATGGTTTAAAAAGAATTCCTGCATCTCCTGTGTGTTGGATTTGAGGTGTGGGTCATAGTGTTGATGATGTTTTGTCTCAGACCTGTGCTGTGTTGATGCGGGTTTCCAGTGGAAAGGCCTTTTCCCCCTTTCTTTTCACAGTTGAAAGTTCTTCAGAGTCTCATGATTGGACCTGTTGGACTTGTCATTCCAAATAATTGCTCTCTGAAATGTGGCAGAACCTCTTCAATCGAAAGGTCACTTCTCAAGGCTGAGATAGCGGTTTCAGGTTCTCGGTTACCCAGGTTGGTCAATGAGCTCTGTGTCCACAGTCTCAGTCAATCATTTGCGTCCAGGAAAGCTCAACAAATACTGCTGCCAGCTGTTGGGTGCCTTTATTCAGTGACCGCTGTAAAAATGAGTTCGTGGTTTAACTGCAAGATTTTGAGAGATATTCCACGTGTCATGGGAATAGTCAGGTTTCCACGTTGCAGCTCACGCATTGAACGGGCCAGGGAGCCGCGCTTTGGTCTGTGCTCAGGTTTGAGACAGGCAGCAAGATTGAACGTTTTGCTGAACTGTATTTACGTGTTGTGATTAAAAAGCCAGCTCCTCAATTTTCATACTTTCCGAACAACCTCTAGTGATAAGGTTCATCTAAATGTGACGTAAATGCTGGCAGTTTCCACAAGATCCTGGACCTGGGCCGAGGAGGTGCCACGGTTGGGGGCTCTGCTGGCGTTAGTCTGAATTCTGGCGCTGTCTGAGCTCTGGCGTGAGCCCTGAGGTCGGGGTATCAATGCGTGCATTTTACTCTTGCTGTTTTTACGTGGTTCCTGATGTGCCTTTAATCCATTGCAAATAGGCTTTCCAAAGCTAGGTCAGGTTGTTTTGGAAGTGGCTTAAGGTAAACCACAAAAAGGTATATTCATACCAGCACGAGAATGTACATAAGAAATTACATGGTGTTGCAGTAAAACTTTCAAAATCTACATCCCATGCTAGTTTTAATTTCTCCTGGAGAGTTGAGAAGATGCAGGTTCGTCTCTCACCCTCAGCTCATAATTTTTTTTCTTTAATACTTGGACAGATTGGATAACCTTTCTGTATTCTTTGGGATTTTAAATGGTATGGAAATAAAGCAGATTTTAAGACTCTACTTCTTGAATAGGACAACGTATAACTATTTTGACTTATAAAAAATGTTCAATTTGCGGATGTGGCTATATTTCCTTTCATTAATAATACTAAATAGTGTTCTGTACATATGGCACTTAACTCCACGTACAGAAGGATTTGCTTATTAGAAGCAGTAATACCACCAGGCATTAAGAGTTTTCGGGCTCTTTCTAGCAGTTTAGGAAATTCACCGTGTCTCCAACTGGAACAGAAGTGCCTGTACATGTACAGGCAGTGCTAGTTACCAAGACTGAGTGTAAAACTACACCTGTGTCAGCTGTACGCTTATTCCAAAGCTTGCTTGTGGATCCCGACATACAGAGAAATAAATGCTGCCTCTTCCAGTTTGCGAGCCACTGTACTTTGGCGTTGCGGGGTGTCCCCGTCCTCCTTGAGACGAGGAGCCCAGGCTGGGGGAGGTGGTGGTGGGCTGCTGGGGAGATCCAGCCCTGTGTTGGTGGGAGCAGGTACGCTGCGTGACTGCAGTTGGGAGGTGGCACTCGGTATGTGGGCTTGTAACTACATGATTATTTCTGCCGGTGGTACAGATGTTGTAAGCAAACTGCCCGTTTCTACTGCTTAAAAATAGAAAAATTTTATTTTGTCAGTACTTGCGTGACAAACGCTCTAAATAATGCTAGAAGAAAGCTTTATTAGATGCATTTAATCCTGTGCGTGCAACTTCTCTCTCCTCCCATTTTGCATTTCTCGCTCTGAATAAAGGATTTGGTGTTCTCTGTGAAATAAACAGTACGTGAGTCCAAGGTCTGGTACACCCCTGTTCGATCCTGGGCTGAGGCCAAGAAGCATTGCTCAACTGGCTGGTGCTTCTGCCGTTCATGATCTTGCAAATCATCACAGTTTGCAGAAGCTCTCTCTTCGCCTTTGAAAAGATTTATTTTGCTGTTACAGCGTGAAGTATTAACTTCAGACCATAAATGCTTGCATGTGTTGAACTTTTAATTCACAACCTGTGGCTAATGCCATCTCACTTTGTAATCAGGGTGGATTAAGGGACGCTTTCTCAGCAGCTCCAGAAATTTGGGAGCCTGTTTTTTGAATGCAGCTCCCCTCCAGATGGCACAGACATCGTGAAGTATGTATATCTTAATGCTAGCACTCTGCCTTTGATCCTAGCCATCTTGTAGTTGACACTCGGCTATGAGGAATTGAAAATACAGTCAGTTTTTAAGGTGATTTATATTTGACTTTGTTTTAACTGATGAAATACTTCTCTGGTAAGCTGCTGGTTTTGACAGCTGTAGCATAGCAAAGTTAAGCTATATGTCAGGATATCTGTATTAAAATTTATATTAGAATATATAGAGTTCTAAGTATTATGAGACAATGTCAATATTTAAAGCAAATAAAGAGATTTTAAAGTAAATGATATATTTGAGTTGATGTTTTCTTTGTCTTTTGTCTGCAGAGCTATCATTATATCTGGAGGACCAAATTCTGTGTATGCAGAAGACGCGCCATGGTTCGACCCAGCGATATTCACAATAGGAAAACCAGTTCTTGGAATCTGCTATGGCATGCAGGTGCTGTTGAGAGATAAGTTTGTCTACAGCCGTCTTCCAGGCCTCATTTCTGACACTAACTGAAGATGAACTGCTAAAGGACCTGCTTTTCAAATACAAGCAGTATGCCGCATGTGCAAAAGATCCTTTTAAAGTGCTAATTTGTAAACTGAGCATACTATGTTTTCTTCTCTTGGCTCTGCCATATCAGTAGCATAAGTGGTTTTTCTTTGCTTAAGTGCTGTGAATCGAGTTCCACACTGCCTTTTTTTGTCACAATAAATATAACCTGGCAGTCATGAAGTAGTTCTGTCTAGTTGGTATTGGAAAATGTGCCCCTTGTGTAAACAGGGGAAATAGTTTTTCTTTGGTTTTCAAGTGTGGAATGTTTCTAGCATAGTCCTTAAGAGTGCTTAAACCCCTCCTTACAAAACACTTATTTACCGTAGGACTGAGCTGTGGTCCTGCAGTGGTCTAGTGTGTGCAAGCTGAGTGAAGAAACAAACTTCCAAGGAGACAAGGGATGGATTAGATGCACGACTTCTGCTTGTGCATTTGGTTTTTTCCAGGGTTAGTGATTTACTAGGCCTTCAGAGGTGCTGAATAAGGGCTGGAGAAACTCCTTTAGACAGGCTGGTAATTACGGAAACAGTAGCGGCACTCCCTGTTCTAAAGGGAAATGTGTTATATTAAAATGTGCCTTAAAATGCCAAACAAATTGAAAGCCACGTTAGCTAGCCTCAAGCAGGGGAGTTCCTTAAGGCAGACTTTATGGAAATGAATCAAGTGTGTGTATTAACGCACTACTACTTCATTAGAAAAGACTGAAATCAGTCAAGCACATTAAGTATAATATCAAGCTAGGTCTGAAATGAAGTCATAAATCTCTGAAAATTAAAGTAGTTGGAAGGTGAAACTCTAAAAATACTTTTTAAGTTACCAGTTACATTTACAAGGAAAAAAAGTCTTTATTTTGAGACCTCTGAAATCTAAAATGCAGATATCCAAACAACAAGGTGAAGTTTTAGAAAGAAACCTGGTTGAGAATTGTACTAATCTGATCTAGTGAGGATTATTAAGAGTCACAAAGACAACACTAAGGGAATAAACTCAAACTTTTGGCTGGTTCTCCAGAGCTGAGGAGAGCCAGATTTTGAGAAGTTTAAGCCTACCTGAGGGTCCTTAACTAAAGGATAGATAAATCAGATTTTTGGTCAGTAGCTTAACTGTTTTTATGATAACTGGCCTGAGATACTCAGCTGATTTGTAGAGCAGCCATTTCTAAGTGTAAGTAAATGTACACTATTGAATATGCATTATTTTGCAAATCTCTACCTATTGTCGACTCTTGTGGACTTCTGCTCACTGTCTGTGGCAGCGATCCCCAGCTATGCTGACAGAAGGGAACGAGCCCAATACAGAACAATGATTAATTTTGAAGAGAATTCTTATAATTTTGGAAAACAATATATTAGCTGAGTATAATAATGAAAAACTAGCAAGAGCTGTTGTCAGTCATAGGCAGACTCAGGTATAAAGTGGTACCAGATTGTGTGGTGCTTTTTCATGTAGTGTTTTTGTTTTGACAGATGATGAATAAGGTATTTGGAGGTACGGTGCACAAGAAGAGTGTTAGAGAAGATGGAGTGTTCAGCATTACTCTGGATAACACCTGTTCACTGTTCAGGTACAGAGATGTTTTAAGTTATCAAAAGAATATTGGAAATACCAGTCTGGAAATTGGTGGCTGGGTGAGAGGAAGCTTATTTTAAAGAAAATAGCAAAATTGCACCCATGCTTATCTGATAATTTCTAATAAAGCTTTTACACCTGTGTTCGTGAGTAAGGAAGTTACAAATACTTAGGCATAACTTCTCAATCGGCTCTAGAAATGCAGATATACTTGCTTGGAATGTTGTGTAAACCCCTTATTTCAAAGTCGAACGTCTTCCTTGAGACACCATAAAGTTTACCGCAGCATGAGAATCTTCGTATATCCTTCTGCTGTGCAGTGCATTATTTGTGTCGCTTGGCACCCATCCAGTTTTTGAAAGGTAATAGAAAATCTGAAACCATTTGTTTTCTATCTTCCTTTGAAATTTCTTTGTGATGTTTTATAAAACCAGAATTAGATTTCTTGGTAGGTTGTCAATGCTTCTCAAGTTCCTTGTAATAATTCTAACAGTTTACTTGTTCCCAGCATCCAATTTTATTAACTTTCCCCTGTAAAGCTACTGCAGAACTTCAGACCCTGCCTAAAGTCTGAGGTGCCCAAGTTGTCCTGAAAACACTTAGTTTTGAGGAAGAAAGCTTCACTTCATTGAAATAAAAAGCAGGACTCCAGGTATCCTGATGGACTCTAGATGGCTCTATACATCAAAGAGGGAATGCTACAATATTGGTGTTTATAAAAATACAAACAAACCAACCGTTCTGAATTAAGATAAATTACCTCTTGCATGAAGGATGTCTTGTACAAGAACTTATGCAGCTTCCAACGGAGGCATCTCAGAGTTGGAGATAACTGCTACTGGGAAGGAAATCCTGCATGTAATTCAAATGGGCCTGGTCAATCAAGGTGTTCCTTTATTGGGATCCCTAAGGGCTTCTCTTGGAAACACAGGTAGTTAGGTCTTTGTTCTTTTTTTTTTTTTTTGATTGATTCTAGTTTTTAATCTTTGTTTAGGGGCCTTCAGAAGGAAGAGCTTGTGCTCCTCACTCACGGAGACAGTGTGGATAAAGTAGCTGATGGATTCAAAGTGGTTGCACAGTCTGGGAACATTATAGCAGGTATTTAATTTTACACTGAAATTGTCTTTTGATAGTATTCATTAAAGGAAAGAATATGGCAGACAGTAGTTAGAATCAAATAGGAACAGAATAGCTCTGTTATTGCCAAATAAGTGAATTGTTTTTAACAATTTCTTGTATGCATTTGCTTGCGCATTGTGCTGTTGTGATAAAAAAGAAAGAAATAGACATGAAAATGAATGGTCCTGCTTTTAAATTGGTAGTTTAAGGAAAATTTAGCTTTCTTTTTACAGTTTGTTATTTTAAAGTATGCATGTGTTGTTTCTCTTTGAAATAAAATATTATGTGCCCTTAAGGCACGGGAGAGAAAGGCGTGTACTGTAGTGTGTAGTCTAAGCAGGGTTAGGGTTTTGCACTGTAATAGTGCAATTCAAACACTTTAATTATTAAAGCTTGATTAAGTAGTTATTTAACATTATTGCGTGAATGTTCAACTGAGCAAAAATAATGTTGGTACTGAAAGCAGTGTTTCAGACATTGCACACAGATTGTCATAGAAAAATGGAGGACCTTAGGATTTGGTTTTTGAAAGCTACTCAAATTACTGAACGTCAAACAGCCTCTTTGAGTCTCTTTCCTAGGAGATGGGAGACCTGGAAAAGTCTTAAGTTCGCTGAGCCACTTAGTAAGATCTCAAAGTATTCACCTGGTTTATTCTAAATCTTTCATTTAAAAAACAAACAAACTTGAGATACTGCTCTTAAATCAGACATGTAACTAATTTGAGAAAAACTGACCTTTTAAAAGATTTGAAGATGTCTTGTTACAGAAAGATTCTTTCCAAACTACTGTTAAGATTAAATGGAGCATTCATTATATTCTGGCTTGCCTTCAAAGTGATCTAGAAGTCATGCCTACTCAGATCGCTCTATTAATTGTTCTGCTATGTAAAGTTCACTGCATGCAGTGTGCCAGCTCCACCAGAGCTCCCCTGTCTTTAACCCTGCTTTATGTAGGCGTTAGAAACAGCGTTGTACCTTTCCTATCCGGAACGCTTTCCTGGGCCGTTTCCCGTGGGCTCTTACAAAAGCCCGTGGCTCCTTGTGCCTAAGCAAGCAAAGGAGTGCTGGGAAGGTGGTAGCCAGGCTTCCAGGAGCAAAACAACTACTGGAACAGCAAACCTGGAAGTCTAATGCAGGTCAGTGGAATTAGGCAGTTTCCCTACTGCGTTTTTTAGTCCCAGGCTGATCAACACTTACTTGGCGGGAGGTGCGGTATTCTGATCTACCCAAAGTAACCCTCCAGAGACTTAAAAAAGAGAGGGGCGGTGCTCGCAGGCGTGCTGCTGTAGGGACTCTTGCACAGCGTGGCCAGCACAACCCTTGTAACGTGGATGCAGCTGTGTCAATGTGGCCTGGTTGCAGGGTTGTATGAGGTGTCGTGTAGTGAGGAAAAAATTAATGTAATTGATTTCCTGTTTTCACAATGGTTTTCCTAGGATGTCCGAGTGTTTTCCTTGGTTTCTGAGGGATTGTGTGTTTTGGATATGTAACAGTACCCTTGTTCCTAATCTTAACCAGAATTGTTAGTTTTCATGGGTGATTCATGCCAAAAGTGATTGTGTCAAAATGTGGCAGAATAAATTTTTCAAAAAGTGTACGCTTGACTCTCTTGGGTATGCATTTCGCTTCCAATTTTTTTTTTCGTCACGCTCATTTCTTTGCACCAATGAAGGCATAGCAAATGAATCTAAAAAACTGTATGGAGCTCAGTTCCACCCTGAAGTTAGCCTCACAGTGAATGGAAAAATGATCCTGAAGAATTTTCTTTATGATATCGCGGGATGCAGTGGTACCTTTACAGTGGAAAACAGAGAACTTCAGTGCATTCAAGATATCAAAGAGAAAGTGGGCTCATCAAAAGTCCTGGTAAGTAGACTGAGTCGAAGCTGAAAGATTATTTGCCGAAGCCTGATAGAAACACTAACACAGTTACTCAGGTTAATTTGAAAAATGCAGAATTGTCATGATTTGTGTAATGCATTAAACAAGTTTTAGAAAGTTTGCACAATTGGTCGATACATTGTTTGGCTTCTTGTTTTCTTCCAAATCACTGACTGTAAGTCAATAGTCTGTTCTGATCCTCGTAGCCGTATCTGAATTATTTGTTAGCACTTTCCCTATAGACTGCTGACCAAATTTTGTTTTCATTTTTCCTTTATCCTTAGGTTTTACTCAGTGGTGGTGTGGACTCAACAGTGTGTACTGCTCTCCTGAACCGAGCTTTAAACCGAGATCAGGTCATAGCTGTACACATAGATAATGGATTTATGCGCAAAAGAGAGAGTCAGTCTGTGGAGGAGGCGCTCAAAAAACTTGGGATTCAAGTTAAAGGTACTGTAATTTTGTTAAATATGCCTAATACCACCAACGATATGGCCAGTCTCCTAAAACATACACTTAGCGTTTTGTTTCATTGGTTTGAATTGCCCTTTGCAGCTCTCAGACTTTACATAGCAAAGCCTGGTTGCTAGTTTGGAAGAACCTAGGCCTATCCACAAAATTGCAAACCGAAAATATTAAGAGTTACTGATTTGATTGGAGCGTACAATGAACTGGCCCATCTCTTCAGTTGTTCAGATATGATACCTGCGATCGGGGCGCAGCAAAGCAGTGGATACGTGCCTCGCTCACTGGTGCTCAGTCACTTCTCTGCTGATGGACACGTAATCCTTTTCAGCTGCTGCAAAACTCATTTGATGGCAGTTTTCTTCAATAGCTTGATTAACAGTCCTCCACTGGCGTTTTATTTCTTGTCCTGGATCTTTTTCTTTCTAAACTGTGAGCTCACTTGGGTGATTGAATGCTATTATAGCCAAAATTACTTTTTCGAGGTGTTTTTTTTTGCTCTCCTGGCTTCTAAGTAGGTGCATTTTAGTTGGGTTTGGAGTAGCTTGTTGAGAAGCAATAGATTACGAGAGAGCAGAAGGTACCTTGTCATGGCTGATGAGAAGCTTTAGAGTTTTTTGGTGCCTGAAGTATGTCAGAGAAGACAAATTATGTGTGTTTGAGTTGTGCAAACAACGAGGGCTTCTTTATACTGCCCAGCTGATTTATTCCATGAGTAATAGCTGCCTCTTCTTGGGGCTGTAAGTACTGTTGTCAAGTGATTCTCTCGTGTTTTGGTCAGGAAGGTGGCACTAGGTGAGCAATGCTTTCCACTAGCCTGACAGTGTGAAACAGTGCGGGGAGCTGGCATGTTAACATCTTGCAGATTGGGCTGCAATATCCTGATGCAGCAAAGTCTAAGCTTTGTTCTACGCACGTTTTTCTTTTTTTTTTTTTTTTTTTTTTTTTTTTAAATATTTTTTTTTTTTTTTTTCCCCTTTTTTTTTTTTTTTTTTTTTTTTTTTTTGTAGAAAATCTGTCTTGCTCTTACAGTCTGTAAACCAGGCTGCCAGAGGAACAAATTGAGGGAATCCCTTTGCTGCAAATGCTCCTTCTGTAGGTCATGGAGTTCAGTGCTGGTGAAAGATGCCAAAGAGCCTCCTAGCTGATCTCTGCATTGAGAGCCTCTCTAAATTAAGAGGCATATAACATACCATGAGTAAATACTGCATCATTTAATTTTGGTTGCAGAAAGGCCTTGGGGAAATACCATCCTGTGAACTATTTAAATAAAGCAAGTAAATTATAACCTAAGAGGGAATCAAGAACTGAACTTTCACACTGTTGCCTAGCTTCATAATATGAAAAATATTGCCCTTTAGAGTAGGTTAATAAGAGAAATAAAATGCTTTTGTTACAATTAATTCTTGAGGTATTGAGCAGGCCTATCTAATGCGGTTAATAGTTAAAGGACTGGCATGATTTTTGTCTTTATTTTCAAAGCAATAAAGCGAAACTTATTTTTTGCAACCTTGTGTAAAAATCTTTACTGGCTTTGCCAACAAATTCCTGTAATTTCATACAGTGGTGAATGCAGCTCATTCATTCTATAATGGTACAACTACTCTGCCCATCTCGGATGAAGACAGAACTCCACGTAAAAGAATTAGCAAGACCTTAAATATGACTACAAGTCCTGAAGAAAAGAGAAAAATTATTGGTGACACCTTTGTTAAGGTAATATTTACAATTATTTGTCGATTGCCTTTTTTTAAATGATATGATTTCTAGATACCTCTTTACATCAGACTGTTTCATTCCAAAGCACTGTGCACTCAGTGGCATCAGCGGTCTTAAGTTGCGGGTGACCTAACAAGCCTTTGGTACGTTATCCTAAGCCTAAAATTTTTGGCAGTCATTCAGTGGTCACAACATGGTTCACAAGCGTCGTGCTAGATCCACCTTCACATTTAGATATACTATATTGGTTGGCCATTCATTTCTGCTACGTAAACGTCTATGTACTGTTCTTTGCACCAAATTGATGGGTAATGTGAATTGGGGCATGCTTCCGTTGCTTTGCTGGAGATGAACCATTTTCCATCTGTCAGCTATCGGTGTTGGTGATGCAGACCTTTGATAATTGAAAAGTAGATTGGAACACTTTCTCTTTTTTCTCTCCATCTTGCAGATTGCCAATGAAGTTATTGGAGAAATGAATCTGAAACCTGAAGAGGTTTTTCTTGCTCAGGGTACCCTCAGACCTGATCTCATTGAAAGCGCTTCCCTTGTTGCAAGCGGCAAAGCTGAAGTCATCAAAACTCATCATAATGACACAGAGCTGATTCGAAAGTTAAGAGAAGAGGTAAACGGAAATGAGGATACTGGTGTATCCGTCTGGTTCTCACAGATGTTAAGCTGAGTATCAAAAATGACCAGCTTCTATGTTTTGCTGGTATAACTGTCCCATGTTGATGGGACCCTATTCTGATGAGGCTCTTCAGATTCTATTGTAATATGTTGCAATTTATTACACTTCTTTCTAGTTGCTACATTCCCAGCGTATTGTTTGAGTATTGTCAGCATTGTCATTCAGTCAGAATTGTTTGAGTATTGTCCAGCATTGGAAGCTGTGGAAGATGTCAACAGATTGAACGTGGATTCATTCAGTGTGAACAGTGGTGTTCTCAACTGCAAGCTGAAAGCTGTTTCCTCACTCTTTTACTTTTTAACCTTCAGCAAACCTGCATCCTAGGAAGGAAGCAGAGCAATAGCAAATATGTTTAGCAGGAGAGTAGTTTAAGGCTTCTCAGACAACTTTATTCTGGTTGAGCTGGAATTCGTGATGTAATGGGTCACTTATTCCTTCTGTTGTTTCTTGTTCTGAACACTAGTCAATGGGTAACCTCTAGGTACCGATAATCCAGATCTGGTACATTATGGATTCAGGCAAGAGTGGTGACAGTGCTTTAGTGAAAAGATAATCAGCTCCTGTTGAGAGGGCCAAAATTGTCCTCCTCTTGAACCTCTAGTAACATTCAGCACTGCAAGCATAGTATTTTCCTCTCTCTTGAGAGAGCATGAGGATAATACATTTGAATGAGTTGAAATCTAGGGATAGTTCCTTTGGGTACCTACAAGGATGAGTTCTTTCTGTTCTTGTGCAGCTTCTGCATCCCGTTCCTAGTAACCTGATCAGCAGCAGTACACTGGTGGCACACAATCTGTTTGCCAGTTGTCAATTTAAGAACCCACAAATCTTTCTGAAATGATCCAATGTGGACATCTATGGGTGACAACCAGGAGAAGATGATATAAACACAGGAGGTCGAACTGTCTGAAGATAAGCAGCCCAAGTCCTGTCCCTTTGATTGCGCTCCCAATCAGTCTGTTTAGTCCAGAAAAGCTTTTTGAATACCTTTCTCATGCAGAGGTCTTATCTATTAGCATATAAAGCCCTGTTTTGCCTTTTCTGACATTAGAATGGTAAGATCTCTAACTGTATTATAAAATAAGAAAGAATCAACACATGAGACATCACATAATAACCCTGTTGGAAGGTGCTCAGTATTAGCAAGTACCATAGGAGAGAAGTAACCATTACTGACCTGCACTTCTAATACTGTACAAAGTATTTTCAAGACTTTTAGATTGGTTTGACAATCTAGAGAAGAGAAGAAAGGTCTGAATTTTTGAAGACAGTCAGAGCAAGCTTGACCTACAGCTATATCTACATTGATTGAGCCGTTGATACTTCTGGCACAAACTTAAACTTCCTTGTCTTATCCTCTGTCCTGCAACTGTTTCACAAAGCCACGTTCACATGTACTTTTCTTTCCAGGGCTTACGCGAGTGTTGGCAGCCAATGTTGTGAAAAGCAGGCCAATTTGACTGCCATAACCTAAACATTTGAGGCTTTTTGTTTGAATATGTAAGCTGGAGTCTAAATTGCCCCCTCTTTCTTTTTTTAAGGGTAAAGTAATAGAACCACTGAAAGACTTTCACAAAGATGAAGTGCGAGTGCTAGGGAGAGAACTTGGTCTTCCTGAAGAGCTGGTTTCGAGGCATCCCTTCCCAGGTATGAGAGTTGGTCTGTACTACTTAGTGAAGGGCTATGCGTCACAGCAGTATTGCTTAGACTGTACTTAACCTGTAGAATAAATTTATGTTGAAGCATAAACTTTACCTCTAAACTGGAAAAACACGATGGATTTATTAGTTTTTACTTAAGCAGGATCTTTTTTCAGGAAAAGAACATTTGAGAGCAGCTTTATCATGTGTAGTGATTAAAGGAAAAGTTTTCTAATTGAGTTTGCTTTTAGCTATGTTTGTTTCGTTTTAGTTGTATAAGCCAAAGAAAGAATTGTCAGTGAAGTCCAGCTGAATGCTGCCTGAGCTGTCAAATGTGTCTTACTTGAAATAATGGCCTATATCTCCCTGCCTTTCTAAGGGGCATTTGCTGTTTTGAAAATGATTGCATGGAAAAAAACAACAGTTGTCCACCAGAAAGCATCAAAGTATATAACACAGCAAAGCCCACATCGGTTTAAGAGGGTGATGTTTTTCTGTCCATGTGTTTTAAAATTGTCCTGCAGGGTGTGTAGCAGGCACTGGCAGAGCGCGTAGGCTGTTGTGCTAACGTACCAGCAACACATGAAATGCAAGAAGCTGTCTGCAGACATTTCCAGCAAATTACACGTGCTTTTCTGTTAAGTAGCTAAAAGGTCAAGTAGCCGTCAGGGGCCTTTTAAAAACAAGGGAGACTCAACTGTGTGTTATAACCAACTCTTTCATCCCAGTTGCCTAGCAAAGGGAAGGAGGAGGTTCCTGTTCGCTTTGGCTTGCCGTCTACCACACGTCACCACTAACTGCTGCTTTGCGCAGCCGTCCAATTTAAGGTGTAGTTAAATAATGCTTAAACGTACCAAACAGAAATACTGTTCCAGAATAAACTGCTTGTGTATTTTATTTTCTTTTTTTGTCTTGTAGGGTGTTAAGACAATTGAAGTATAGGTACACTGGCAAAGCATACTGTTTCTCAAGGATTGACTGCTGTTCCAGATGCTGTCGCATTTTTAGGTGAAAATCAGCTTTCCTGTTACTTAGCATAACGTTTTTTCAACTTTGCATTGCAGGTCCTGGTCTAGCAATCAGAGTGATATGTGCTGAAGAGCCATACGTGTGCAAAGACTTCCCTGAAACAAACAACATCTTGAAAATAGTTGCAGATTTTTCTGCAAGTGTTAAGAAGGTAACAAAATTGTTAAATTCTGATATGCATAGAAGTAGTATGATCATTCTGTAGTGGCCTGCAACGAGGTTTAAGCTGCTAAAAGTTTAAAACTACTTACTTGTGCTCTTTAAGGAGTACTGCATTCCAGTACAACTCACTTGAAGCCATGCAGTAGAGTACAGTAGAATTTTTTGCACCAAGACTGGTGCCAGTGTTAAACAATTTTAGTTAAACTTTGTACAGATGGGGATTTTTGGAGATGTTTCTCTCCCTGAAATAATTGTAACTTTGTAGATTTGCATGCCCTAACAATCACTGAATGTCTAAACTAAAGTGTAGGAGCAAGGAGCTAGTGCTCGCCAGATGTCCTGAAGAGAAACCTGAAGTTTTTAATGGGTGATGTTTAAGTTCTCAGTCTCCTTAACTGTTATGACCTTCATGATTACTGTACGCTCACTTGAACTAAACTGCAGGGGGCTGGAAAGTCGTTAGCAGAGGCCTGCTAAGTCGAAGTCTTACGTTCAAAGCGACTTCCAAAACACTGAAGGGGAATATTTCCTTGAAAACTCATTGAATTGCAGTGTTGCGTAACAGGATATTGCTTTGTTCCGTATCAGAAATAAACAACAAAACCAAAAAGTACAGCTTTGTGAAAGAGAGAATGAGCATAGGAAAAAAAGCTTCACCTGTGGACTTGGAGAGCTTCAGCTTAAACTGCGTGCAGTCCAATCAAATAAAACTGCTTTTGCTCCGATGTAGTTGTTAAATGAAAGGGATTTTTTTAAATAGTTCCAAGGGATAAATGTGGACTAAATTTAAGCAACCAGCTACTTACAATGCAAATATTATTATTATTTTTAAGTTCTATTTGCATGCTTGGGGGGCTTTATTTAATTGAAAATTATTTCTCTGCGTCATTTCACAGCCACATACTTTGCTGCAAAGGGTCAAAGCGTGTACAACTGAAGAAGATCAGGAGAAGCTGATGCAGATTACAAGCCTACATTCACTGAATGCCTTCTTGTTACCAATCAAAACTGTGGGAGTGCAGGTAAATGGATTCGTTCCAGAGATGTGAAAGCCGCTTCCTGGCAGCGTGGCAGGCTGCAGTGAAGCATAGTAACTGCTGCTTTAAGATTGAATGAAAATAAAGGGCTTGACTCAAGAACATAAACTTCAAGTGACTGTGATACCTATGTTATTGTCATTTGTCAGTGCTGGTGTGGTGCAAAGGTGTGAAGACATCTGAACAGACGCCTGAGTAAATGCCAGATGTTGTATTTGAGGATGTCATTGAGGTTGAATAATGCTGGACACTTACAGGCAGTTTCTTCATGACTTCATAACCTTGTAGACCTCTGCTGTATCCTGTTGTCCCCTTTAAGGCTGAGGAGCCCTAGACTAAGTTGGTCAAAACCCCCCTGCTTCCTACATTTGAACGTGCTTGTTGCCCTTTCCTGTACTTTTTCAAATTGTACTATATCCTTATCGGGAAAGGAACCAGAGCAGTGCAGGCTGTGCAGGATACGGGAACGCTTGAATCTGTGCAGTGGCACAGTGTTTTCTTTCCTTTCACCCCTTTGCTAATGCCACTGGAATTTTTGTGGGCTGTCCTTTGTATTTGGTTTGTGTTTCTGTCACCAAATGCTGAGCTGGCATTCTCGTGGAATTGTGTGCAGTAACTTGGAAGAGTTCTCTACTGAGTAGTCATAGCTGTAAAGTACCTTTCTTTGCTTTATCGGTATTGAATTATGTCTTTTAAGCAGCTGATAATAATCGTGTGTGTCTCTTCTGTAACTCCATGCAGTCAGCTCTTCTTACTGCTGCAAATAGCAGTATCATCGTCAGATTTCTGCACTTCATCACAGGCTTTCTTCAGATGGTGCCATCAAAATAACAATACACAATCAATCCCTATGCTCAGGTCACTTTATACGAATCTTTACATGCTGAAATTTTTCCTTTTGTACGCTCTTGTTAGCTCACAAGAGGTCTGTCTCATTCTGTATTTTCTCATTCACTTGGTATCTCTCAGCGTACTGATTTCACCAGCTTAGTGTCTTCTAAATGTTGACACAAAGTATGGTCCTGGAACCTATGGGATGAACGGGAAAGTATTGTGAACTATTTTGGCAAAAAACTTCATGTTCAATTATTATTATTTTTAATTTATAGGGTGACTGTCGTTCATATAGCTATGTTTGTGGGATCTCTAGTAAAGATGCTCCACACTGGGAGTCTCTTATGTTTCTTGCCAGGCTCATACCACGCATGTGTCACAACATAAACAGGCAAGTATTTTGAATTATACTTATTTCTAATGATCTCCTTAATGCATGGAAGTTTAGCATGTGCAAGCATTCTCCTGTTTAATCTATGGTAGAGGTTTTTTGTACGTTGGACAGGTGTATCATAGAGAGGTTACAAATACACAATAAATCAAAACATAGGTTTATTTCTGGAATTACTAGCTCGGAAAAGAAATCGATAGCCTATGTCTTCTTGGTTTTTTTTTTAAGCACTTGATTAGGCAACATCCAGTGTAACTTATGCAAAATCTTTTTTGGAAGATTCCAAGCCTGTTGATGAGTTGTAATGACATGCAGTGTTTTTTCTGCTTTGTGTCAAAAAGGGAATTTACATGGGATTGTCAGTTCTAATGGCCCATAGGAAAGCTCCAAAGCTGGGCACTTCAATCGTAATTGAACTTTTTTGTGAATATGCATTTTTCTAGCTACTTGAGTCCATAACTTTTCTAGCAGCTGAAATTGCTTGGATATTAAATCAGTTCTGGAGAATGCATGTTTTCCTTGCCTGGCTGTAGACTTTCTGATGAAACTGCTTATAATTGCTTATAGCAAAACTTAATTTTGTCACATAAGTGACGTATACTGAAAGAGGTATTATTCTTAAAGGTGAGATCTTGAATTGCAAGGTGATACTTTAAACTAAATCAGAGGGAGCAAAACAAGGTATAAAATCAGGATCGCGTGTGCAATTTCAAAGTATGTGCTGGATTTACAGCATTGCTGTCTTCTTTAAGCTCTTTTGGATTTAATACTACCCTCCTGAATATACCACATCTCTGGGAGTTCTGCTGTACCAGCGTATGTTTTCAGAATCTTTCATTGCTGTTCATAGGGACACTGAAGCTGACAGTTTGAGGAGTGCACTGAAATAGTTGGTTTTCTGCCCAGCTATGCTTGCAGGCTTCATATTGCAAACAAAAATAGAGTGTAAAGCTTGCATATTTTTCTGCTTTGGATTTTAGACAAGTATTCTTGGTTTGTATCTGCAAACTCAAATAACTTGTGTGTATCTGTCATAGTAAATCCTTGTATGAGGCCCATCAGACAATATTATACTTCGCTTTTTGTTCTGCAACATATAAATTACAATGAATGAGATTAAAAAGATAAATCTGATATGACTGGTTTGAATTCAGAAGATATTTTATTACAGATTTAGTTATGTAGATTTATAAATTGCAATGCTAGTGCCCTGTGCTGAAAACCCAGCTATTCATTAATAATAAGGTTTACTATTTACTGGTATTTTTTGGGTGCTTTCCTACTAGGAGAGAAGATAGAAATTGTAAGCACTTATTAAGTAGCTTTCTTAGAATAATCTTAACTCTTAGTGACATCACAGTAAAATTGGGAAAAACAAGCAAACAAACAAACAAAAAAAACCAAACCCCTTTGTGATACCACTGAGTTAGTGTTTCTGTTTTTCCAAAGGATTATTCTCTTCAATAAGTAATATTGTGGCTATTGCTAGTCTCTAGCAGACCAAAATAAATTAGTACCTTTGACTGCCAAAGCTAGTATGCACGTCACGTTTATAGAATATATGCATGAAGTTATATTAAGCTCTAGTTAGTAGCTAAGGAGCAAAATCAAATATTATACTTTTTTTTTTTCCTAGTTTTGTTTTCTCACTGCAATACTAAAGACGTGGTCTTTAGGCAATCTGGTTTATTCCATGTATGCAAAATGTGTTTTTCTACCGTCCTGTTTGTTTTGCAGAGTTGTGTACGTGTTTGGTCCACCGGTGAAAGAACCTCCTACAGATGTCACCCCCACTTTCCTGACCACAGGAGTCCTCAGCACTTTACGTCAAGCTGATTTTGAGGCTCACAATATTCTCAGGGAGTCTGGTAGGTACTTGCCCTTATCCCATGGATTAGACTGGTTCAAGATCCCTGCGAACCTTACTGTTATATATAGTTATAATGGTACTGTCAAAATCTACAAGCTTCTTGAATATCTCCAAAGAAGTGAGAAATTCATGAGTTGGCAGGCAAGAGCCTTTTCTGAAAGTTGTAGAAGCTGATAGCTAAAGGACAGGGATTGCTAGCCTCTCTGCTAGCAGAATTAATTTGGGGGGATTTTTGGGGGCTGAGGCTTGCCTCTGGCGCGTCATGAAGTTCACAGGTGTGGTGCTTCACTGCACTGCAAACTTCTGCAAAAAGTACTGTTAGCCAGCTGAAAGTTAACTGAATAACTGCTCTTTGCTGATGTCTCAGTCATCAGTATTTACCTGAAGTAAATCAGCTGCGTAAAGAAACTTGACATAGTTTCTAAATCATGGATTATTTTTTTTTTTTTTTTTTTTTTTTTTTTTTTTTTTTTTTTTTGTGGAAAGAAGGGAGACCAAATACTAAGTTTCTAATGGTGATGATGCTCACCACTTGTAGTGGCTTCATATTTCTTAAAGTAGAAGCTGCATTTGTAAGCCCAACCACTTCAGGCTGGCAGGCGGTAATCCTTCGAACCCTCGCTGTCCAGGGAACACTCCATACCCTGGGATGCGGTACACGGGCAGAGTCTGGGGAGACGGTCGTTCTGAGGTTCAGCGCTTTTTTCTTAATTACCTTTGAAGATGTGATATGCGTGGGAAGCAGTTCATCACTCGCCTGTGTTTTGTATAAATCAAGTTACAAAGGATATCTCTTTTTAAAAATACATATTCTGTTTGCAAGGCTGTCTTACCAAAATTTGTACAAAAATAACCCCAAAGGGTGAGGATAACACTGTCGGTTGTGTTTGTAAAACTGTAGATGTGTCTCACTAACTTTTGGTGACACTTGCCTTTGTGTGAATGAAACGCTCCCAAAAATAAGACTTCAGTTACCGTTTAGTGAAAAAGACTCCCTGTACCAACAGCTCAGGCCGGCGCTAGCGGAGGGTGAGAGCCTGCATCAGCGTTAGACTGGCTCTGCGGGCTGCCACGCACCTCAATCCCCAACTTCTGCATCGTTTAAACAGTGAAATTAGGAGGTCTGTGTATTGGCTTTCAGAAGGAGGTATCTTAAAAAAAAAAAAAACAACGGGGAGAGGTGATTGCCTGGAGTTACCGATCAACCGCCAGCAACAGGGATACGTAAAAGCTTTCTCTTAATTTTGTCAGAGACAGAGATAATTGTGAACGGTCTTTTTGGGCTTGGTGTGGGGACAGATCAAACCCCACAGTTATGTTATGTGGGAAGGAAAGTAGATCCTAAATTGCATTCACAGTGAATTACAGGGGGTAACGGAGGTTATCTGGTTTTGTTCTGCGTGCCTGCAAATGCCCAAGATTATTTCAAGTGGCAATTTGAGTAGTTTTAGCGTCTGCAGCACTAATTCCATAATTGTATCATGAGCGTGAGCATCTGGGGTGTGGTAGCACTAGCACAAAGATCCCAGAGGATGGGAACGTAGCTCCTAGCACAGAGTTTGAAGTACACGTGGGAAGTTCTGTAAAACTTCTATCACGTTTGTGTCTTTAAACCAAATTAATGCACTTTGTACTACTATTTTCTGAAGGTTATGCCGGAAAAATTAGCCAGATGCCAATAATCCTGACACCATTGCATTTTGATCGGGACCCCCTACAGAAACAACCTTCCTGTCAAAGATCTGTGGTTATTCGAACTTTTATTACAAGTGATTTTATGACTGGCATTGCAGCAACTCCTGGTAATGAGGTTCCAGAAGAGGTAATATGTGTTTTCAAGTTTCTTTTCAATGTGAGCTGGTATTGTAGATGGCTCATATTGACTTTCTTCCCTCTCTCGATTGCTTGCCTTGCCTTTGATTTTATTGCAATTTTTTGTCTCTTTCACAGTATTCGTTAGGAAGAATATAGCGGTGTTTTGGGAAAAAAAACTGTAACAAAATGAGAAGCTGGCAGATGGGTATGACAAAGGCTTTGCGACAGAGTTGAGCCAAAATACCATCAATTAAAAAAGAAAGAATACCCCAGCTATTCCTGGGGTTTTGAAATGAATTTTTTGCATTAGTAACTGGAAATGTCCTGACTGACAGCATTGCCCTTGACCCCACTTCCGATTTTACCGGAACGTGCTGTTTAACACCTCAAAGTGTGCTGTTCTCTATTAAGGTTACTAAAAGGATTTAGGAGTCAAGTTCAGGCATATTTTCCTGGGAAACTTTATCCATGTCCAGTTTGAAGTACGTTGTCTCTCTGGGAGTGCAGTGTAGATGAGGAACAGAATTGACTTTTATTTTAAACGTATTTTAAAAGCATATAGGCCTTGTTTAGTAACTGTATGTTATTGAAGCCTTTAGGGCAGCCTGTCCATTTAAAAAGAAATGATACAAGGTTAGGTTATCATGTAAGCTATTCCATTGTATAAAATGAGGATTCGTTTCACCTTGAAGTTTGTATTCAAAAAAAAACCAAACCACAAACAAAACAACCAAACACCACAAAACCCACAAGCAAACAAAACCCCCCTGCATTCTTCAAAATATCAAACGGTCACTTTAAGGCTAGGTAATAATGGAGTAACAAAATAGTAGAGGTTTTGGAAAATACCTGTGTTTATGGGGAAAATAATCATATTTGATTAAAAATTTTCTGTTTTTCTATGGAGAGCAATGCACTATTTAATTTATGCTTGCACTATGAAACAGCACGTCATCTAAGTGGCATTGTTGTGAACTGTGGGATTTTTAAGGAAGCTGAACTTCGAGGGATCAGCAAATTCTTATCTAGAATACTTTTGCTAACATGAATTGCTTGTGAGCTCTGGAGAATAACTCTCAAGGGAAACTCCCTTGGTGCCTCTTTCTGTTTTTTGTTTTGTGGGGTTTTTTTGTTGTTGGTTTGGTTTTTTTACCTTTAGAGCTGCCTTTTTTTGTTTTCAAAGGGGTTTCACTCAGACTGTTGCTTTGGGGGTTTTTTTGTGGTTCAGCTGGAGCTGATGGTCTGAGAAGAGTCTGGAAATGATTGATAGTAACACGTAACAGCAGACGTTCCTGCTGAACTTTCAGGAAATAGGTTTGAAGGTGAAGAGTGCTGCCTTGAGGGAGGTGTGTTGCGGTCGACACCCTGGTTTGTTATCAGTGCCGAAACCCAGCAAGTTCCAAATGTAACTGCAGATATCACAAAGCCTGGAGGTTTTGTTTAAGTTGATTTTATTTCTTAATTGGTGATAATATGCTAATAACTATAGGCTCTTTATGTCTTGCGTATAACAGAACTAGTGTGAACAAAGTTTTCCTTTTTAAGCTTTTCTCGGGGAGGTTTCATGGGGTATGTTTTACATGCTTTCTTCTGATAATTTTTTTTTTTTCCTCCTCCGCAATAGGTTGTGTTAAAAATGGTGGCAGAGATTAAGAAGATTCCTGGTATTTCTCGGGTGATGTATGACTTGACATCAAAGCCACCAGGAACTACGGAGTGGGAGTAATTAACTTTTTTCTATTAAAGTACTGTGTGCAGTCTAAATCATATCAGAAACCATTCCCAGTGTTGACATGCAGTACTGTGAAAGAGTGACTGGAGCTGCTACATCGCATCAGATTCCTCTCCTGGAGCATCAACCTGCAGTTAAGAGCTGTGCTGGGGATAACTGAGTGGGGCTGAGGATTTGTACGGGTAAATAATCATGGCAGCATCGCCGGTGCGCAGACAGATTCCCTTCGCTTTTGCCTTTGTTTTACTGATTCTTCCTGTTTTCATGTGTTTTATCGTTAGTTGTCATTTCAACGTCTCTTTGGTTTTGTACACTGTGTAAAAAGAGACAGTTTATTTACTTCCACCAAAAGCATTGTTTCAGCCTAAAAAAGTAAAATGAATTCTTTGTGACCAACTGCTTTTGAACGGATTTACTATAAATAAATATTTTGCCAAATGGAGTAGTGGGTACTGTTGAGTTGTGAAATTGCCGTGTATCTGTTGTATACTGTTTAGCCTGTTCCGTACTGTTTGACGTATTAGCCCATGGCAATAACGTTGAGCTCCAAAAGAGCAATGCTAAAATATTGATGAAGTTACCTCTGTCTGTCTTTCTGTACTCGCTGCCTCTTGCATTGCTCGGTAGGTGTGCGTGTTGGTAACAGACGTGTGTACACCAGCTAATCTTTGACGTATGCACACATGCAGCAAGTGTATACTAAATTCCAGACACTGAAGTATCTTGGTGTGCTCCTGGGGACTCTTGATAGAAGCGTGAAAATGGGAGTGCAGTTTGGAAAGCTGTTGCACCAGAGCTACTGGATCTGCGAATCCTGTTTCTGCCCTCCAGCGCTTGCGCAACAGTCCCTTTGCAGCCTGCTGCCGATGTGCTTTCCTTATACTTGATGACAGTTTATTTTCTACGCATTTGCTTTTACAGGAATTTTTTTTTTTTGTATGTATTGTACTTAGCTTGATCTTTAAGATCGTTGTAGTCGTTAGTGTGGAGTCCTGGTATCGGAGGTGACTTGCTCAATCCGTATAGATCCCTTCCGTCATTGGTATTCTGCTGTTTATGTAGTGAAGTAAGCACTAATTTGAGAGGTGGTTACTTTGGACACCTGTGCTTTTCTGATGTATTGAGGCAAAGCTATTTCCATCCACCTGAGAATCGTGAGCATGTCCTGCCGTTGCTCTCTGTGAAAGTAACAGCTAAATTCTGACCTGAGCAGCTTGCTGGGTACCTCCACCGGTGGAACTGTAACTGTGTCCAGGCTCATCCCTCTTACCCTCTTTTTTTTTTTTTTTTAATTTAAGCGGTTGCATTTTATTCGGCTGCAAGATTACCATAGTATTATGGAGTAAAATACTTGTTTTAAACTGTTCAATAACACGGAGTATTTAATGACTTCTATTTCCACTTGCATAGATTTGTGAACTGGAATTAATGGTTGAAAGTGTTGTTCTATATTCTTTTGATTGCACACATTTTCCTGTTCTTACATCTACTGCCTACACGTTATGGAAATTTCGTTTAATTTCTGCTTATAGGAAATGGCTAACTCGTGCAAATTTATTCTTTTGCCTGTGTTACTGAGTGGTGGTTTTTCACTTGGAGGAGGAGATGGCGTGTTGCAGCCTCTGCTCTTTGGAGCCCTTTGGGGACACCGGCGTGCAGGAGAGCAGCGGACAAGGAGCTGGTGTCATTTGGAGTTGGGAACACTGCCTCCCCCTCGCAGCCCTGCTCCTGGCAGGCTTTGTAGCTTGGGCAGATTGATATTAATCCATATCTCGGTTGCCTCCTTTATAAAATGGGGGTAGTAATTCTCACCCCCATCCGTCATAACCTCTTTGAGCCCTTTGGATGAGCTTTTTGTGATGTAAGTGAAGTATTATCAATACAAATGTTCTTTTGTTAGTGGACTGTGATCTGTAAGAGCCGTTGGTCAAAACCAATGTAAATCGGTGTTTGCTGTGGCAGAATCTGTTATAGCACGGGTTCTGTTGAGAACAAATTATCTTTGTAGCTTATCTCAAAGGAAAGCTCCCTAATGAAATTATGGCCTTAGAGTACATTTTTACTTTTTGTCAGAAAGAGCTGAGGATAGTTGTTTTCATTTTACGGTGTTGGCATCTCAGACGTAAAGGGTGCAATGACAAGAAATGAATCTTTTAGGTGTGATGCAGAAATCCTTCAGCCTTTTAATGCTCTTGCTTCTTGTAAGTAGGCTTGCTCTTGCTGCTGCTGCTGCCGCCACCAGTTTGTGTTGCCTTGACAGCAAATAGGCAAAACAGAAGGAATTACTAAAAAGTAACGCAAAGAATATAGAGCACCTCTTAAACCCAAACCCTTCTCAGTTTTGACTGAGACACTTAGTTGGTCTCCGTGTAAATAGATCTGCAGTCTGTAGTCCCATAGTTGTGATGGAACTCACAAGAAAACTTGCGCGGCGATGGTGATGCCCGGTGGTGGGGGCTTACGGTAACTGTTGTACCTGCGGACCACGCACTTGCAGCGTACCTGGGCAGAAATCTGTTATTCACTGCACGTTGCACCCTTGGAGTTGCATCTGAACTAGAGGCATGGTGTATCCCTGTACGCTATGTCTATACTGAAGTTTGACGTACACTTTTACCATCTTTTAATCACCTGGATTGCTTTCATGTCTGTAATGAAATGGCGCTTGACAGCAATTCCTGTGCTTTATAGGAACATATTTTGGTTTTGGTTGTTTTTTTCAAGCCAGAAAGTTGACTATTGAAAATTTTAGGCATAAACTGTTGCACTATGATCAAAATGTCTTATCGAAATGAAATTTGTGACCTTTAGCTCTCTTCCCCCTGTTTGACACCTGTGCCATGCATTGTAGACGTGGTGGGTTGTTCTTAGGAAGGTTGGTGTTATCATCCCAGCGGTTCTTGCGTATTTTTATGGAATCCATGTGTATCGGACAGCCAGAAGTGGAGAGAAACATAATACTCTGTTCACATTTCTTAAAAAAAAAAAAAAATAAAATAAAAAAAATAAAAATTACATTTAGCACCTAGTTTACAAACTAATAACTGTAGCTGCCCTGTACAATTGTTCACCTCGAGTCTTCAGTAAAACATGTCAGCGGTTAGAGGAATTTGTATTGGGGGCATTCCCCATCATTCTCGATTTTTAACATTTTTCTGCTTGTGAAATGATAAAGTACTGTGAGCCTTAATTTTTATCCACAAATAAAAATATTATGTTTGAACATTGGTGTGACTTTTTTTTTTGTTCTAGGGCTTACATGTGGAAACTACATTATAAATGGACTGTCCATTTTGGGTTGAAAAAGCTGGTTTGTGGCAGTTGTGCTTTCCGGCTGCAGACCATGCTGGGTAAGGAGATGTCCCTGCCGGGGCACGGCTGTCCCTTGCGGTGTCACAGCACAGGACACCCCGCTGCAGAGTGACGGGGCGCTCTGTGGTGCTTGCCCCGTGCGTGCTTTTGTAGTGTGCTACGCCATGCCAAATGTAACTTATTCCTAAAAATGTGTATAGAGCCTTTTCTGGGGCTCTGTTCTAGCAGTGCCGTTAACTAACCTAACCTGTGGTGCCCGCACAGCTGGGGACAGGCTGCTCTGTCCCTCGGGGGGCTGGTGATGGCTCTGCAGTGTCCTAGTGGGGAACTCCTGCCACACCTCGTTGCGTTGGGGTTACGGTTGGTTTTGTGGCGGACCTCTGGTGCTGGTGTTTAATTGTTTTTAGCAGTAGGTCACTGTTTCAAGACTGCATGCAAAGTTCCCCTTTAAAAAGAAAAAAGCAGCTGAGATTATAGTTAAGAGCAAAACCTTCAGGTGCAGTCGTAAGGAGTTACCATCACCGGCAGGTGAGAGTGTGAGTGGGCAGCGGTCACTCATCTTGCTTGAAGATCCTCTCTTGCCCTGCAGGAGCTACACTTCGTAAGTAAAGTAAACGTGACAGCTGTGATTTCGGTATAAATGATTTGGCCTCCAGCGCCGCGGCGGTTCTGGCTCGGTGGGCAGTGCCTGTGCTCGGGCTGTGCCAGGGGCTCGGGGCCACCATGGGAGTGGGATTTCATGGAGCCGCTGCTTACTGTCTGCTCCCGGATGTGTGGTGCGAATGAGCCCTTGTCCCCCAAAGAGCGCAAGAGCGAGTTATTCTCGTCCAGGCCCCCGGCAGTATTTGTGAGTGGCTGCGGTGCTGCTGGCAGCCCTCTGCTCCACCGCCTGTTGTGCCTCGGCAGCCGGAGCCGCAGCACTCACCCCACGCTTGGGACCCACGTACCTTGCAGAGATGGCAGGGCTTTGCTTTTTTGGGGGGCTTGTCTTCCTGTAGGGAGTCTATAAGACGAATGTCTCATCTTGCATGTTTTTCTTCCGTAGCTCGGGAGTGAGGGAGTCTCCAGGGCAAAACCCTCTGCAGCTTCCAGCCTTTCAGGAGACCGTTAAGGGATTTCGGGGAGAAGCAGCAGGAAGGATCCGAGGTGAGGAGGGCACGCAAGTCTTGACTGAGCATCGCCCCGAAGCGCTTTGGGAGCTGGGGATGCAGCAGGGGCGGCTCCAAGCAAGGCGACGGCTGCGCAGTCGGGCTCGTTGGGGGGCTCCAGGTGGCCGGAGTAGGGATGCTCCTGGGGTCTCTCCTCCCAGTTCCCGGCAGCAGGGCCAGCAGTGCCACCAGCGCATCCCGCCGCCTCTGGGTGCCGCCCCGCATCCGCCCAGGGAGCGGGAAGGTGCTCGGGGTCCCCGTTACAGGAATGAACAAGTTCGTGGGAGCAGCCCCTCGCAGCGTGAAAGCAGCGGGGGAAAGAACGGTTGCAGAAATGAAGCTAGAATGTTTTTCACAGAACTGTAGTTTTCCACAAAAGCTTTTTCAGAAACTTCACAGAATAAAAAGGAGTTTGGATTACTGGGGTTTTTTGTTGTAGATTTGGAAGAACTTTGTTTACCTTTTCGGCACAGGCTGCTCCTGCGATCCTGCACGCTGCAGCGTGGTACCCTCTATGTCGTGGTGGAACTTCCCCTGTGTTGCTTCCTCAGTTAAAAATACTTAAATTAGTTTTCTAGTGATGTCATATCTGTTAAGTTTCTTTAAATAGCGGGGCACGTATTTCTGGGGCTGCCGTTCTTGCCCTGTGCTGGGGTCACCAGCTTTAGCTCTCTGGCTTCACCTTAGTCCAGTAAGGATCTTTCTAATAGAACAAAAAGCCTCTCTCTTAAAATGTTTCTGCTGCGTCTTACAGCGAGTGCAGCTCCCAAGCGCGGTTTCTAACGGAGTCGGAGGTTGGTGCCGGCTGCAGCTTGGCCATCGGGCACCGCCTGGGCCGGGGCTCCCCCTGCTCGGGTGGCCCCGTGGTCCCCAGCGCTTGCTGCGGGGCTGCTCACGTGTCTGGCTCGTTTCCGTGCTCAGTTAGAAGCAGGTTGCAAAGAGGCTCTTGTGTGATGATGTAATAGCTGTTTGCGACTGACTTCGATGAGATTCAGGCCATTAACCCACTTGGCTAATGTGAAAATGTGAAGAAAGCTGTAAGTAAAGGAGTAAAGTGGGATTGTGAAGCAGTGTCCCAGCCAGACCGTTTCCATGTCTCAGCCTAAAGATCAGATCAAGAGTCCCTTAGGATTCTTCCTTCTAAAATTTAATTTCCCATTGAATTTCTTGCATCTCATCAGAGATAAGAACTGGAGACAAAGTGCTCTTGCTGTCCCAAGGATAACCGCTTCCCTGGAAGTGCAGTGCTGGGAGGTGAATTGCATCTCATCAAGGAGAGTGGATTATTTCTGTTTCTTTAATTGCCTGAACGCAAACTGCAGAAAACTGAACCCGTGCTGTAACTTAATTACTTCATTCTAAAATTGAATAGCTTTAACGTTTGAATGAGTTGGCTGGCTTTTGTGCTTTTGATTCCTTTATGGTTTTGAAGATAGCGAAGGCAGTCCTTAAAGATGACATCCTGAACTCCTGAAGGTCAGGCAGATGAAGAAAGCCCCAAACCAGCCCACCCCAAAGCGAGGTGTGTGACTGCGCGCAGAAAGGTTGATTTTTGTCCCGTACGCGCCATGGAGGGACCAGGTGTCAGGTGGGAATTCTGCTAGGAAATATTCACAGGCTCATGGAAAGCTTTTATTAACAAGGGGAAAACCCCAGCTGCCACCCTCTCCCTGCGGCATGGCTCCCAGGGTCCGTCCCCCTGCCCTGTCCTGGGGAGAGCTGCGGGGGGCTCCCAGACACGGAGCAGCCGGGTGGGATGTTTCTCTTGCCCTCATCCTGTTGCCGCCCGTCTGTCGAGAAGCAAATCGCCGGTGGGTGCCGGGGGGGCTGGACCAGGAGGTCCCTTAAGCGGGGCTGCACTTCCCACATCTTCAGCCTCGCCGCCGGGGGCTTCGGAGGAAGAGGGAGTGGGAAGGACAGGGATAATTCCCTTTCCAGAGGCTGGTGCGGCTGTGGGGAGGCAGGGCGCCCCTTAAGTGCTTCCCACACCACCACGGCAAGCTGCGCGCTACGTGGGGCTCTGCAGGCACCCTCGCTTCGGGCTTTGGCTGCGCCTTGTGCCCCGTCGCTCCCACAGGTGCCTTTGTATGGCTGTAATTGGTTTAAATGCGTGTTCACGAGCCCCCTTAGACCTGGTGTATTTTTCTTGTTGATCGTTCCCCAGAGTGGCTTGGGATATAAAGGCCAGTATAAAGCTGCTTGCAGGGTCTCTTCCCTTTTTAGCATTTTTTTGTAGGGTGGAAAACGCATGGAAAAATATTCTGGGGTAAGTCTAAGTTTTGTGAACAGCCTGAGTTGGAATCGTGTGTTAATTAAAGAGAAATGTTAATTAAAGAGAAAGATTTTCTGCTCCTTGCGGGGTCCGGTAGCGGGTGACAGAGGTGGGGGGCTGTGCCTGGGGTGGGGTTGGGGACTGTCCCCCCCATGTGTGTCCTGCTGGCCGCCTCGGGCTGAGCCCCCGGCCCCGCTGCTCCCGGGGCGGCCAGGCTCGCCCTCTGCAGAAAAGGGTGTTTGCCAACGTGTTTGTGCACACGCTTTCCTTAATGAAGAAGAAATAATTCAAAGCTGACGTGCATAATTCAGCACTCTGTGACATGTGGGCTGCCATCCGACCGTGGGCTTGCAGGGACGGTGAACCCGGCCACGGCCACCGGAGTCCCTGCGCTGTTGCCTCCCCAGTGGACCCTGCGGTGCCGCAGGGGGCACGGGAAGCTCAGCACGTTTCTGCGCCGTGGGCTCCTGGTGCTGCGGCTCTGCCCGAGGTGGTGCTTGGCTCTTGTTCGTGCAGTGCTCACAGGTCGGGTTTTACACCCAGGATTTACATTCTTGTGCAGCTTTTATCCTTTGGGTCGGCTTTAAGGTGTACCCTGGTGACTCAGTGCTGCTACTGCAGTTTGCTCTGCGAGTTGTTGGTTTTTGTTGTTGTTTGGGCAAGGTGACATGTGGCAAATAAGTACCAGGCTTATCTTTTCCTGTCTGATCTGCCTGGGGCTTGCCCAGCTGTCCGGGTTTCTTGGTGTGGAGGTGGGATGCCGCTCAGGACATTGGGAATGCAGTGGGAATCAGCGGGTTTTTAGGGGGTTTAGAGAAAAAAAACCTGAGGTTTCCTTGCTGCCTGCAGCCCCATGAGGGCTCTGGAGAGTTGTCCACCTGCTCCCGTGGAGGTCCAGACAGTCTCGGTGGCAGAGCTCAGTGGTGGACCAGGACTGAAGCAGACGCTGTACCTGTGCAGCAGGGAGCTCGTCGCTCTGCACTGCGTCGTGCAGGGGACCGGGGGAACTGTCCCCGCTGTGCAAAGGGGGGTGGCATCCCAGCGGGGACCCGGCACCCTGCACGCCTGGGTTTGAAGGTGGCTGAGTCAGGGTTTGGATTCAGGACGATCTTTTGTGCTTTGCGGAGCCGGCGTTTATTTTTAGTCACTTCTGTAGCGGTGATTGCCATGGTAACGCAGTGGCATCACACGGGTTCTCCGATGGATGTGCCGGTTGTCGTGCTCCGGCAGCACCGGACCACGAGGAGCAGATGTGGGGACAGGGCTCCTGGCCATGGTTTTTGGGGTGGAGGTGGCAACTCAATGTCCTGTGTCTGGTCCATCCCATAGATTCAGCTTACGGTCAGAGCCGGGGCTCGCTGCCACCCCCAGCTGGGGTTCACCACCTCTGGAAACCCAACGCAATCCTCCAAGCTCACAAACCTGTCCAGGAAGAATTTTAAATGCATCCTTGGAGCATTAAAGCTGCTCAGCAGGGAATTAACCGCTCAAAACCTTGTCGACTAAAGCGGATCAGCCTTTTTGTCTGAAATTTATGCAGAAAAGTAAAGAACAACGTGGGTGGTTCTGCACCTTTTCGTACTGTTTGAAAGCAGATGCTGAACGATCGGGGGATCGTCAGGCTTCAAAGGCTGGTGCACGTGTCCAAGAGCAGCGCCAGGCATGACCTTCCTCGCCTGCCCGCCCTGGACAGCCGCTCGCCTCCCAAAAGGTCTGACCATCTGAATTCCCCTTGACCTTGGAAAATCTTCCCCTTTCTAATCATGGATTGCTTGATCACTAGTTGCTCTCGGTGCGATCCAGAGCAAACCCAGAAAAGCCGCTCGTCAGCGATCTCGCTGAAGACTCAGCAAGGAGAAAAAAAATATGTTAATTAACTTACCCTGGAATTTTTCTTTTTGCTTGGGTGTGCTAGCACTGGTATTTGGCTCCAAGATTCTAGCTAAAAGTTGTTTGAGGAGATAAAAGGCTGAAGGAAGCCCACTTGCACTTCAGTTTTTTAATTTCAGCAGATTGACTCCCTCGAAGCTGAACATTATCCAGCGCTCTCCGAGCTGCCTGGCTCCCTTACGCCCTTCAAGGGGGCAGCTGGGAGCTTTCCAAGGGGCTGCCTTTGGGATTTATGCAGTACCATTCCACAAGCAAGTGCTCCACCTCCGTTTCAGGGAGAAATACAGTGCTTTATACTATCTGTCACTTCTAATTGCAGTGGTGTTTCCATCAGATGCACTAAATCTGGCCGGCACAGGAATACAGCGATACAGCAGCAAATTGCAAGCGGCTGTAGTTGCCCACGGGCTGGCTGAGACACCGTCCTCGGGTGAGCGGGCACGGCGATAGCCGGGGCAGTCCCTCCTGCTCTGCCTCCTGTGCTGCTCAGCAAATGGGTCAGAAATAGGCAGCACAGCTGGTTTTGGGTGTGACGGCTGCTCTGAGATCGGCTGGTCTGCAGGGGCTGGAGCTGCTCTCCTGGCAGGGGATCCGGGGGCAGCCCCTGCCCGACGGACACACTTGCTCTACCCGTGCAGGAGTGCCTGTCCCCGGCTCTGCTAATGGCACCAGATTTGTATCGCGTGCGATAAATCCAAGGGGAAGCGGTTTGCCTCCGGTTCCCCCACGTGCTGGGGAAGATTTACCAGCAGGTCTGGGAAACACGGAGAAACCAGATGCTCCTTCCCCAGGAGAAACATCTGTAATGCTCTGTTCCTGGATAGGATCATAGAATCACCTAGGTTGGAAGGGATCATGGAGTCCAACCATCAACCTAACACTGCCAAACCCACCACTAACCCATGTCCCTCAGCACCACGTCTACCCGGCTTTTAAATACCTCCAGGGATGGTGACTGCACCACTGCCCTGGGCAGCCTGTTCCAGTGCTTGACAACCCTTTTGGTGAAGAAATTTTTCATAATATCCATCCTAAACCTGCCCTGGCACAACTTGAGGCTGTTTCCTCTCATCCTGTTGCTTTTACTTGGGAGAAGAGACCGACCCCCCTCGCTACAGCCTCCTCTCAGGGAGTTGTAGGGAGCGAGAAGGTCTCCCCTCAGCCTCCTCTTCTCCAGGCTGAACACCCCCAGTTCCCTCAGCTGCCCCTCGCAGGACTTGTGCTCCAGACCCCTCACCAGATGCGTTGCCCTTCTCTGGACACGCTCCAGCACCTCAATATCTTTTTTGTCATGAGGAGCCCAAAACTGAACACAGTATTCGAGGTGGGGCCTCACCAGTGCCGAGTACGGGGGGACCATCACTGCCCTAGTCCTGCTGGCCACACTGTCCCTGACACAGGCCAGGATGCTGTTGGCCTCCTTGGATGGCAGCAGAGTATCAAAACTCGGGGCTCTCCCGCGAGCTGGGGGATGAAATGCCTTTGTGCTCCCTGCCAGGAGAGAGCTGCATATGTGGAAATACATTAACACCAGTTTCTGGTGTATTGGATGTTGAGATTTCTCCTTAGAACCTGAAGTATATAGATATATCTGACTCTTGGTTATCCAGTAATGCCTGTGATGCAGCTATTTTCACCCTTTTCCCCCCCAAACGCTGTTCCTATCACAGCAGCCGGCTCCTCACCCCACAGGGGCCGTGTTGGGGTGGCATGATGCCCATCCGACGTTCCTCACGGGCAAAAGGCTGGAGGGGAGCATGTGCTGCGGGGGAAGCAATGCTGCTGGCTTATAAATGTATTTCACGTTACTGTTGGGCTCCACTCCCCAGCAGCCGGGAGGGTCCTCCCCCATCTGCTGCTTATTTGGGGTTTTTTTTTTTGGGGGGGTGACCTGCAGAGAAGGACAACCTGCAGAGTTGGCACGGCTGGGGAACCGCAGCGCTGAGGGGGGAGCCAGGGAAGGGTTTTAAAAACAAAATGAAACCCGATGCAGATACATAGCGGTTTTTAAACATCGTTTTGAACCTGTTCTTTGTTTCCCAGGCCATGCCTGCCTGCCGTGAGTAGAGGAACGGATGGAGGGAGGGCTGCTCCTCCACCCCACGAGGGCTGACGGGATGCCGGGTCCCTTTTCAGCTCGTTCCAAGAGGATGAAAACAGCAGGGAACGCTTGACCTGCTACGCTGAATTTTTCGGAGAGCTTGCCTATATTTGGAAGCATGGTGAAATGGCTGAATTGGGGTCCTTCCCCTCGCGTTCAGGGATGCCGGTATCCGTCGCGGTGCAGGGGCTGCTCTGGTGCGCTTCCAGAAGTTAAGAAACGTGAGGATGTGGCCCAGGAGAGGAGCTGGAGGTGTCCCTCAGGCTGTCTGTGCGGGTGCTGCGGGTCAGCACGTTTGCCGAGGGTGCTGGTGCACCCCCTGGCCGGAGCAGGCAGGATTCCGCACCCGGAGCAGGGCAGAAGGCAGCGGTCCCGGGCACGAAGGTGGCTGCTGCTGGCTGAGCAGCACGGGAGGGGGTTGAGGTTCTCCCCTCGGCCTGCCTACGTTTAAGTGCTGTCAGAGCAGGGTGAACCACTTAAAACCAATTAAGTACCTTAATGAATCTGTCCCTGATGGAGTTTCAATTACCTTAAGTAGAAGGCCGTATGGAACAGGAGTACCGTTAGCCTGAAGGCTATCGTTTAGACTCTTGCTAATTGGATCCTGCATTTGGAGATTACTGTGCTCCGATGGGATGAAATCTATATGTTTGCTCAGATATCACTTACAGATATTTTCCAACTCAATCTGTACCTGCGGAAGGCTTGCATTTTTCTGCTTAAAAACTTCTAAATGGGACCTTGCAGGGTATTAACTGCTGCTAACTCATCCTGCCTGAGGTGAGCTGTGCCTGTGTACGCCAATAGATTTTAGATGTCTGTATACATGGCTGAAAAAACCCGGGGAACGCTTACTAAGAGGCTAGTGCGGAATCTGAAAAGCTGGGGTGGATTTTAACATAATTTTAAAAGAGGATGAATTTTAAATGCGTTTTAGTAGAACTGCTGGATCAGGACTCACGTCCTGTGTTCCTTTACTTTGGAACGAGGCAAAATAAATTTGTTGTGCAGAAAATCAGGGCAGACTTTCCTTGTGTAATGTTGTGAGGCACTTGTCGACCAGCACACGGATTTAACTGAAACGGCACATCCTGACAGAAAACTGCCTAAGAGATTTTTAAAAACAATGTTAAAAATGCAACCTGTGTGAAGGATACTAATTTGGCACGGGAACCTAATGCTTTTCTGAGCAGAAAACATCTGGTGGAGGTTTTTAGAGTCGTTTCTCTTATTTACATCTGAAAAATAGGAAGCGTGACTAAAACGGTGTCCGAGCCGGAGGACAACGTATTAAACCTGTGTTCTGATCCCGACGTGGCGAGGCCGGGTGTTATGGGAACGTTCCACTTTAAAACTGGTGACATGGACTGTACTGTTTGGGTTTTTTTAATGGCTGCTCTGTACCTCTGCACTTCTTGGTGTCGCTGTACCCTCCCTTCGCTCCAGGCAGCTCGGGGTCGCGCGTTTAATACCGGTAAGTGCAGGGCATTACGCTGGGCGGTGGAGATTAACCCGCCCTGCTGGGGCCGTCAGGGACTCGGCGGGGGCCAGCTCAGCACTGGGGCCACCAGCCGGGACCTGCCGTGCCGGGGGTGGGTGTGGGGGGACCCCACCGCCGGGTAGGGGTGCTTCTGCGGAGAACGGCACAGAGATGGTTTCCTTATTGCTTGTCCAGCTGTGGGGACAGCAGCTGGAATAAAAATCGAATTTTATAAAGCATTTTAAGAAGAGCTATAGAAATTTTTAAAGCCTGGGGTAAGAGTGTTAATAATCAGAGAATCACAGAACAGTTTGGGTTGGAAGGGACCTTAAAGACCATCTAGTTCCACCCCCCTGCCCTGGGCAGGGACACCTCCCACCAGACCAGGTTGCTCCAAGCCCCGTCCAACCTGGCCTTGAACACCTCCAGGGATGGGGCAGCCACAGCTTCTCTGGGCAACCTGGGCCAGGGTCTCACCACCCTCACAGTCAACAATTTCTGCCTAATATCTCATCTAAATCTGCCCTCTTTCAGTGTAAAACTGAAACCGTTCCCCCTCGTCCTCTGGCTCCCCTCCCTGATCCAGAGTCCCTCCCCAGCTTTCCTGGAGCCCCTTTAGGGACTGGAAGGGGCTCCAAGGTCTCCCTGGACCTTATAGTAAGTTATAACTTGTAATAAGTTGCAAGTACAGAACTCATAAACATGTTTTTATTAATTTATATGGTGTATAAATAAGTTAAAAATATGTAAGTGCAGTAAGAATGGCTTGTTATTTAAGCAATAACTTTACCAATTACTTTACAACAATTACAACACTTAACCGATAACTTTAACTTGCCTAGAAAAAGCAATATAAAAGGAAGGCGGCGTCCCCAGCCCTGAGCAGTTTGAAGCTTCACCAGCCGGGGCACTACACCCCGGTCCTGTGGCCCCCAGCCGCCTGCCCCCACGGTGGGTGCGGGGTGAGACATCCCCCCCAGCACTGCCTTCTGCCCCCTTTCCCTGCGGGAGGGGAGCTCAGGGAAAACTGGTTCTCGATTAATCACCGGCCCTCACCTGGGAAATAATATAGGGGCCGGCTCGTCTCGGTCTAACCGTGTTCGCGAGCGGGATGTTGGTCTGTTGGCACCCAAGTGGGAGAGGGGGCGCTGGGGGAGATGCTGGTGGGGCAGAGGGCTCACCCCCGCCGGGAGATGCCCCCGGAGAGCCAGGCTGGACGTGGGTGCTGCTCCGGCTGGGCAGGGTCGCCGCGCCGGGCGAGCTGCGGAGGCAGCCCCGTGTTTCAGCACAGCCGCAGAAACGCGGTATCAATATTTAAAGCCAGCTGGGTAGCTTTGCTGTCAGGAAATCAATCTTTCTGCATGTTTTATAAGGTGAGCCAGGGTCTTCTTACCTGCCAGAATATAGAATCATCCAGGAGACAATATCCGATAGCGTTACCTACCTCAATGGGACGTTACAGGAACATCTCCCCTCACAATGGCCTGCTGTATGACCAACAATGCTCCATTTAGCGAGGAACAAATTGTCAGCATCTGCTTTTAATTCAGTTTACTTTTAAGGTGACTGATACCTTGTGAGGTCTTTGGGAACAACAGGGTGTTTCTGTGGTTAAGGAAATGATAACTGCGGAAGGCTGAGTAAGCACATTATGCCTTTTATACAGCTGTTTGAGAACCGTATTTTGCTTTTGTTAGCCAACTTCCGAGTGAAAGAAGTTGAAGAATTTTATAAGCCTTGAAAGTTATGTCTCTGTAAAATAAGTATGTGTTACTTCAGCTGCTCGGGGGTGATTTAAAGGCTTCTGGAGTTGCTGGAAACCCTTTCCTTTTTGGAAAGCTCCAGAAAGCCTAATGACAAATGAGGTAACGTTTTAGAACAGGCACAGAACTAGAATTTCTTAACAGCTCAAATCTTGAGTCATTTTTCTAGAGTTTTGCAAAATTTCCAGAGAACATTTTAGTGCCATATCTGCTGAATAGGTTGGATAACATCAGTTTCTGTGGAAGGTAAATTTTATAGGACTTCTTCACAAAGGGAATGGAACTGTTTTCCTAAAAAGTACCTAAAAACGGCCTTTTTTTACTGCAGCGCATCCTGAAACGTGGTGAGCCGGCAGAGTGCAGGTGCTGCCAGCAGGACGATCCCCACGCAGAGCTCCTGAAGGCTGGGGGGACCCGGTGGAGGCCGCCCGGGTGGCCAGAGGCTGGAGGGAGCCAGGTCCAGGGCTGGTCCCGGCTGGCCGAGAGGGGACCCCGCCGTGGTCTGGGAGCGCCTGGAGGGGAGGGAGGAAGGTGGTGGATCCAAACTCTCCTGGGGACTGACGGGCGGTCAGGCGGGGGACACTGAGCTGAAGCTTCGGGATGGACCTTGGGAAGAGCTTTTCCAGCAGAGGGTGGTGCAGCAGAGGGCTGGGAGAGTCTCCGGCCTTGGGGGTCTGCAAGGCTTGGGTGGGGAAACTCATCTAGGGCTAGCGGCAGACCTGCTGCGAGTGGGACGCTGGGCCAGAGATCTCCAGAGGTCCCCTTCCCTGATTCCGTGAAGCTCTTCATCCAGCTCCCCATCCCTCTGCAACTGCTTGCAAGTTGCCTTCCCCCGCGCGCCGCATGCGTCCTCTGCGCAGGGCACGGGTGGGCGATCGCTCTTCTTTTCAACGCAATGAGTTTAAAAAAAAAAAAAAAAAGCAGCTTTAAAATCCTGCTCGTCTTTAGAGGGCTTTTCGTCCTCTTTGCCTGCCTCTCTCTCCAAACAAGGATATGTTTGTGCTTCTAAAGTGGCTGCTGTGATTAGTGCTGTAATCTCCCTATCAGCTTTTACATTTCAAACCAGAGAGGGAAATTAATTCAATTCCAGTATCTGCTCCTGTCATGTACTTTCCCGAAACACCGTTTGCTCAGCAAGTAAATGAATCGGGAAAAGTTGTAACTTTTGTTCTCATCTTAAGTGTGATCAAATCCCTGAATTTCTACAAATTGGAGAATGGAAGTTGCTGCCGGATGGGGCGACCCGAGGAGCTGGAGTGCTGCCGGTGGGAGGAGGAGGAGGGATGGAGCGGCGGGCTCAGCTCTGACACAGCCGGGGCGCTGAGGACACCGAGGCTGCATCCGGCAGGAACCGCGCTGCCGTTTGCTCGGGCGAGCCCACGTGGCCGCGGGTTTGCCGTCGAGGGAGCACACGCCTGACTTCACCTCCGCTGGCTGGAGCCCTCCGACCATCGCAGCTTTAGTGACCTGCACCTTTTTTCCCCGCTACTGCCCAGCTACATACCTTGTGCTGTAGAAGTCCAGTTCAGGTGTGCTGCTTTGCACGTGGTTATACGTTGTTTTTTAAGAACTGCCCTCCTTATTCGTTGCCAAACGAAGCCCGCTGGCAAGCGGGAAGATGCTACAGATGTTTCCATGAGAAGGTTGCAGCTCTTCTTTCTGGTTAAGCTCTGCAGACACGTATCTAATTACAGCTTTGCGGCCGGCATAAGGTTATAGAGGGAGGAAAGTGCGTGCTGGAAATCAGTTTACATGATTTGAGGGCAGCGACTTAGTGCTGGGGGTGCTGCCTTCGCACCGAGGCGGGAGCCAAAATGCTGGCGGCACGCACGGGGACCGTGGGGAATAAAAGTGCCGAGGAAGCGCTGAAGCTGCGGAAGCAGTCGGTGCTTTCCCTGGGGAGCAGGGAGCGAGCCCTGAAGAGCTCCTCGGAAAGCGGGAAGGAGGGCCGGGGCCGTGGCGGGCAGCCGCAGCAGCGTGCCCGGCGGCTGGCTCTGCTGCGGGAGCTGGAGATGAACTGGTACCTGCGGGTCTGCGAGCTCTCCCACGAGTACACCATCGCCTACACCACCGGGATGCCCCACAGGTACGTACCCCGCAGACTGTGCACGCAGGCGCAATTTGCACTCCAGTGATAATAATAATGATTATGATAATAATAATAGAAAGCTTTTTGACTTTACGGGTTGACTTTTCTGATTATTCAAGTGTTTTCTCCTGCACCGCGATGGATGTGTGTTACAGAGCTGAAAATTCTGCAAACTTGTTTCTTAGTTTTAACTTCTTCAGCACAAACTGCCTGTGGTTATTCAGCCTTATTTCCCATCGGCTGTGCTGTCCGGGTGCTGTAGTTCCACTTGAATTTAGCTGAAAAGTTGCTGCTGTTGTGCAGGGACCGTGCGGGTGACGGCAGAAAAGGGCAGGAGACCCTTTGCTGGGTGCTGCTGGCCCCGGGTCCCCACCTCCCCCCTTCCCTCCCCGGACCCGGGCCAGCGGCGAACAAGCCGCTCGGGAGGGGAAACCCGCAGCTGCTGAATTTCTAATTCCATCGATCTTAAATGTCGCAGACTCCAGAATCTGATCTTGCTCC